>JAPSGF010000053.1:318258-364791 GCA_035772895.1 Perdix hodgsoniae
ATGTTACCGCTCTGTTCCGATGAAACACTATACGTAAAGATATAGGCAAAGCATTATGCTCACAGTCTTTGCCAACAAGTTATGTTTTAATGTAATTTAACTGTAATCTCAGAGTGTTTTTGTTAGCTATAATTAGTAAAATATGTCTGTTTTCTGTGTTCCTTGAAGACGTCTGAACTCCTGCCAGTTCCCTATAGTTTCCCTGACATGCAGTGTAACAAGCAGACCACCAAAATGTATTTACCAATAACTGTTTATTTACATTCCATGAAATCTAATAACATTTGCTGCCTTCATTCGGGATAAATGCTGGCCAAAGTGTAAAGCATAAAAAAATAAACATTGACTTAATTTCTAACCTGGTCCACAGAATAGTTTTGCTCAATTTGCCCTGCCTGTTAGCATTCTGCATTCTGCTGTTTGGAAGTTGAAAAAAAAAAATAAGAAGAAGAAGTAGAAAACGTTCTGTAATGTATCTTCCTATTCAGTCCAAAACCTGTAGAGATTTCCTGGACATTTTATTTCTCATTTCTGAAGTCTGCACGAGGTTGGTATTTCATTTCTTTGTTTTCATCTCTCCCACATGTTTGAAACCGTATTGCAGAGAAAACGTCCAGGGCAGCAGGCAGCATGGGCGGCTGGTGCTGCGCCGGTGCCAGTGTAAAGTGCTTCTCAAGTCCAAGAGCCATTGGCTTCGCTGGTGTAAAAATAATCGGAATTAGGTCTGTATCTTCGTTAATAACCAACAGCTCTTGTTTAACAAAAGTGTAACCAAGGGCAGAACTGTCATCTCAGATCTTCAGCAGGTTCCCCTCCTCCTGGGTCTGCTTTCATTTAGAGCAGCACAGGCATTCTCCAAGCTCAGCAAGCTGAGATGGTGCAGGGAGGAGAGGTCCCACTCAGCAATGGGCGGGATCCACAGCTGGCAAAATCTGATGCAACCCTGTTAATGTCAGCAGTGCACAGCCCTCGCCCCACCGGGGAGGGGCTGCTGTTTGTGCACAGCTCTGTAACACCAATGTGCTCACCCAGACAGCATTAGCAAGCGCTCATCTCTGAGGGCACCACGAGGCCATTTCAAGTTGGGTTTTGGAGGCAGCCACAGTTCACCTGTGTTGATCTGAGTGCTGTGCAGCAGAGGATGGAGAGGCTAAATGTGGCCGTATTCCCTCTTGGGGCAGGGAAAGCCAGCAGGGCTACAGCGTGCTCGAAGAGCTCATCCATTTGGCAGCGGTCACTGCTGCTTCACGGCCGCGCCAGCACCCAAAGCCTGCTATGCCATGCTGCACAGCCCTGCTGCGTGCCTCCCTCAGGGCACAGCTGCGGTGCAAGCCAAACCCTCAGGATGAGATGGACTCAGGAAATTGGGTCAGAGAAACATCAACTGGGATTTGGGAAGGCAGTGCTGTGCCGCAGCAATTCATGGAGCACAGGGAAATGTCACCAGTGTTGCGTGCTCCTAGAGGAGCCCCCAGCACTGCATGAGGTCATGGCACTTCTGAAGCTTTGGGAACTAGTTTTTAAAGCCCCTCAGGTCCCGGTTTAACTGTTAATTTAAGGCAGAGGCCACTTGCATTTTTCTATATGCTTTCAGTTAAGGAGCTCCACACAGGGAAAAGTAAGAAGTTAAACCTGAGAATAACAGAGCTGTTAGGGATAACAGAGCTGAGCTGCCTCATTCTATGGTGAAGACTGCAGGAGACCTTCTCACCTACAAGTCTCCAAACTTAAACTGAGGGTAAAACTTTCCCTGACTTCAAATAGGAGCAAAACGTGGAAGATTTTAAAGAACTTCTTTGAAAAATATCAGGCTCAAAACACCCTGCCCAAGCAAAAGCACACGTTGGTATGGGATAAGGAGTCCATCCTCTACATCTCCCTCTGACCACAGGAATGGTGGCACATTGCTTTCTGGTGCTGACATATTGCCCATACTTCCCCAAACTTCTGACAGAGCTCAAGTGTAGGGATAAAATGTGAATTATAGATTGCCCAGTTTTGACTTTCTGGATTTCTGGGTTCTTCTCATTTTCCTCATTCAGTTTTCAGGTCTGTCAGACTTGTATTGTAGCTGATGGTTACTGAGTGGAAGAAGGAAGGGGTTCCAGTGTACAAAACCTCTCAGAGAAGGTTTCTGCCCTATTGACAGCATTGGATGGGCATCATATGCCCCCACTGTTCTGGTAGGATGCTTGGAAATTGAGCTATAAATATCTCAATAGATTGTTTACTGCTAAAAGCATGTTTCCAAAGGCAGGGGAGCATTCTGAAAGGAGTGCATGAAGACACGGTGAGATCTATGGGCGTTTACCACATATGCAGGCCTTGCTGGCTGTCCTGCACATCACTTCCAGCCCAGCCCTCGGCCTCCATTTCCATTTTGCAGGTAGGTTGGTGCTGAACCTCCTAGCACACTCGGCTCAGCCCATCAGGGTGCTGATGGCTGCCACGCGGCATAACCACCAGCCAGTCACCAGGACTGGTTCTGGATGCTAAATGCTGCTGTAAACCAGACCAGACAAGTTAGAGGCCAAAAATATTTTCCAGAGATAATTGTAAGTACTGGAAAGCGAGAAAGAGAAAGAGAGAATGAGAAAATTGTGATGTGCTGACAGATAGAAAAACCAGAACAAAGTGCTTTCACCCTGTGTTTACAAATAGACAGTCTCACAGCGGTTGCTGGGCTTAGCGAAGGCGCAACTTTGGAGTGGGAAAGGAAATCACCTTAGGACTTTTGGACCACACTGAGATTGTTGGAGACAAAGGCTGAAAATAAACAAACAAGACCAGCAAATAACAGAATTCCTCAGCAGAAGGAACATTTCCTCTTACGTGGGGAGCAACAGATATTACGGAGCGCAGTCCCCAAGCTGCTAGTCATCACTTGCTTTGTTACAAGCTGTGATTCCTCCTAATTGAGGCTGGAAATCTTTCCAGTTGCTGTCCATAAAAGCATTAGAAAGCAGTGGTGACAGTCTAATGGCAGCAGAAGTTTCACCATAAGTGTTAAACAGGCTCGAGCCTGTGCCCAGGGTTCCACTTGGCTGGCTGCGGCAGCATTTTAAGACCACAGAGATGGGCAGGAGGCCGGGTGCAGGGTGCACTTCTCTGTCAATATGGGGTTTGGGTTTATTGAAAAAGCACTCTTTCCCAGTGAGTTATCTGCTACAATGGGATGCTGCTGCTCAGTTTTCTGCTAGCCAACTCTGTGTGTGTGTGATTTACATTGCAACCATTTCCTCAGTGCCATGTATAGAAGGATTTCAGTGCACAGACACATTTTAAGTGAACTTATTTTGCAGCATTTTAGCTGAAACTGCAGCATGTCAAAAATAAAGTAGCAAAGAACATGGAGCAGTTTTAATTTGTTGGAATGGGTTGGAATTCATTGGAATCCCCTTGCTTCTCTCAGGATCAGGATTCCCAGTGGAGGGGCCGAGGTCCTGGGCTATGGCTGGTGCTGCACCCCCGACCCTCAGACAGGTCTCCTTGCAAAACGTTCGGCAGAGGAGGTGGAAAAAGTAGGTCAGGCTCAGCTCACAAACGCAGCACTGACATGTCGCCAATTCTAATGAAATTAGGGAATGAATCAGTGTTAAAACCTGGGCAAAGGAGATCAAAACTTGGTCAAACTCTCATAGGGAAAGAGCCCAGCTGTAACTACTGCCTAGTCGGTGTCTGAAAAAACTGTAGAAATGAAGTAAAATGGACCTGTGTGTTCTTCGAGGGAAAAAAGAGCGCAAGCAAGGGGAAAAAAACAACCACCTTCATGCAGCATTTGGTGAAGACGCAGTGCGGGAGGCTTTCCTTTTCGGTACCCCCACCCCTGTGCTGCTCATGCGCTTCTTGCTCTCTCTGTCCAACAGCCTAGCTATTTTTTGGTGATTTATTTCACAATCTAAAGCTTATTTGAAAAAAAAAAAAAAAGAAAGAAAAAAAAAGAAAAAACAAAAACACCTAAAAAACCATCTGACTCATCCACACAGGACCCAGTCGTTCAGACGCAAAGCGGGGTTAGAGGAGTGTTTCTGGGCTGTCATTTCAGCCTTGACCAAAGCAATTTTTTTTTTTTTTAAAGTACCCCGACAATTAGTGGTAAAAAGGTCACTAGTAAAAATGAGTTTTGTGGTTTTGCAACTTTGCATTAAAAAAACCACCATGCTTCTGGCACCATGTCTCCCGGTTGGCAGCCTTTCCGCAGAGCGAATTGAATAAGCATGCCGGCTGAAAAGCCCGTTCAGATCGGTCCCTCCAGGTCAGGGCTGCGTTATGCAGCAGGGTGTTTGGGAGTTTGTGTTGCACCTGCCTGAATACAGCTGGTGGGAGAATTAAAGTGAGCTGAGTTTTAATTTTCCCTTAGTCACAGCCTCTCACTCTCTGTCAGCCCTGGAATATATCATTAGCAATTAAAATATAATGAAATCAAATTGTGAGATCATTTCAAAGTTAGTGACCCTAACGTTTAACAGGTTGTGAATGTTTTTACAAAGGCTGAGGTGGTATGAATGTTTTATTTTGTGCGCTTTATCCTTCAGAGACCTAAGTAATAAACAATGAGGTTGAACTCAAGCTAACTGTGGATAGAACAAATTGGCTTTTATTGGGTGTCCAGCACAGTTTTTTTCTTTGCACCTTTTAAGAACTGGGACCCAGACTTGAAACATTATCAGAGGTGATGAAAGCAGCTAAAACTGACAGTTTCACTTCATGTTTTGCAATGAGCAATGATAGCAGATACAGCCTGGAAAAGATTTGCCACTGTAATGATCCGGCAGCTCAGGAACTCCCAAACTGGCATCACTGAAGGCAGATGCCCTGTTAATGCTTCCCAGCCCCATCTGAAGCTCCATCGAGCTGCATGGAAGCAGCAGCAAGCTGTATGGGTGTTGAACTTTCAAGCCCAGTTTCTCATGGATTTTATCTTTCTCTCGGTCCCTCTGCACTTCCCTGTTCATCGCACAACCCAGCTGTGTTCCTCCGGGGAAGAACCTCAAGTGTAACTGCATCTAGGCGGTTTCCCAGTGGGATGATTGACCAAAAAGTGACTATGCCAGTAACCAGCCTGGTTCATCTTTGGACTGGTTCCAGTCTAGACGTGAAATTATGTTTTTTTAAATGTTGTTACAGAAATGTAATCCATTTTCTGTTCTTCCCAATGGGTGGGATGAGTCTGGCAACATTTTGGTGGAACTCCAGGCCTATTTGAAAGCAACGGCAAGAGTAATTTTTTCTTCAATGAACTAGAGTTTCATTTCTGTCCTTTCAAAACAGGGTTGTGATGGGATCCAGAGCAAGAGAATTAAGAAATGTGAGGAAAATCATAACCACTGCAGGGTCTGCATTTCCAAGGACACAGCTGATCTTTCTCACATGATGGCATGAGCTTAAATTGAGCTCTGCAGAAAGGTGAGCCTGCAGACTTCTGTGCAAACCAGGCGTGTTCCTGATTTAGCAGCATGTTTAATCAGACATTTGGTAGTTGTCCCACCATGGCCTTTGCAAGGTCTGGGTGTGCTCCAGCGGGACAGGCATTGATGTGTGAGAAAGAGGAAAACACGATTGGTTTTATCTTCCCAACAGCAGCCTCCCATCATCCTGCAAACACAAGTAGCAGCTTGGGAAAAGGGAAATTGTTAACCCAGTGCCACTTGGTGCCACAGCAGCCAAACCAGAGCAGTGCTGGTACCAGGCCGCGGGGCTAGGCCGTGAGCTATGGGGCAAGTTGGGGCTCTGCTCCTGGCCCTGCTCGCCTTCAGGATGCACGCCGATCTTCTTTCATCTCTTGGATTCAAATCCACCATAATAAATAAAATTCTTCCTGTCTGAAAGATACATTAATTTTGGTGGTCTCAAAAGTAATGAAAATAAATACTGGGCTTGGCATGCAGAGCCCCGACTGGAGTGAGGAGCAGAATGTGTGTACTTGGAGCTGTTTTTACAAGAACATAAGCTGTGGAAAAAGCTTGGCGTTCAGCTTGCAGGCTCTGTGTGTCTGAGGAGGAGCAGGGAGGTTTGAGAAGTGCAGCCCAACGTTGTCAAATTGGGGTTTTGGTGGGGAAGCAGCAGCTGGGCCATGTAGGGCAGCCTGGCTGTGCCCACAAGTGTGGCTGTGCCATCCCCTGTGGCTTCAGGGCTGTGATGCCACATTGCCACAAAACCAGAGTTAGCTCAACAAAAAGGATCCACAGTCCCTTTGCTGGTCCTGGTGTGGTGGTGGCCAAGGCAGGGGTGCTGGTATGCCACAGTGGCCTTACCAGGCCCCAGGACCTGCAAAGGAGCTGAGCTGGCCTCTACCCTGTTGGCTAATTACTGCCATTATATTTTATATTAAGGCCATTTGGATCTTTCAGCTGACAGCACAGTGCTAACCAGAGCTGGCTCAGCAGCACCTCCTGTCACAGCCATGAGAAGGGCTGAGACAGAGCAGGATGAACTCAAGTGCCGGGGGATGTGACCTGTGCTGGCTGCTTCTTGCATCTATCCCGGCTCTTCTGAGCACATGAGCATGCTTCCAGGCCATGGTTTTAATGGCTCCGTCACCAAAACATGAGCCAAACGGGCTTCACTGCTTCTGGTCTGAAAGCAGTGCAGTTCTGAATGGTGCTGGTTGTTTGAGAGTAGGAGAATTGCTTGATGTTACCCATGCATATATGCCGCTGCAAATAATGATATTCAGAATTAGACAGAAGCTGCTGCTAATTCTGGAACCCCTCTGACATTCTAACAATTATTTCTTCCATTGTCTAAAATAGATGTGTGCCTTGGGGTTTGTTTGTCTCACTCTGCAAACTGAGCAAGATTCTCCAGTGGAACGGACAAGCAGGGATGGGACTGCACACCGAGTGATGAAGTACAAATCTGAGTTTTAATAAGCTTTGTAAAAAATATCAGGCATCTAAATGTCATAGAGTGAGAAAGACATTTCAATCCTGAATTAATGAGTAGCGTCACAAAGCCAGCAATAAGGCAGGCACGGATATGAATATAAAACAGCATGCGTGTCTTACAGAGAACCAAATATCCTATAACATTCTGCAGCATAAGGTTGTTAATCAAAAGCATAGCTTATTTACAGATTTGGTGTCAGAGTCCAGCATTTCTTTTCCCTGTGGATGACCAGAACGATGCCCCAGGGGTGGACTCCTGGCAGGTGGCACTTTGCTAACAAAGCAATGTCCAGGGCTGGGTGAGGTGCAGTCCCATGGCAGCTCCATGTGCAGGCAGAAGCAAGTGGACTTTGGGCATGGGATGCGTTCCTGGAGCCCACGCACTTCCCTCCTCTGGAGAAACCAATGGATACTGTGGTGTGCTGGAAACAACAGTGCTTCATTCAACCTTCCTGGCAGTGCTTTGGGCTGTATTTCAATGAGTTGTTATTTTGATAAACAGCACTCATGCCAAGAGCTTGCAAGGTGAAGAAGCGCACGCTCAGCATTTCCCAGAAGCTGCAGCATCGCGTTTGGATGCACGGCTCATGTGATTTCATCTCCAGAAGCCACTTACTTTCATTATAATGTTGCTTTGTGCTGGTTGTGTTTTGAAAAGTTGGCTACTGTGATGGACCCAACCCATGTCAGGGTTGAGAAAGGGTCAGGTTGGATAGAAAACATCCAGCAACACCAGCTGCAGGGCTGGAGCTCACTGCCTCCACTCTTCTCAGCCACAGCACTGATGACACAGCACAGGCTGCGCAGAGGGAATGCAATGAGCCTGCAACTGTGTCACTCGTGTCACTCGTGTCACGGTGACATGGCCACTGTGACGTGGTGTCACACTGCCACCCTCACGCAAGCACAGCTTTGGAGGGATAACTTCAGGCAGCACAATTCAAGACTTCAACGCAGAATTTAGCTCCGTTGCTCTGGCTCAGATGCTCATGTTTTGTTTTTAGCTTTGGGAAGGAGAAGAATTAATCAGCCTGCAAGGGGCTGATGAGAAAAGAAAACCAAAACTAAAAGAAATTTTAATAAAAGCTACAGCATTAACGAGTACTGAACTAATGACCTTTGATATATGAAGCAAATGCTTCATCCACTAGTCTATGCAATGTTTCATTACCAGCCATGGGAATTTACAGGTGTTAAATTAGCTGCAAGATAGCTCCCATATTGTGACCGTAATAGAACATATTGAAAAAGTTAATAAAGAATTGAACATAGGGCCTGCAGAGTTCAAATGCAACCTCCTTGCCAGTTCATTTTGAGGTCTTCACCAGCTGAATTCCAGCACAGGCAGCGATTCTGTGTCTGATTCTCTTTATTCCTTCTTAATCCTGAAGGACGGCATCCACCAAGTGCAGCACTGCTGGCACAGAGGTGGAAGCCAAGAGAGCTGCCACAGTCATGATCTTGCACAGCTCTGCTCAGGCATCAGTTTCACATCCTGCCTTGGATTTTTCCTTTACCAGTTCTACTACAATCCACAGATAGGAATAATCATTTCATACAGTAAAAGTCTCTTTTCTGAAGCTGTTGATGTCAAACAGTTGGACAGCTGGAGAGGCTGAAGCTTTACCCATACTTTCCAGTTAGACAACGCAATCAAAGAACAACTAAATGCCCATGATGTCCATAAATGTTACAATTATATTTTGAAGTCACACCTCAGCTTCCTTGTTATCCAGAAAATCCTGATAGACAGCACAAAGTCCTTGACTCAGCTCCTTACACGTGTGCTTTCTCTGCTTCTGTTTGTGCTGAAGTCATGGCCGGTTGCAGGTGCGTGGGATTTCTTTGCCTTATGCCATGTGCATGGTGTAGGTTCTGGTCCTCTGATAAGAACAATTATTGCTTCCTCTCCTGGAGATAAAACTGTGTTTGAGAAGTGCAGTGTAATACACTTGGGGCAGGAAGGAGAGATTCAGTGGAGATTCAATAAATAGGATCCTCAAACTTCACATTTTTTCTACTTAAAGCAGGATTTTGTGTGTTTAGAAATCCTTTGGTATCACCAAGCACCCAGATTAAATGCTGAATGTCATCTAACAGTCTCAACAATTTAACAAAACAAAATCTTTAATATACACTAGCAATACAAATTACAGGAAAAAAATCCAATGTGAGAAGGGGAGAGGATGGGATTACCATCCAGCTCAGGCAGACCGCAAGAACCAGCAGGCAGACCGGAGGCAAAGAGAAGAGAGAAAGACAAGCAAGGTGGGCAGAGCAGGCGCTCCTGGCTATTGTTCTCTGCACTTTTTGTTAAAGAACACATTATTCTAAGATTTAGGTTGTACAAACTAAGATTGAATGAATGGCTTCAACATGGTGGAAGTGGTGATGGAGAGCCCTTGGCTGGGCAATGCAGGAGGATAAATCAACAAGTAACTAGTGCTACATTGGCCATGACCAAGTCCACAACTCAGCAAAGAGGAGATGGGGCAGGAGGGAATGAGCAGTCCTGTCCATCTGGCTGTGTCCACAGTTGCTGCCTGCAGACATACTCCTTGGTGCTACAGGAAAGCCGCATGTTATGCTGCAAATGCAACGTTCGTTTTCCATAAACAACAGCCAGATAACAAGTTTAAAGCTAAATTAGACTATAAGCATCATGCAATACCCCCCTCCAAAGAACCAAAAACATAACAGATGGGAAGATATAATAAAGTAATTCTATGACAGTTGCAACAACCCAAGAAGCTATAGCAGTAAATAGAAAATAAAATTATAGGATGTATGCACGGTTTGCTGTTTCCGTTGGTGTGGGGCTGCATGGCAGAGCCAGCAGGCAGTGTCCCAGTGCCCACGTTGGCTGCAGGATGCCATGGTGCAGGCAGACAGCACCGAGCTCAGCACTGCTGGCCCCAGCCCACATCCAGGCAGGGAGGGGCTGCACGGTGCTTTATTTCCTGTTGCTCGTGGCTGCCTCACTGACCCCTCTCCTGGTAAATGAAACACCTCTGGCAGCACAGTGAGTTTGATTAAAAAACAGGAAATATAGGAGGTAAGACATTTTCAATAATGCCTTCAAAACTGGAGCCTGGTCCAATGGGCCCTAACTCATCGGTGTCAAAGAAGCTATCACTGCATAAGGGATGTGCGTTCCTCCTCGCTGTGCAGTGAACTCAGTTTTGGAATGAATCTCAATTGTTTTTCTTGATCTTTCTTTTTTCTTTTCATTATTTTTTTTGAACAAAGGCTCTATATGATTTTCTCCCACTGGGTCTCCTGGGGGGTTGCATTTTCTCTGCTCTTTAGCACTGAATCACAGTACGTTACATTTATATGGTACCCGAAGGATCCCAAAGCATGCAGAAATTATACGCCAAATTTCGCTCTTGGAAGCATGAGCTCAGCTCATACCAAAGTTAATGGGAGGTGAGCACAGACATCTAAAGGGAAGAGTTGGCCCATCAAGACAGAGGACTTGTTTCACCCACTGCCGAACACAACTGCCCTCAGGCAGAGCCCAGCCCAGCCCGGCCTGGCCCACGGGGTGCCAATGGCTGCCAATGCTGCAGGACAGCTCTGGGTTAGCACCACCTGCAGATGGGCTCTAGGCTTCCGTGAGCACTGTCACATCAATATTTGCATATTGGCAACATGCAATTGGTTTCTACAGTGATAAAATGAAAGGGCTCTTAACACTAAGTTTCTTTGTTTCTGTTTTGGATCGACTTGCACTTTTCAACCTGAATTGTTTCATGTAAGGGGTTTTAAAGTCCCACATTGTCAGACAGGGAAGCCTGAATAAAGCCCTGTAGCTGGTGTGTCATCGCTGTGCTTGCTTCAAAGGCTCTGCACACCAGATGAGAGATTTATTTTTGAATTCTCCCTTCCTTCTTTTCTTGCTCAGGTGGCCAGTGGGATGATGTCCCCTCTGCTGGCACAAGGCACAGCATCTGGTGGCACAGGCATGGATCACAGGCTCACACCCAGTGTCCAGCACAGCAAGCAGAGAGGAGAAACTCCCTTCCCATGCTCTTGTTTTCCTCCAGCTTTGCTAGTGAAGGATGAATTTCATACTGTTCTCAGTACTTTTTTGGATAACCCACCCCAAAGATGCAATCCAGATGCACAGCCAAGTGCCTTAAACCTCTGAACCGACTAAACCAAATTATATAAAATCTTCTGAGTTTGCAAAATTGAGTTGGGAATCTCAAGAAAACAGGCGTGCTTAGGGGATTTCCAGCATTTCCTCCTCCTTCGCAGGTTGGCAGTATCACAGAGCAGCTTCTTCCCATGGTGTTCTGGCACTCCTGGGCTCCTTCCCAGCCAGGAGAGTAATTTGCAAAGGTGCCCAAAGTTAAAAAATTATGGGGGAAAATGTTCTTTGGCCTGTTCAAAGCACAGAGAGCTTCTTTTAAGCATAGGACAAAATGATGGCTTATTATCCAGACAGGTCCTGCTTTCCCCGACTCTCCGTGTGATGACTGTATGGAGCTGCTGCTGGAGAGCCAAGGGGTGCGGGACCTGAAAGGAAGAGCAGAAAGCTATTTCCCTGCCTGTTCCACTTGTGGATGGACTTCAACCAAAAGCTAAGATCCATACTGAAGGAAAATTGTCAAAAGGTGCCAGGACCAGCTCTCACAAAAGGCCTCTCACTCTTCATCAGCATAATTGGCCTCCTGAGGCCAAACTTAAGCGCTGAAGCACCAGGAAGCAGCCCTCAGCGTTCAGCGTGCTGGCTTAGCGTGCAGTCACACTCTCTGGGACACATCGCTAAATGCAGGTGCACACCACTCCCATTTCCAGACGAGCTCTGTCTCTCTTCCAGCCCATTGCTCCCTTCCAAAAGCCAGAATAAGGCAGGGGCCAAGGTGCCTGATGTCTGCACAGGCTGCTTAGCCCCAGCCCTGCTCTGTCTGCTGCGCTGAGCAGGGCTGCTCTCAGCCCCATGCTCTCAGCTCCCCACACTGCACTTATCAGCAGGGCCTGGTAACTGGCCTCAGGACTGCTGCCAAACCAGTGCAAATCCACAGGAACTATTCTCTTTTAAATCCTACTGCTCAAATGAATAGGGCTGTGCGTGCATGCACACACAGGGCTGCTGTGGCTTGGCAGATGAGCGGCACCTCATTAAGTTGCAATAACTCAATCACGCGCTATCATTGCAATCTCTATTCTCTCAACTTGGCGGTTGGGTGTTTTCAAAGGCTCTGCAAGCTTGCAGGTCCCACTGGCGGCGGTGGGGCTCACAGGTGCTCCAGCCTCTGAAGATCAAGGCACTGTGTGCAGATGTGGGAACACAGCTCTCTGCCTCCACTCGTGGGGTGCCCACGTCAGGAGACCACAGTGTCCATTTGGAGGAGCGGATGGGATGAGCACAAAGGCGCAGGCATGGGTTTGAACTGGGAAATGCAACACTGGTCCAAATCCTGGGGGGACACCTTGACCTTGGTGTGACTCTGCCGACCCTAATGTCTATTTATCACTGTCATCTTGAGCGCTCTCCTTTAGCTTACAAAGACAATGGACCAGCTTCCCCGAGGTCATGTTTTAAATATACCACCCTGGGGCTACGCTTTAAAATTCAAAGCATCAGAGGACACACAGAGAAGACCTTTCGCATCATTTTTGACTTGCAGAAATTCTCCTTGACAGCCTGAAAGGTGAGCACCAGCAAGCTCTGAGCCTCATACATGGACAACATTAGAACAAGACCACAACAACAGTTTTCATGTACTACACCAACTTCTCTTCCTCTCAGTTTGCCCACAAATCTGAACAATGGCGTTGAATGAGTTTGCTGTGGATAGCACTTACGAAGGAAAGGGGAAGTGATGCTGTCCTGAGGTCAGATGGACCCAACACAAGTATGGGAAGAACTCCAAGGATGGATGCTATGACCCTTCACTCCAGCCAGATCTAGGGGTCAAGGGGTTCCCCCCAGCACAGTGATGTGCTCCTTTCCTAAGGAGCACCAGCAAACTGGTGTGGGTGGAATAGTGACTTCAGAGTTCAACCCAAGCTCTGCCTGGCTGCCAGCAGCCATCCCCACGGACAGAGCATATACCTTTAAGTGCTGCTCACTTGCCCCCTAAAAGAGAGAAAAAAATATATTAAAAAAAAAAGTCTGTTAGGAGTTATATTACCTGCAACAGCTGAATTTAATTAGTACTGCAATCACAACAAATATTTAAAAGGTCTGAAAAGCTGTGAAGGGAAATTTGCTTTACTGAGAGACCCATGCCTTGCGTGTACTGTGCATAGCAATGCTCTGCCATCAGTGAGTTACTATGGAGAAACATCACCTGACCAGGGGTTTGTGACCAGGAGAGAGCTGGGGTATGGAGCAGGAGAGGGGTTTGTTACAAACCAGGATTCCCTTGCCCTGTTCCCTTGCCCTTCCCAGCCACCAATGTTTTCTTTTGCCTGTGAGCCTCTGTGTATGTGTTGCAGCCTGTAAAACAGGAAGGATGACAATTCCTTCTAGGGATGGGGCTCTCCTGGTGGTTGAGGGGTTTTTAATGTCCTGGGGACCCCAGCAAATGCTATGGCACTGATCGTCATCTTGGAGCGCCCACAGCCCTGTGACAGTGATGTCAGAGAATGAGTGGGCTCTGGCACAGTGCTTCATGCCAGGGCAAATTCTTCCTCCTCCCACAACGTCACTGAACCCAGCACACAAGGTGGGGACTTGGGTTTCATGTCTGCACAAGCACTGCCTTACCACATGGATGCTCACCTCCAGCATGGGCTATCTGGACGCTAGGTCTCAACAAGAAGAAATTTCATGTTACATCCTCATTTCCTTCTTCAAGTCAGGTGGGTGAGTAGGAGTGAAGAACTGGAGGAGGTTTTGCTTTATCTCCTGCTTCTGTTTCCTGCTGTGTCTAAGCACGTCGCGCTTTGCTGTTGGTCCAGCCCAGCTTATCTCACCTTGGGGCATGGAGGAGGAAAGAAGGCTCTGAGCTACATCAGAGTAGCATCACCAGGAGATCTCCTGGGGCTCTTCCATTCTTTGTTCTCAGGGTCACAGCCTCTGGGAGTATCTTGTCTGCTCTTAACCCAGGCCATGGGGCATGGATATCCATCCCCTGCTCAGGTAGAGCCCCCAGGTGTCCCCACACTCAGCAGCTGAAGCTCGCTTCTTAAACATTTTTAGGCACCCATCCTGTGAGCCACTTACATATCACTGAAGTATTGCCTTTTGGCTGGCTCTGAACTGTCAGAGATAACTTAACCAGCTGTGCACAGGAGCTCAGGTGGAACTTCGCCATGCAGCCCTGAGCACTGCATCTCCCTGAAATGAGGAAGACCTCGGTTTGTACTTACCTTTATGAAATAGGAACTAACCCTGAACTTCTTCAGATTTCAGGTTTGTAAAGTGAATGGAAAAGTCCTTTGACATGACAGAAGCAGCAGATACATGACATTACAGGCTGCCAGACATTACAAGCAAGGCAGACCTTCAGAAGGAGGCTAAGTCTTCTTCCCCCTTCTTAAGGATGCCCATAGAGCTCAGCAGGAGTTATATCTCCTTGGGACTGGGTTATGCTTTGGAAAACAGAGATTTGCAATAGGAAGGAATGAGGCCACAATTTGGTGATCTGCCTACCTATATCCCCTTCCAGTGAGAAAAATTATCCCATCCTGCTATGGCTTACCATGATTTCTCCCATGGAACATCTTCATGCCAGAGATGAACACGGTGAGATTAGGGACAGGACTGGCGAGGGTCAGTGGCTTCCTTGGAAGATCTTGGAGAGGCAGAGAGCCTCACAGATCCCATTTCCAGTCTGAATCCCCTGCCTGAATGCTTGTTGGCAGCCCCGGAATTTGCTATTTGTGCATTCTTGGTGCCTTCCCCTTTGTGAATTTGAGTTTCAGCACAGAGATCAGGCAGCATCCAGTTTATCCATCAGAAACTTGGGTGTTACAGCAAATGCACTTTGAGCTCTGAAACCTAAACCCATCACCAGTGAGGCAAGGTGAGCAGGCCAGAGCCCTGCATATCCCACATGGGACATACAGGACTCTGGCCTGTGCCACACCACATCTGTGGAAGATGGGAGGTTTCCTGCCATATGGTTGAGGAGATGCTGGGACCACCCTGATGGACAACTGGGCAAGGAGCTGAGCCGCCCAATTCCTTCCCACGATGACATTCAGATGGTCATTAGCAGAAATGGATGAGAAAGAGGAAGTTTCCTGCACTCCTGCTCTATTTTAAGGACACATAATGGCACATTATGTGATTTAATATGCTTTACATATCAAAAAAATGAAGTGAGTATAAAAGAATCATCTGTTTGTGTAGAGAATCTGCTGAAAAAGAAACCAGGAGGTGGCAAAAGAACCACATAAACAGTTAACTCAAACAACACACCGTTGGGTGCAGCTTGGCTCTGCTTATAGCCAACACATGGGAACTCTGGGCAAAGCTGTAGTGCACTACTTATAGACTCATCCCATAGACTTAAAGATGGAAAACACTTATTAGGTCATTGAGTCCATCCCACCTGCCAGTGAAGAATTGTTCCCTGCAGAATTTTCTCTATTGCTTTGTACAGTCCAGTTTTAAATGATCCAAGCGATGTGGTCTCAGCCACATCCTTGGGGAGGCTCTTGCACAGATATGCTTTGTTTAACTCAACCCTTTAAATGGTTAACCCTTTCCTTTCTCAATTCTCTTTGCATTTTCATTTTAGTTTTCAACTTTCTGAAGCACAAAATATTTCCTTTTATGTTTCCAGTCCACTGTACTTACACAGTTATGGCCATACAACCACAACAGCTGCAGGCTCTGAAACAGCTCATCGGATCTAAAGGCTAAAAATGTGATAATAATGCATCCTGGGAAACATACATTTTCTTTAAGCAGGTATTCAAATTCCTCAAAGCCACAAAACGTGAAAGACGTTCCAATATGGTGCAGATGCTCAGGTATGGTCCTGTTATGTGGAAAATTAATTGATTCTAAGCTCATGAATAAATTTCATCTCCACAGGTAGCAGGTGAACCCAACATGACTCAGAGTCTGATGAGGTTTTGAATGTTGGTAAACTCACTAGACATTATTTCTGTTAAGTTCCAAAAGGCAAAATTTAACCCAGGGACAAGCCAAGCATTGTATTTTCCCCAACTCAGTGAAAGCAATTCATTTAAAAAAAAAAAAATTCTAGCTAACCGCACACTTGTGGCCATCAGGAACAAAGAAAAGTCCTGACCTCGCTCCTCTGTCTCTCTCTAGTGACTGTCAGTTTTGTTCTTCATGCTGCCAAATGCAAGTAAGGCTGGGACAGGCAGCTTTGTGACTACAGGCCTTGCAAAGAAGGAACACGTATGTACAAGGAGAAGGATGTGTAGGTTTTATAGCTGTGTTCATCCCCAGAATACAAAGTATATAGCAGGAGATGTTGCAATACCTTGCTGCTTTCCCGCACATCAGATGCTGGGGATTGCTCCATTAGTCTCATAATTCATAGGAGTTATGGGAATTGTACAGCATATCTGTCTGGAAAAGACATTGTGTGGAGAAAAAGGTAGTGGGCTTTACCAGACAAGCTGATGCAGATGGAAAACACCCACCAAGCCCTACAGGACAAATATGCAAGATTTTACTTCTTTCTAAAAATTGTCTCATTTACTCCCCCAGCCCACTCTGGTGGGAAGGCTTGTGCCTTAGCACAGCAGTGTTTTCTTACACTTTTCTATCAAGTAAAACCACTCGGCTCTGGGAAAAGGCACAAGAGCACCAGTTTAATGTCCTGACCATAGATACACTGCTTTACCTGGATCCATCCCTGCTACACACTGACCTCAGTGCTGTAGAACTTGTGAAGAATAGCAAGAAATCATAGAATCATAGAATCATTAAAAGATATCTAAGAATATCTGACCCAACCATCAAAACATCCCCACCATGCCCACCAACCACCTCTCTCAGTGCCACATCTTTACATTTCTTGAATACACCCAGAGACAGGGACTCCATCACCTCTCTGGGCAGCTTGTGACAGTGCATGATCACTCATTCTAAGAATAAGTTTTTCCTAATATCCAACCTGAACCTCCCTTGGTGCAATTTAAGGCCATCACCTCTTGTCTTATTGCTGTTACCTGGGAACAGAGGGCAACCCCCACTTCACAGCAATCTCCTTTCAGGTGGTTGTAGAGAGCAATAAGGTCCCACCTGAGCCTCTTCTCCAGCCTGAACCATCCCAGTTCCCTCAGCTGCTCCACATCAGGCTTCTGTTCCAGACCCTTCATATCTCCATTGCCCTTCTCTGGACACACTCCAGAGCCTCAATATCTTTCTTATAGTGATCTTCCTTGTATGATGAATAAGTTGCTCTAATGACCGCTTCTATGCCCTATTCTTTTCTCTAGTTATATAGATTATATATTGCTGTTGCTTAGACACAGCTGGTGGGGATGATGCTGGGAAATGTCCCCACTTCTGCTCAGACCCTCTCAGGGGCTGTGTGCCCATAAGCCTGGTCTTCCACAGACCTGCCTGCTGTCTTCATCCTGTGCTATGTGTAGTAGTGACGTCTGTGCACCATAGATGGTTTATTGCTCCAGGAAAGAACAGCAGAAACCACAGCCTTTCCTTGGGTTCTGTTTGTTTGGCAACTCCCAAACCACAGAACCTTTTTTCAAAGGGAGGACTGGGGAACTCTCAAGAAAAGCTGAAGGTGTGAGCTGGCTGGAGTGGGGGTGCCAGGCATAGATGGAAGACCAGGCAGGAGCAGAATGTCCAGGAGCTGCCTACAGATAGGGATGGGCAAGGGGAGATGAGGTCAGAGAGGTCCTGGCGGGTGGAGCGCATCCCAGGAGGGAGGTCACGTCCAAGAGAGCAGCTCTCAGTAACTCAGATGAATTATGTTGCTTAGAGCAGCACAGATAACAGCTAAGGAGGCTGGGGCTGTCTCTGACTCAGGTTTCTTTATTGTGAGCATTTTACAGAGCACCTTTTATTGCCTTGTCTACTGCCAAACAAATGGATAAATAACCCTCTGCCTCTCCCCCAGGCCTTCTTATCATCAGGGTGTGAGTAAGCCCTGGTGCTTGGATCCAAACTCACACTCCCAGCCTCCTGGGATGCCCATCACGCGATCCCGTTCAGAGCTGCAAACGTCCTCAGGACCTGAGTGTGCCCCTCTAAGCTGCCCCATGGACTTCACGGTGATTTCCATGAGAGACCCTCGAGCTGTCCTTGGGTCTTCCCATAGCCAGGGTAACTCAGTGAGCTCTGATGAACCTACAGTCAGATAGCCACCTCTCCAATGACAGGAGATTCTGAATTGTAGTAGGGTCTTCCAAACTTCAGGTGCAATTAGATTAGACGTTAATTCTGTCAGCAAGCGGTAGAGGTGATGCAGCTATTGACCAGAGGCACTGAGCTGAACAAACCTGCTGCAAAGAACCAAGCACAGAAAGACATGTTGCTTGAATTTAACTGTCTGTGAGGATGAGAGCTGTCTTCATCCACTCAGATCCATCTGGGCTTTGCTGACAGCACAGCACGTATCAGAGCACCGTCTGTTATCCCAGCACAGCAGTCAGCAACAAGACCTCAACCTCAGTGTGCTAGATAAAGCATCTTGAGGTTTGTGCAGAAGTTATGTAGATGAATGATAACAGTCAAGATTAGACAACCGCAACCCTGTAAACACGTTGCTGCTGCTGGCTTGCAGCTCTGCGAGGGTGACCTCCAAGCTCCGTGTGCTCGTGGGGCTGCCAATTCCCCAGCCACAGCTCCCCATGCTAGTGGGACTGACACTTCTCCAGCCACTTGCTCACGGCCAAGCTGTAGTGTATTGCAAGCACACCTCCCCACCTGCCCTGTTTGCCTTGCAGAATCGAGGTGCTCACTAAAGGCCTTGCTGCAGAAACCGACTTCTGCTTGGAAAATGAAACCTCCCAGTTCCTTCCCATCAGCTGCCCATCAGGGCTGCCCATGGAAGTATCAGCCACCCCAACAGAGCTGAAGATCCTACTCCTCTAGACCCAGCATGAAGTGCCCCTCCTCTTGGGGGAGCACTACTCATCAGGCACTTCTCCTGGGCATTGCCACTCATATTTGAAAGGGCAGGAAGGGCTGGGCATAATGAATGTGTTTCTTGTTCCCCCAAACTCCAGTGATTTTAACATAGGTCTTCAGATTTCCTGGCAATTAGCCCATTTGAAGGAGTGTCACACTGCAACAAGTGGTCATAGCGAACCAATGAATACAGAGGAGAGATGAGAAGCACGTTCCTCCTGTGCTGCAAGCAGTGAAATTAATAAAGCACCTACAAAACATGCTGCTTTTCAGCCAGAGACCAGCCCTGAGCTGGGATGCAGTAACTGAGTTTGCTTGCTCCCACCAGGGACACACAGGGCTGCAGCCACGCTTGGGCTCACACCTCCCATCACACATCTGGGCCAAAGAGCCAGAAGTCAGGAGCTCCTGACCCAATGCAATAAGTGCCAGGCATTCTCCATCCCTTCCAAAGGAAACGGTGGAGTCAGCACAATCCTACCTACACCCAGATTCCACCGAGGCAGCTCGGGATTGGAAAATCCCATTACCACCCGTTGAGACACCATTAAACAATTTCCCAGCCTCACCATGTGACCGTGCACAGGCTACATGGGAGCCCAGGCTTTAGCAATGCTTTCACACTTCCAAAATGTGTCTGCTGGGTCACGTGGAGGCTTTCCAAACCCCTTAAATCCACTTGACAAATGCACCTTTCCAGCAGACCAGTTGAGAAGGGAGCACTCAGCACCACCTCCGACCACGCATGCTCCTCACCTGGGGTTTTTTGGCCTGCTGCAGGCCGGACAGTGAGCGTACAGAACATACCATGCAAATCGCTGTGCATCTCCGTGCAAGCTTGGCTTGTGGCAGAACTCTTCCCAAAGCAAGTATTCCAGGCTCGCATATAAATTAAAGCTCATAAATCAGTTGAGAAAAAATCTCCACGATGGCAATGGCCAACTTGTTAGAAGGGAGCTAAAGGCTACAGACGGTTTTCAATGAAGCCTCGCTAGCTGTCAAGAATGCACGAGGCAGCGGCGGTGTTTGGATTGGGAACACGAGTCGGATTTTTCTCCCCTCTTTTGAGGACAATGAAATGTAGCAGCTTTCCTTCCCCTCCAAGCTGCTCGGAGTGACCTGAGCCGGCAGACAACAGCACAGATACAATCTCTGGAAATCATGAAGTGACCGAAGAATGGCTGAGGAGTTCTGAATAACTAAATAAAGTCCTCTGTGTTTTCTTTAGCAAGTAAAGAAAATACTTTTAGCGTTTTAGTGTGACTTTTGGGGTCAAGGGGGAATCTCGAGTCCAAATACAACAAACCCGTGTGGAAACTGCTGCCAAGAGTCTGATAGCTGGGCTGGGAGTTTGCCTTGAGGCTCAGATGTGCGAACGCAGCCCGCTGGAGGCAGGCTGAGCCTGAGCTCTTGCTCAGAGCATGGGAATCTCGGGCACGTCCTCTCTCCTCCAGCAGCGTGCCCCTCTGCAGCTCAGTGCCAGCACCCAGCCATCCCAGCAGCCAGGACTGTGGGTCAGCACAGCAGCGCTTCCCAGTGCCCGGTGCGGATGGTTTGCCATCAGCAACACCTTACAGCGTCGTCCTGCATTTCTGTTAAGTGCCCTTGTAGGAAATACGTTATCACTGTGGGATGTTACTGGGGTCACAAAGCACAGTGTTCATGGGTGAGCCTGGGTGCTCAATAAAGGAATAGGAAAACAAAATCTCTCGCCTTCTCTAGCACACCCCCTCAAAGACTTAACCATTTCTTTTTTTAACCTCACACTACTAAAACAGTCAAATCTTCCTATACTATATATATTATAAAGTAGAAATGTAATTCTGGCTTCAAATGTACATTCAACAAATCTTCAGGGTTTTTTTTTATTTTTTTAGGTTTGCCTAGAGAATAATTGAATACTTGTGTTAGAACATCACCCCCTGTGCCAATTTCACATACCCCATCTGTCATCATTGGCACAGGTGGAAGGACTCTCCTTCTGCTCTGATGCTATGAAGAGAGGATCCACGCTGCAGAAGCACACCCCCTTGGTTTCTTATTCCAGCATAGAATTGGTGTAGGCATGATGGGCAAAAGATATAAATGACATTGGAGAGAGATAGTATCTTCTGCTGGACCAATATAGCCCAAATATCCCAAAAAGCAGGCTAACTTTCAGACACACAAGGTCTTCTTCTGAGAGCTTTTTTGGGATCATAACAGCCTAATGAAAAATACCACCTCTCTCTTCAGAATTCTCTTATTCACAGCATCCAGCCACATGAAATCCAGGTTACAAGAAACATCATATACGTTTTCTCTTATTTTCTTCTGTCACATTGCTGTTTGTGCAAATGAGATGCACCTAGGGTTCTCGCAGCCTTGCCTACCTCATACAAAGATGCATTGCACAGCTTCCTCACCAAGCCATCTGCTCTCAGAGAGGAGAAAGCCAACATCTGACATACCACATACCATCAAGCAGCCTCAAAAGGACAGTAGTGGGCAAATGATACCCTGCATCTGCTCAGCTCGCATTCATTTCCAGCCACCTAAGGTTTGGCTGCAGCAGCCCTTCTAAACCCAAATACATATGTTGGCTTAGAGACACTATAGTAAAGTAGCCTAACAAACCAAAGCAATTGGTTTTAATAAGAATCTTGGCTTGTTTTGACAATGCACTGAATCTTCATGTTGGCACCGGGAATGTTTTTTTAGGAAAATGTATGCATCTTTACAGCTCTCAGCAACTAAATCCTCTCTGCACTTCATGGAAAGGGTTTCCTGGCTATCCGCTTTCCGATGTATTCCAAGTTCCCTGCAGCTGATTGTTGTCTAGGCTGAAATACTTTCATATGAAGCTGAGCTATTTGCCCCCATTGCGCGCTGTGTGCCGGCGGTGTGCGAGGTGTGCGGGTCGCACACTGTGCCCTTCGTCCTCCCGCACCTACAGAAGGGGCCGGGGCTGCAGGGGCGTTTTGGTGCTTCCTGAAGCACGTTGTGCAGATGTGTTTGGAATAGCAACGGAAGCGGCTGTCTCCCGCTACCCAGCCTTATTACAGGCAGTAGCAACGCTCCCAGAGTTCAAAGGCATTTCATGCTCACTGAGCGTTTTTCAGCAAGAAATCTGAGATTAAATAAACTCCAATCCTCTCTGAGGAGAAAGCAGAAGATGGAGGGAGAGGCGCTGACTCTCGCTGCACAGCATGCATCTTGGTGTACCTTGGATAACACCCAGGCGAGGTGCTCCTCAAGCACACAACTGGCCAGGACAATTTGCTGCTGGGGCCAGAGCTGTGCCTGATGCTTTTGAATGGGGTCATGCTGAGGATGCCAACCTGCTCACAACTCAAACGGCACTCAGGATGTTCTCCAGCCTGAGTCCTACCACCTCCGTGCTGGCTCCCGAGGGGCCAGGTGAGGTTACATTGGATTTAGTTTTTCTTCTGTTTTCTGCTGTAAAAGACAGTAAGCTAAATTGTCACCAACAGAAATATTTAGCCTTCAGAGAGCATAGGCACATGACTCCCTCTCAACTGCTGACCTGCTCCTTAGCAGCAGCCTACATCCTGCTCTTGTGCTCAGGAATCACCTGCCCAGGGCACATTTCTGGCCATGGACACAAAGGTGTTGCTCAGCCATACTCAGAGGACACAAGGAATTGGGTTGTTTGACCTTTCTCTTCTCACTAGTGACACCGGCTCTGTGAGAAAAACAAAATACTTGAGTCACAGAAGCAACTGAAGTGCCATTCCCAGTGATGGGAATGTTTACCCAGACTCAGCTGGTTCAGTACTGTCCTTAGCAGGCTGCAATATTGCTCTTCGCACCCGCTATTTCCCCAGTGAGTACCATGGCTGAGCTTGGGCATGGGCTCTACACAAAGCAACCAAGCTGGGAATATTTCATCCCTGTGCATCTGCCAGACTCAGGGTCAGGCAGAAGCACATTCCCCACAGCTCAAGGAAGTCCTGTGCTCAGCTTCTGGGGCTGGGCTGGCTTCTCCAGACTCATAAAGGTGTTGATGCTCTTACAGACTATGCAGATGTCGTCCAAGAGTACAGGGCATGGACATCCACATCCTCAGCATGCTTGGCTGCTTCACTCTCATCGGCTTCACCGAGACAGAGACATTTAATACCACTGAGGATCTGAGCCCAGTGTGGTTTGGAAAATCCCACTAGATACCATTTCTCATCTTCAGGTGACTAAACAGTTCAGAAATCCAGCCCCAAATGCCCTCAGAGACTCAACAATCTCCACGTCAGTCTTTTCTGGACTGCCCTGTTAAAGATCACTATTACAGTGCTGGAAAAACCACCCAGGTTAGACCTGACCCCAAAAAGGCCATCAAGCCCCTAAGCTAGGTACGATGCAGAGGTAATTAGTGCATACTCTCGGCTGCAGACAATACACTGTGAGCCCAGGATAGATCTAAAAGCCTGAGAGGCAGACATGGAAGAGTGTTATGTTCTCTGTCTGAGATCCGAATCCCAGGGAGGGTGGAAATAGCAATGTAGGACAGCTGTGAGTATGCTTAGTATTAATATCAAATATAATGGTAATTCAAAACAGAATCTTTTGGTACAGATCTGAACTGCACAAGCCAAGTTATGAAATGATATTAGCATCTGGATCTGAGAAGCAGCTGAGACTAAGTTGGCCAGCATTTGCCATATGTCTCATCTGCAGAGAATATTTAAATAAGTAAACACAATGAGTTAATATAAATGAAATAACTTTGCAAGATAAGCACCTCTCTGTGCTAGTGGAATGGCAGATTGTCAGCACGACCACATTCAGTGGAAATTCTGAAAGGGGAAATTCAGATGGCACAGTACTGGCTTTTAAACTGGCTAGATAGCATAGCCCAGAATGGTGAACATTTACAATGATTCTTATCTGCTGGCAGGTGAGAGAATCCTATTGCTGTTGCCAACGCCTTAACTCATCAGAAAATCAGTGGTTCTTTCTTGGAAACATGAGCTAAAACCTTTCACAGACCTTCTAGCTACATCTCTGTGTAGGGAAAAGGGGCTATAATTTTAAGAGCATCAAAGGTATAGAAAGTCGTGTTTCCAGTAATTCCCTGACAACACCTAGAGGGTGAAACAAAACTGCTGGTGGTCTGATCTGAACTGAAGGGGAAAAAAAAAATTAAATGCTGATTCTGGGAAATAAATTATTCCCTAAGAACAAGCCAGACAGATCCAGTGTCTTCATTTCATTTTGACTTGTGCAATTCTCTGAATGTCTCCAGTGAGGAATTAACCTAGAGAGGATTTCAGTATTTGGCCCAGGAGAAACTCTTAAGGGATTGCCACAGTTCAGGCTTTTTCTTAAGAAGTCTCTCCCCTTTGAACAGCAGATCAAGGCTTGAGCACCGGGTCAATGGCATCCAGTTGCTTGGCCATGCACACGGGCTCCTAAACACATCCAGCCTCCCAGGCAGTATGCTCTGATGCTGAGTCACATTCCTTTATTGATGAAGAAGAGAGAAAACTATTAATTGCATACCAAGGACATTTTCTATGCAGGAAATTGGTAAGCTCAGCACTGCCTTAGAAGATGTCAGAGGCATTGTTCTAATAGGCCCTGGCAGTTCCATGTGCCACCAGTCTATCAGCCACAGTTTTTTTTACTTTGATTGGTACAAAATGTTTCTGAAAACCGACACTGCTAATAACAATAGGTGCCCAAAGTGATCACTTGCAGTTAGTTTTAGGAAAGTTCAAAGACTGAGTTTATTTTGGCTCTCCAAACTACAGCATGTAACATTCTTTTAATTTAGACCAGGACCTTGCTTCAGCTCTCCTTGGACAGATACAAACAGGTCCTAAGGATGCATGAGCTGAGTGGCCCAGTCTCTGTTCTTCTTCACTCCATTTTTGCATGGGATACCGACAAACTGGCTGTTCTGAAGAATCAAATGGTATGGTTCAGGTTTTAGGGGTTCAGGGTTTGTTCAAACAGGGGTAAAATCCCTGCAAAGCATAAGAGGGATCCACAAAAGCAAATCATACCTGAACAGTCACCGTAACATTTTCCTTGCTTCTTCTATACCATTTGTGAACAAAGTTAAATTTTATACAGGTTGATTATGCCTACTGGTTGTGATTCTTAGTGGGTAAATCTTTAGAATTCAGTACGAAGGGGGGAAACTGCACAATTGGACTGATCTGCAATTCTAGCCCTCTTTCCCAAACAGCCCACAGTAAGTCAGAAGAGCTCTGTGCTGCTTGTCATTCGCTTCACCACATCTTCCAAGTTCTCCTTGCTGCTGTGCAATTACATTAAGGATCCAAACCCACAGCAGCTGACCTCAAAGGTCATGTGTGTCTCTGCCACCGACCTGAAGAGACAAAGCACGCTGAGTGGTAATTTTTTTTAGTGATATGGAAAAGTATAAAATAAATTCTCGTGCATTAAAGTGAAGAGTGAAGCAGCTTGAACCAACAAGAACGAGCAATCAGCCCAAGAGCACAAACACACAGAAATATGATGGGTATGAAATCATTCAGAGCCAATCAGTAAGCTCCCAACTTCTAAAGCAATTTCATAATTGAGTAATGGGACACAGCAGGGTCTGAACTATTGTGTATTATAATCTGAATGGAATGCTGTGAGAAGGCTCGAGCAATCTGATCGCACCGAGCCCTTGCTCACCAGAAATGCCTTTGACATATTTCCTTAAAGCACAGCAACGAGAGTGAAGTAACTGCTTGTTAATGACACCCCGATGGGTTGTCTGCAGCGCTGAAACTGAGATAGCAGAGATTGGAAAGCCTGTGCCTCTCCTTGGCTGGAGTTAACACACCAGCCCCCACAGACTGCCCACCCACTTCAACCTTAATCTCTGGCGTGCCTGTACAATCACCAGTTTCACTTCACTACATATTTCCTCCCCCAGAACTTCGCTTATAAAGCAGGAGGCACTAATAATCTGCGACGATCCCGCGCCAGCCTCCTGTCATGGCTTAGTGCTCCGTGACTGGAGCACACTGCTGAGCCCTGGCTATCTGCACAGCCTCACAGGCAGGCTTCATTCCCCTTCTATTTTCCAGACTTCCCTTGGATGTGCATGCACTAACTCCACCAAAAAGTTCTCAGCTCTCCCTCTATTTAAGGACATCACCCTCTACTTGCCAGAAAGCTTGAAAGGAGCCAAAAGCCTGGATCTGGAAGTGCTTGATACCAAGGCAGCAGAGATGGTTTGAGATTTGAGCTCCAGGATGTGCTGCAGGACCTTGGTCTGCTGGGGCACAAAAGCTGACATCCTCCATGCTCAGTATAGGTGTGGGTAGATCCTGTTTACAAGGGTGGACAAGGGGGCATGGTTCTATAAAACAGAGGAGGTTTAGGTTAGATATTAGGAGGAAATTTTTCACACAGAGGGTGATGACACACTGGAACAGGTTGCCCAAGGAGGTTGTGGATGCCCCATCCCTGGAGGCATTCAAGGCCAGACTGGATGTGGCTCTGAGCAGCCTGGCCTGGTGGCTGGTGACCCTGCACATAGCAGGGGGTTGGAACTAGATGACCCAGGTCATTCTATGATTCTATGATCTCCCATTACTTGAAGGAGAAAATGGGAAGTGCAGAAGTGCAAAAACTCATAAATTGAGATAAAGACAGTTTGATAAAGGAAGCAAAAGCTGTATGCACAAGCAAAGCAAAGTAAGGAATTTACTCCGTCCCTCCTATCAACAAACAGGTGTTCAGCCACTACCATCACATGTCAACAAACACACTCTGACCATCCCCTCTTCCTCCTTCTTTCCACGAGCTGAGCACGTCTCACAGTATGGGATATGCCTCTGGTCAGCAGAGCTCAGCTTTCCTCATTGTGTCCCCTCCCAGCTCCTTGTGCACTCCAGCCTGCTTGGTGCACAAGCACTGTTCAGCAGCAGATAAAACAGTGTGTGCTTTTTACGCAGTTTCAGTCACAAACCCTAAGCAGGGCACCATACAAGGTGCTGCAGAGAAAATTATCTCAGCAAACCCAGTACAACAGAGCCCTGGCTGACTCAGGCTGGATGACAACAACCCGGAGGTCTGCTCTCAACTCCCCCAACTACTGCTCTCAGAAATGACCGCTCTCATTCATCAGTGTATGATTTACTGTCTGGAAAGCGAATGATAACACTGAGCTCACAGGGACCATCTTCCCTTCATGGCATCTCTGTGACATTAACCTTCACCAGGTTAGCTGAAGTCAGCTATGTCCAGCGTGAATTTACAGCCTCCTTGCAGGAGCTGCAAAATATCACTGCAGTTAGGCTGTGGCTGGCAAGAAGTCTGACATGCTCTACCAGCCAACTACCAGCTCTTGGCAAGGTCCATAAGAAGAAGGGAGATTTTAAAAGTGTCAAAGAGCTCATGAAGAACAAAAGATGGGGACAGTTAGAAAACTCATGCTTGCAGGGCCAGAAACTCCAAAGGATGGTGCCTAGAGATGGTGCCTCCAGCTCTCTAGTCAGAAAAGATTTCAAGTCTTCAAAACAGCAATGTGAGACAGCTCACTAGGAAGAAAAGAACTTGTGAGCTGAAAAATGATGAAAAATAGAGTAGATAATACCACAGCTCGCTAGGGTGGTACACACTGGTCTGGATGGCCTAGGAGCTGCATTCCCCACAAGTCCCAGCAAGACCCTTTCACTGGCATAGGTGGGAGCTGTGGTCCAGGTCCTCTCATATGTCTGAGCGTTCACTTCCTTCTGACTGCTCCAAGGGTTTGGAGTCAACAGCGGCTTTACTACCACTCAGTACGACTAAAGCTGGGAAGAGCAGAACTGGTGTAGAAGCATGGAAAAAAGGTGGTGACTGTGCTTAGAAACTGGAAAAGTGCTTTAAAAAAAAAAAAAAAAAAAAGTGTTCTGCATAATTTAAGCCCTTTACATACAACGCTGCCCTGTTTCCTCTACCCAACATGATGATTTCACAAGAGCTTTTGAACTCTATAACCTGCATAACAATTCTGAGTTCATATGGATGCTGCCTGAAGCTCACCTGTGCTTGTTACTAAAGGATGCTGACAATTAACTGATTTGTTCTTCAAACTGACCAGTTCTGAGCCCGGCACTGAAGCACAGCGGATACCTGCACCTGGGTGCAAGTGTGGGAAAATCCTGTTCCTGAGAAGAAGACACTGCATGGGCCACCCTGGACTCCCTCTGACTTTAGATGGACTTTAATCAGGCCCATGTGAGCTGTGTGCATGCATGCAATGCAGTCTGGATTTGGACTATCAAACACAACAAACAACTTGCTAATAAGCTGCAGACCAAGATTTTCTTTTTTCAGAAATTGTTCAATAAATGTTTCCAAATAAGAAGTTTCTATGGGAAAAACCTAGCCTTTTCCTACAGACAGCTCGCATTCCGGAAAAAAGGCAGCATTGCTCCCATGAATTATTCATCACAAATTACTCATCCAGTTCTTGCAGCCAGTGGTGCTGCTTTTCCTTCTACCTGGAGCTGTAGAAAAGCTAAGCTGTGGCCTTTCAGACAGAGGTGATGGGTCATCTCAATCAACCATGGGACACTTGGCCAATGAGAGGAGCTCATGGCACCTCCTATTACAGACACAGTGTTTGCCATGGGACCTGTTTGCCATCAGGATGTGGGGTGCCCCCCTCCCTCATCCAGCCAGGCACACCTGGCTAAGCACTGCAGATTTGGGTAAGGAGGCAGCTTCCCTGCTCAGCTAAGCTGAGTTGGACAGCATGGTGGAGATGAGGGTAATGTGAGAGCCATGGCAGGAGGAGGCATGGTTCTCACATTTGCAGTGCACTGCCAAGTGAAAGAAGGGTTCACTATAAGACAACCTGTGGCTGGGAAAGGGACTAGCTCTGCTCTTGGCTGCTTGTCAAATCTAGCTATTTTGCAATATTAGTAAAACCAGTGAGTCCATCTTCTGCAAGACAAGTTTTAATTTCTCCAGCAAACTCAGCAGCAGACAGTCATGCCAAGACCGCTTCTTCGGAGCTTTGAATCTGCAGAAGAACATACAGGTACAACCAAAATAAACAAGAAAAGTAGAACTCACAGCACAGTCTGCGTGGAGGCATGCAGGGAGGAACTAGAGGCATTACACAAGTGTGCGGTCACATACCTCACCAGCACCTCGTCCTTAGGATGGCCACAGAACAGCCACAGGTTGGGGCTGCATAGACACGGAGATGAAGGTGTCTTTGGGACTCAGGATGGGATCTTCCTTGTGTCTTCTGTGAATGTCCCTTATGCAGCAGAACACAAGGTAACAGGACTGAGCTGCCGCCTCTGGAAAGGCTTCTAGGGAGGCACAGGGTGCTTCTGAAGCCACAGCAGTGTTAAAGGCATTAGCATGTGTGTGTTTGTACAGACATGCCATATTTTGTATGTCTACAACATTGCCATGCATCAAAAGTCTCTTTTGCACAGAAGTGGTTTGCCTGCTCAATTCTAACCTTCAAGAATCCATATACTGTGTTCCCAATACATTGTCACAAAAAGAAAATCAGAAACTAGTTGCACGTTGTAGCAAAGCACCAAACCAGGGGACAAAGCACCTGAAGTTCCTGATCAGTTCAATTTCACTGCTGAACAGAGTAGTGCTTTGGAGAGTTTACCTCCTTGAAACACAGGTCATCTGCAGG
The DNA here is from genome assembly GCA_035772895.1 of Perdix hodgsoniae. Taxonomy (NCBI): domain Eukaryota; kingdom Metazoa; phylum Chordata; class Aves; order Galliformes; family Phasianidae; genus Perdix; species Perdix hodgsoniae. The sequence continues at coordinate 347,807 of JAPSGF010000053.1, forward strand.
TGGTAACTGCCACATTTAGTAGAATGCCATTGTTAATACCAAAGTCATAAGGAAAAACAAATACAGCCCTCACAGGGAACTCTGTGAGGTCTCCCATCTCCCAGTGCTGTGATAGCAGCAGCCAGGCTGCACACTGGCATATAACAATGTTCATCTCCCAATCCAAATTCACCAAGCTTCTGAGTGCCATCAACAAGTGAGGCATCCCAGAGCTTCATTGCAAATTCACACCATCCTTGGGGTCAAAGCATTACCCTTCATTAGGGTTTTACATTAAATATGGCTTGTATAAATTCAGAGTTGTGTCCTTTTTTAATACATCCCGAAGTCTTGTCTGCTCCTGTAAAGCTATCACCCATGAATTTCAACTCCCAAGGCAAATCCATTCATCATGCAATAGCCCTGATACACACCATTTGAGGTGCCAAGCATTATTCTGCATCTCTTACCTTACTTTTCAGTGCAGCCAGGGTAAGGTTTTAGAGCACCCAGTGCAATTCCTCAGGCTGCACTGCACTGAGCTCCGCACCTGAGACAAGGCAGCACATCATCACGTCTTCAAAAGCAGGGCACACATTTCTCTACCTGGCAGCATGTTAAGTGGATATTATTCTTCAGCACGTCAAGAGCATACTTCAACTAGTTTAAAAGAAATTGCTGGAAGTGAGGCAACCCTGGACTTCAGCATTTTTGTTTCGTCTTTCTCTGAACCTGACAAAAGAACAATGCAGACTTTCAGACTCACCAGACTGCTGAGGTCCGCGTGCCACGGGTGTACACGAAAGCCAATTTGAAGAGATTAAGTGGCAATTCGAACCAGCAGTTCCTCAGAAGTGATGTTCTCCCTTGGCAGAGGTCCCTCCAGCAGAAGACGTGAGCGTGCGTTCCAGTACATGCATTCCAGTGAACAACGTTTCTTGCCATCTTCCTCCTCCTTCAGCGCCTTTCATCTGCTTGAAATTTAGAGGGTGATTTAGCAGACCCGAATTTGGCTCCTAATGAAGGCGATCTGACTTGTCAATCTCTCCCGTGGCTGTTGCAAGAATCCTTGATAATAACTTGGGTGGGATCCACCCTCAGAAGGCAGTGCCTAACACTAGGCCATCTGGACACCCACCTTGTGCCAAACACTGCCGTTCACATTTAGTCCAGCTTCCTGCTCAAGTCAAATGGTATTTTGATGAGTGACTGCTGAAACGCTCAGGATTTGACCCTCGCGTGTTTGTCTCACTGTCTCCAGCAGCGACGATGGCCTGCTCGTCAGCTGTTTACTCAGTTTGCAAAGGAGCCAGCTGAAAAATTTTCAACAGTGCAATTTCTCATCCAGTACAGTCTATTCAAAATCAAAATATTTCTCGGCAGTTTGTCAATTTCAATGAAATTTTACAACAGGAGAATGTCAAAACATGGTGTTTCATCACCGCCGCGGTGGTTCTTTTCAATGGCATTGATGTGTTCCATTTCATTATGGTCTTTTTTGCTTCCACAGCTACACATATAAAATCTGTATTGCATTTGTGTTGATATTCAGATATTTCTCACTGCCTGATGTCTTGTTTTTCTATTTTTACACAATAGTAAAGTAGAAACAAATCAACATCATTTAACCTTATTTAGACTTTCTTTTTTCCTGACTAGTTTCTAAATACAGATCTCGTGGGAGATCTGTATTTCACTTTTTCATCCCAGTTCATAACAAAAGAGCTGGGGAGTATCGGGACTTCTCCTGGAATTGAAATCCCCCCTCCTGACCCAGCCCTCATTACCCCTAAGTCCTCCCCCAGCCATGGCTCCAGCTGAAGTCCTTGGCTCTGTGGGAATGAATAAGGTAGAGCTGATTCACAAGCCTAGCAACAGCTTGGGAGAACACAACTAGCAAACCACCTCTTTGCAAAACTGCATGAATCATCATGGCTTTGATGACTGCCCTCCTCACAAGGAAAACATACCTCAGCAACAGAAATAAGATCTTAAATCAAATCAGATGCAGCTTGGAGTATTTACCTACGGCTCTTCTGGGAACAGGAATTGTAATGGTATCAATTCTCAAGGTTATTTTTCTGCTAAGGTGGGCACAAAAAAAAAAAAATTCTGAGTGTACCTTGACGAAAACCAAGAGAGAGACAACAAGAACCTAACACTGCAAATCCAGGCCACTACAGTAATAACATCACTGCCCAGTCCCACCACAAGCAGAGGAACCTCTTCCTGGGGTGAGTCATACTACACATACTGGTGAAATGTGAGCCCCCTCCACGAGCACCACGGCATAGCTGAACAAATCAGGCAGCCTCTGCTCTTCTGTTTGCAAGGCCTTCAGACAGAGATACGCTGCCTCGGGTTGAGATGCTCCTTCCTTTCTGAAATTGCCTTCTGGACTGCTGGACCTCAACTGCCATTTGCAGACATTTTACTGCGTTTGGGTGACGTAGCTCACAGCTGTTTGATGCTCACTTGATAGTGCGTTGAAAGTGAGGGTAAGTGACCACATAGGCTGGTGTAGCACTGGTTGAGGGCCATCGGCAAAAACACAGAGGAAACATCAGTTGCCAGGGTGAGATCTCATCTGAAACCATGTGTAGCAATTGGACAGATCAATACAATGGGAAAGGCACTGCAGCAAAGACATGATGATGAAAGGACTGGCACAATAGAGAGGAGCTATTAAGGAAGGGAAGAAGTTTGCTCACCTGCATCAGAAGATGGCAGGTTTGCAAGGGAAAGCAAGGAACAAGGAGAAATCTCCAACCAGAGATCCTTCCCCACTGGCAGTCAGCCCTGAAATGAGGTCCAAGAGAGGTACAGCCAGGCTGCACCCCCTTTGAGTCTCACAGATGAGTTGCTTTCACCTGTGCTCTCAGGGCTGACCTGGTCCTTTCCGCAGGTGCTCAATCAGTGGTTCAGGCCAGGACTCAGCAGTTCCCACACACTATGTTGACACAACTACTGCCATTTCATGCTTTGCTTCTTTGTTTTCCTCGCAGGTTCTCTGGAGAATCTGTTGAGAAGTCCTGTAGTACTGGAGAAGTATTTACCTCAGGAAAGAACTTGGTTTAAGGGTTACGGTTAGGGTTGTTTCTAAGATCACTTACAAAGTGACTTCACCTCTGTGATGTAGTACTGAAGAACCTTCCTGGCCATTGGTAACAGAACATCACCTAATTCCAGGCTTCCCTGGACCAACCTCTGCCAGTTCCACCAGCCCTTTCTCTTATGTCCACTAATAGCCAACTGTACTCAAGCTACAGGCTTTCAACCAGACTCAAGAACTGATCCAGTCTGAGGTCTGCTCTCCAGCCTGCTTGCCTGAGGGCCCTGCAGCCTTTTCCTCCTGTCGTCCAACTGGACACAAATCCTGCCTACAAACAAAATGGCCATCCTCCCATCTCAGGTGCAGAGGCACTGAATTACTCAGCCCACAAATGCCCACCCCCAGCCAAGAGGTTACAAACTACAAGCTTAGATCATCAGTAAAACAGGGTGGGGACTTCCTAGCAGGGCTAAGAAGCCTCTTTGAGTGATTTCAGTGCAAATAAACAAATAACAACTGCAAAAAAAGTCATGTATTTCAAATGCAGAGCCCCAAGTGTTCGAGGCTGGCTACTCTCAGGCAGAGCCCTGGGGACAGGAGGTCACCCTGAGGTGCCCCAGCCAGCAGCATGTTGGCCATGAACTGGTAGGGAGCAGAGAGCCGCGGTCAGACTGCGGTTTCACAGCTGCACTGCTCTGGCCTTGGGTGATGAAATAAGGCCCAGACAGGAAGCAGTTTTCCTCAACAGTAAGCTTCTATTTTTACACATCTTGCTTTTCTGACCAAGGAGACACTTGAAGCCAGTGGGCCCATCCTGCTGCTCCAGCACCAGCAGCCCGAGGTGTCCCTGGGCCTTCTGCAGTGCGCGGCCTGGCAGGCTGGGGGGAAACCCTGCGCCGTGGGAGGGGGCAAGGTGGGTGAAGGAGCTCCCATGGCTCCAGCATCCCATGGTGAAAACAGGAGGCCAAAACAGGGCAGCAAGGGGCAAGAGGCCTGCTCCTCACAGGCAAGGGGCACGACTTCATCCAGCACGCTGCTCTGGCAGCTGCTGCAGGCTAAGTCACACTGCTATTTACACATGAGACAATGGTTTCCTGCAGCTCTGCGGCTCCTTTCTGCAGTCCCATCTCACCATCCCTCAGGAGCAGGGAATGGGCAATGCCACACCAAGCCCCAGAGGCACAGCCAAACCTCACCATAGACTCCATGCCACCTCTGTGCCCTGCTCAGCTTGTCCTGCCTGCATGGACAGCTTGAGAGGCTGCAGGATGGACCTAATGCAAACATATAAATTAACATGTGCCTCCTAGGGGGGTTGTTAGGCTTAGCTCATTAACAGTTAAAGCATATCCAATGGTCGAAGTTGTTTGTTTGTTTGTATTTTTGCAGCTGTCCTTAGTTCTCTTCGGTCAAGTAGAGGTGTGAGGTCCAAAATAGCATCAGGATGACTGAGCTTGTTTCCAGCCCTGAAAAAACAATGAAGTGCTAATAAAAAAAAAAAAAAAAATTGTCTTGTGAGAAGGATTCCGCTCTAAAGCCCTCTGCAAACAATGCACACAAGCATGGAAATGCAGGAGCATGTGCACCCTGTGGAGGGGAGTTGCTGCCAGCTACTCAGCTACTCTGGGAGGAGAAGTGGAGAAGTGGAGCCTCGACGGCTCAGGGAGGAAACTTTGGACACAGATAGTGTGGTAAGAGAAGTCTGTGCTTCTCTGTTCCTTAACTGAAGTGCTGCAGCTCAGCTGAGCAGCTGACACAGGGTCAGATGAAGCCACCCATCCACTCTGGCTGCTCAGTTCCACTGGGAACCAGTCCTGCCTGCATCAGTGCCCAGCAAATCCATGAGATCATCCCCAGATCCCACAGTATGCATGCCTCTCTCTAACTCTGAGGCCCTTCTCAGTATGTGCCCAGAGAGGTGTGCAAGCTCTTGAGATATGAGCATCACAGGGAGCAGTTCTTCTCCAACCTCAATACCCAGTCCATACAAAGTGCTTAGAACACAGCTGACCCCATTCTGAAGACTTACTCTTTTTTCCAGTTTTGCACAGCAGTACAGGTCCGGAAGCAGGTATAAAGGCATAAGTAAAAGTCAGAAGCTCAGAAAATGATATAGAAGTGCTGTCACCCATCTCTGGATCACTCGAAGCAGTGGCCACGCATCTCTGTGCACTGCTGGAAGCGGACAGCTCTGGCTTCTTCTCCAGCTGGCGATGCTGGAGTGAACCCATGTGCCCCTGCAACTGGAAGCTTGGACAAGCATTGCACTGTAAAATCAGGCTGAGCATGAAGGCAAAACATGCTAAGTGACAGAAAAGTGAGTTCAGGACTTCTCCACTTGCTTCGGTTGACTCCAGCAGGGATACATCACCATTGTTTGACAATGAAATTCTAAAGTGACCTCTCAACTCACTGTTGCACTCTCAGCTTCTCTATGTTTGTATCACTGTAAGGTGATGGAAGGACAGACAGCCAAGCAATAAGCCAAAGGAAATTTTGTCCCTGGAAATGACCGTGAGCCCAGCAGCTGTACTGCAGCCCTGCCTCTGAGATCAGGCACCAAAAGGACTTCAGAGAGAGCTCGAAGAAGCAGAAGGGATGCCCGTGGAGTAGCAGGAGTGGCACAAAGCAGCTCTTGGAGACGCAGCACTGTCCCACACCCAGGACGGGAGCTGCTGGCACACTGCTCTGAGCCAAGACCCGGCCCGGCCATCTTGGTTGTTTTGGTCTTCCTTCGAGGGAATGAGCTCAGATGAAACTGAAGCAGGTGCTAATTAAAAACAGAGCTATTCTTCAAACTGGGCTTTTAATTACTGTAAAAATATGTCGAGGAAAGTTGCAAAGGGGAAGAAAAATAGTAATTCCTTGTGCTACCTGCCATTTTCACTTGATTACCATCACACTTTTCTGTAGAGCAAAAACATCAGTCCTTCATAACAAACTCCTCTCTTGGGGGCTAGTGTGAATTGAGAGCTGTGAGGCCCCACCGTGGGCTCCAAAACTAGCAGCATAATGTCTGTAACAGACATGCTACCTAATTAAATTGTTAGGGAACAGGCTTTTATATCTTTAACACCTAATTTACTATTGTTTCTTTGAAAGTGTTTGGCTTCCCTGTGGTTTTTTGGGCCTCCCTTTTCAGTTTTACGATGGCTTTTAAGTTTTTCGTGTGTGTTTCAACTAAATAACCATTTCGGAGGTTTTGTTAGGGTCCCGGCTCGAGTCAGACTGAGGGAAACCGGGGCCTGTTTTACTGTTGTTCATGCTGGGCGAGTTACCACTACTGTGCTAATTATGTAATTACCCCGTTTTAATAGCTATTGTATACTGCTTTATTGCTAACAAATCTTATTTCCTCTTTCTTTTCTCACTGATTGAATGGTAAAAGTATAAGGACACACGCAAATGTTATACTGCACTATAAACCATAATACAAGCCTTGCAAGAGTTCACACTGTAAACAAGCATCTTGGCTTATACATGACAGAAGCAATGATGTAATTTCTGCTCATCAGGAAGACACCAAATTGTGTCCTTTATCAAATACCAGGTGCAACTCTGCAATGGCTGCTGCCAGTCTCCACGTTTGTACCTTGCTTCTTGCAAAGAGTGTGGATTATACTGATGATATATGGACTGCACAGCATCAAAAGAGAATAATGAACATGTGCAGCAATGACTTCCTCACCAATGTTTTTTCACACAGAGTGGTGACACACTGGAACGGGTTGCCCAAGGAGGCTGTGGATGCCCCATCCCTGGAGGCATTCAAGGCCACGCCGGATATGGCTTGGGGCAGCCTGGTCTGGTAGTTGGCGACCCTACATATAACAGGGGGGTTGAAACTAGATTATCATTTCAACTCAGGTCATTCTATGATTCTGTGATTCTATGATTCTACAATTCTGTGATTCTATGATATTTAAGGCAAAGTGAAAGATTTGGGCTCAGAGAGGTGGGGGAACCCCTCTGCAAAATGATTCCTGAGTTGCTCTGTTAGGGACAGACCTGGAGGGAGCTGGAAGGTCCTAGGGCTGAGAGCAATGGGGTTCCACTCAGTAAGCAGGGCAATAGCAAGGGTTTGCTGGGCATGGGGCAGCCAAACCCCCACGGCTGTACTCCAGCCCTGTCCTGGAACCCAGACCATCTCCGCAAACAACAGCAAGGACTGCCCTGCTCTCTGCCACATTCCTCCTTAAATCCATCCTTTGCCAGCATATCTACTGAAAAGACTGACAGCAAAAGACTGAATTAGGCTGCTGGTGTGCTAAGACCACTGTCTATCATACTGAGCAATATTGGCTCATCGTCCTCCCATGCTCGCTCTCTGTCTGCACCCATCTGCTGCCTGCAGGCTCGCACTGGGGTTCGGAGCAGCGATGCTGTGCAGGGAGCAGGGTGGGGACAAAAGCTGCAGAATGCTGCGGAGGCAGCAAGAGACAGAGAGGCACACCCCCATGTATGTGCAAGTGTATACAAATATACATAGATGTATGTAACTCTATTTCTAATTCTTTATCTCTATACCTGTATCCCTATACCTATGCTTGTATCTGCATCTATATCTTTACCTATATCTACGTCTGTTCCTGTACTCATAAATATAGTTGGGGGCAGTCTTTGGCAGTCAGTGCTTCGTTTCTCCTGGCTGAAAATGCATAAATGAGGAAACAACCCCACCAAAAAATGGGACTTGGCTGAAACCTGAACGTCTGCAGAGTGAGATCTGTTTCAGCCACTTCTTCCACCAGGAAAATCAAAGCATTTCATTTCATGCCAGACCCATGGAAAATCCCCACCCTGGGCCATCACAGTGTGCTGTGGACAGGAGTCTCCTTGGTGCATGGGGAAGGGTCACAGAGACCATCAGGAGACAAAGCAGTGCTGTAGCAATGGGGCTCTGGCATTGCCTGAGGATGATGGCACCTGGAGCTGTGGCTGCATGAGACACGGCGAGGAACGTCGGCCTGGCCTGAAGTAACACGGGATGATGTTTCCACACTGGAATTTCTCTAAGCTTTCTGCGTGGTTAGAAGTTTCGGTATTCTGAATGCTCGCCTACCAGCATCTCTTTCAGCAAGCATTTCGGCCTTAGCTCCTCACGTTGATGACAGACTGGACTGGAGAGCACAGGCGTAAGAACACAACCACGTGCCAGCTGCACAGGATGGACAGGGGTCAGGGATATAGGTCCCAGCCCAATGCCAAAGTAGAAGAGCAGAAAGCAAAGCTGGTCCCTTCCTCCTAATTTCCCAGCTCACCTTTCAGCAATGTGTGCTGCTTCTGAGGCACTCTGGTGGGTTTGGAGGAAGTCTGCAGCATCCTACTTTGGAATAACTTTTGGCATCCAAAGCACGCCAGGTCAGCAATGACGGAAGTCAACTTTCAGAAGGCCCAGAAGGCAGGAGCTGGTGCACAGAGCACTTTTTGCTGAAGCATCACCTCTCTCTGATCACGGTCCTCCTCTGCTGACTGCCTAACACCATCCAACTGCCTCATCAGCCCTGTGTGGTCTTCAGGCTGGCACCGGCATTGCCACACCAACAGCCATGTCAGCACAGCCCAACTGACATCACAGCCCACAGACATCTCTGCAGCACCAATGACCGCATATTAATGGATTATCACCATTTTGCAGCTGCTGGCCCAAACTCTGAGTGCTCCACCCAGACTTGAGCCCGCAGGCGTGGGCAGAGGAGCAGCTTTCTGGCAGGGACGGCTTAGAGACATCATCCAATGCTGCCCATGAACTCTGTGTTCCAGGTCCCTCTTTCGAGGCACCAGCAGGCTTTTAGAATGCCTTTCACAGGGGCCAATGAAGGGCCATCCCTATGTCCAAGAGCTGCATGAGTGTTGGGCCTCTGGGTGGAGACACAAACTGCAAAGCATAACCCCCCATTTCATAAATGATTTCCACCAGCTTCTGCTTTCCTCTTGCGTGTGCTACCCTGAAAGATTTAGGAAGGATTTACAGTATTTTTAACTTATATTACTCAATTATATCAAATTATTCTCAGATCACATATTAAATGGAGATTTTCCATATAATATCTGTTGCAGATGGAAAAAAAGAAAAAAAAAAAAAAAGAAGGAAAAAAAAGAAAATAATCATCTATGGTGAGTGTAATCCATTCATTGGTTTACTGATACAGCCCTCTCCAGGGATTGTCAGAAATAAACGCGCTGCCCCTGTTTGCAGGATTTTGCATTTGGATTGCTGAGCTAGCTGAAAGAATGTGTGAAATCACATGGGAGCAGACAGCTCCCTATTGACTCGGCATATGAACAAGCTCGCATGTGTTATTTATTCCAGCAAGCCCGTGGACTGTGTCGTGCACATGAAATGCTATAGCCTACTCTGAAATGACTATAGATAATAATCAATAATGCTTTGTTCATAGCGCATCTCTCATGTGCACATACCGAAGGGGCGGAGGTCTGATTGGATGATGCGAGACAAGGAGTGGCATTGCCTGGGGCAGCTCACCCAGAGCATCCCTCAGGCAGGTGGTGCTGGATGCAGCCCTGGCCAAACGCTGCACTCCAGGCTCTCAGGTGTGCCAAATACATGGATTTTTATTTTGTTTCATTGATTGTTTTTAAGAAACAGCTTCTGCTGGAGCAGCTTTCCAATTACCTGCTGTGATGTGCAGCAGCAGTAAAAATTGCTTGATATTTTGGGAACTCCCATGAAGAATTAAGGGTATCAGGTAGGCCGAAAGGGGAGAAGAGATGCGTGCTGCCCTTCCAGCTCAGCCTTCTGCCCTCATTCCCATCCAGGTTGGCCATCACCCCTCATCTTCCCCACCGGGCTGGCACGGCCAGCGTGGCAGAGCTCCAGCACGACATCGCCCTCACTGCACAGCTACCGGCAGGGGATAATTAGTGCCTGCCCCATCTGCTCGATGAGCTGGGAGGAGAGGCTGGGGAGCTCTGCCAGCCAGCGCTTAACTCTTCCTTCCTCAGACGTCTCCCGCTGCGGGAGCGGCGGTGGGAACGGCTGCATATGAGGGCCGAGGTCACCCAGACCCATCTCCAGATGGACAGATTCAGGTTTCCCCACAGCAAATCCCCTCCGCACTCCATCCCCATCCAGAGCAGAATGCCCTGCGTGCAGCTTTAAGCCTGCTACTGGAGTTGGGGAGATGAGGGAGGATGCTAACCACTGCAGAGCAAACGCAGACACGAGATTAATGCTGCTCTCAGCAGCAGACTTCTCTCCTGCATTAAAGTCAACACATCACCCAACACTTACTTCACACCCTCCCTGGGGTGGCCGGAGAGTTCCATTTAAAAGGTTAATACCTTCTCCGCCCCCACACCCCTAAAGAAACAGGATATTTCCTAGCTAATTTGTATGTGTCTAATTTTCATATCAGCAGCACCGAAGCTTTTGCAGCTTTGCTTTATTTCTCTCCACACTGCCGCTCAGCCCAAGTCGGTTTCGATCCTTCCTTTCCTTTCCCAGATTCCATCATCCACAGGTTTCTGGGTGAACAACAAAACAGCACATGCTGGAACCTGTTCAGGTGGGTATTTTTTCTCGCTTGGAAAACCTTTTCCCCTCGCTTTCACCCTCCCCGCCGGGGAGTTCAAAGGGACACGTTCACAAACACGGCTGCGCTCGCCGCACCCACCCTTGCCACCTTGAGGGAGGGAGCGGCACGAAAACTCGCTGGTGAACATTTGTGCAAATATTCATCTGGCATCTGCTAATGTCAAGTCTGGCTGGATTGGAGCTGCCGAAAAGCATCAGTGAGGAGGGCAGACAGCGAGCACCAAGCTGCTTCTTTACGTAAAGAGAGGCTGCATCAGGAAGGGGTCCCACCCGCATCTCCCAGCCAAGCAGAGGGGCTTTGGGTGCTGCTTTGGGCTGAGAGCATCGGGGTGTTGGTGCTCCTTCTCATCATCCCAAAGACTGCTTCCTTATGAAGGGCTGGGAACGGCTCCCACCAGCAACGTCTGGCTGGTTGTCATTTAAACGTTTCTTCTAACCCGGGAAATTTCCAGGAAGGTCTGATAGCGCACACAGTGATGGGCCCAGGGGTAACAAGTCCTGCTCGTTTATTCATTTGCCCAGAAAAAATAATGAATGCAGAACTGATGGTGGTTTTTGTTTGTCCCCTAAAACAATGTTATCAGTACATGCCCTCGGTGCATTTCACTGCAATTACTAAGGTTATTCCAGCTGGAAAGAGAGTCAGCTTAACTTTTTCTTTTAAACTAATGACCATTTAATGTCAGATAAAAGGTTTAGAGGAAAGGATTAACTACCACTTTCAACAGAGATGCAGGAGATAATTGGCTCAATTTACCCCCGATCCACGTGGGTGCAGAGACTCTCTAGCAGGTGTCCCTGCCCTCCAGGAGGATGCTTCTGCTCTCAAGCAGCCACGCTCTCAAAACAGAGAAATTGCAGGTCGGATGTGAAGCCGATAATGAAACCCCAGGAACAGATAATGAACCCAAACGCGTGGTGGGTGCCAGGAGGAGTGGGTGCAGCCCTCCTTCTGAGCTCAGAGCCCAGCAGAGCTGCACACACTCTCACTCTCACCCAACGCTGCTGCTCTGGAAGCTTCCAGCCCCGCCACTGCTGCTCATTTCCCTCCCACCTCTTTGACCTGCTTTTTCTCCCCCCACCCTTGGGTGCTATTTCCAACACCTCAGGGTAATCCTCGGGCAGTTGCAGGTACTGGAGGCAGAAGGGCTCATGGCCAGGCAGGTGAGGGGCTGGGGCTGCTCTCTTCTTCCAGCACGTGACACAGTACCGGGTCACACCTTGTATAGGTATAAGTGAACCTGCAGCTTGAGTCATTTGGCTCCGGCAGCAGATGGGAGATTAGGGCCGGGTTCAGACCACCTACCAACATCCTGCTCACCACAGGGTCCCACGACACCCAGCCCCCCTCTCAGCTCCCTTCAGGGCCACCCCCAGACACCCTGCAGCACACTAGTGGATGGGATGTGCACACTTGCAGCCTCCAGGTAACAGAAGATCTCAGTCCAGAGGCTCAAAGCTGAACACAGCTTGCCACACTCAAGGTCAAATGGCTTCTCCAGCCCTGTAACGGAACCAACTCACCTAGGTTGCTGGCATGGCTACTGTGGGACCTGGAGAAGAGCTGGGCTGCCCTGTGCATGCAGGGCTGTTGGCTGTTTCCAGCCCCAACCCAGTGCCAGTAAAATGAGCCAGTACTCCACTGGTACATGCTTTGGAACCTGTCACAAGCAGACACGAGAGACTTCCACGGGAGAAATGTGGCTCTGGAGCTTCTTATAGGGGTGGAAATGTAATTGAGAAAGGAAGCATGCACCACAGTTTTCACTGTGAGGAAGGGGAGCACAGTAGATGAGGTGCCCTCCACCCCCAGGGCAGGCTTCTTGCTGCATGAGTCCCTCATGGACAAGGAGCAGATCTGAAATTCACATCCTGGTCCTCATCCCAGACCTGAGCTGTCACCAGAGTGTCACCAGCCCAGCTCAAGGCAGACAAGACAAGCAGCATCCCACTTGCCTGGCAATGAGTGCCAGTGCCTGCTTGCCATGCTCTGCATTCATCTCCCTCAAACCCAGAACAGGTCTCTCATACCAGTTTCGGAGTTCACTGCCTTTCACCAAATTCCCCTGCCCATTTTGGGAGCAGGTGAGCAGGCGGTCCCCATTCACTTTCCATGTAGTCTAGACTATTCATTACTTTCCTGTCTCTAAATGAGGCGGGCGCAGTCCTTTCAATACCTCTCCATAAAGCGGTCCCTCACACGGCCTCTAATCGTTTGCATTGTCAGCCGCTGGGCGCTCATTATGGCCCTCCATCCCCTTCGAGATCAGATATCCAGCAGAGCCCGGCTCTCCAGCAAGGGTCTCCTCGAGATCCCCCACATCAGGAATACTTTCCATCCCTCCCTTTAACCATCCCCATATTTTGTTTTACATTTCCAACAGCAAAAAAGGAAAAACACCTCGGCGACGCTGTGGATGGCTCAATAGGAACAGTTGCAATTAATTTGGAGCCCAAAGAGGTTCACGAGCTCGAGCTATTCCTCGCGGTGTGCCGTGCCCTGCAATTGCTGGTGGTGAATGTTAGCTGCCATTGTGCTGCCCATTCACCTAGCTTTGTGTGGTCTGACAATATCTCAACCCAAGGTGGTATATGGTTGCAGGCACTGCCGCTCTCGTTATTTACAATGGCTAATTAAGATCCTGCTACAACCTTCATCCCACCCTTAATTCTTATGAAGCAGCCAACAAAAGGTTTTGATTTCCTTTTTGGCTGGAAGACCTTTTGGCTTCTGCAAAAAGGGGATTAAGAATGAAAGCACATAAAGGTATGTGCACAATCACAAAGTCATAACAGCTCTCCCAGTGCAGTCTCCCAGGAATGAAACGCAGCATTAGCAAGAAGGGCTAATTGGGACTGGTTTAAGGAGCACACATTGTGTAGCAGAGCCCGGTAACACTTTTGATCAGGCAGACAACACAGCCACAAATTGCTTTCTTCCCTCTCCAAAATATCTGACCCCTGAGGAAATGGTATTTTACCTTTCCCAAGCAATTCAGACAGATGGGTGGGACGGAAAGCACTGGTCTGCAGGGATGCAGAACTGGGAGCCGGGTCCCACCACTGGCTTTAATGGCACTCACCAACATCGCTGCTATCAATACCCCACAGCTCGCTGAAACCTTCTGCCTAAAGCTACACGCAGTATTTGGGGTGCTGTGTTGGGTTTCCAGAGCCACTGTGAGACAACCAGGCTCCATCCCCTGTCAGTGTTCAGGCAAGGAGAGACGCAGATCTGGCTCAGGTGCCTCCCGAGAACCTCCTCATTGCACACTTTGCTTGAGAAGGAGGTTGAGGATGGCCTCCCTTCTGCTGCTTCCCACCACGGGCAGTGGGCACAACTCCCAGCTCCCAGCTCCCAGCCCAAAGCTCCCCTCGCGGTCCCCATGCCCCCAAGCCAGCCTGCAGGCCAAGGGAATCTGGTTCATTAGCTCTTGGCAATGCCACCCCCCAGAATGTCATGGCATGCAGAAATCTATGAAAACCAGAGACCCGAGACATGTGTTTTTGTTTGTTTGCATGTGCCAACATTTCCAATGTCTCAAAAATGTGTGCCTGCAAAAGCTGCATGTGTGTTATTCATTTAGGATCATTTTCAGCCCTCATAATAGGAGGCTCATTTTATCCTCTTGAAAGCTCTCGAGCAGCAATGATCACAGCCCCAAAGCCTGCCACTGCTGTAAACAACATTTATGCTCCACGTAGCTGTGTCTCCTTGGGAAGCAATGCCATGAAGGAGTGGAAGGGTTTTCACTATTTGCTTGTGTCGGATACATTGATAGATAGGCAGCAAATTCCTTTAGGCTCTTCTGTAAACCCCAGCCAAGATTTGTACATTCTGATTCATGCAAATATGGTCATATGATCAAAGTAACATGTGCTACCTCCCAGAGACTAATGCACTGATCACTGACGTGCCCTGGGCCATGGCCCATCTCACACCATCACTGTGCTCCATGGTTCCTGACACTGCTTCCTCCTGCCTTGCACAAAGCATCTCCCAAGTGGGTCGGGGCCGAGGGCTGCTCTGAGCCAGGAAGCATCACCAACCATCCCAAATCCATTGCCTTCTCCTTTTCTTCACTGTGCATGCCAAGGTCGCTGATGGCAGATTTCTGCCAGTACTGATGGAGAGATGCAATGAGAACATCCCGAAATGCCTACATTTCTCCATATCCTTTAGATGGAAAGTGTTGGGATGAAACCTCCAAATCACAGATTTCTCCCAGCATTCCCACCATGGGCTCAAAACTGCCTGTTTTGATAGCAAATTGGCCCTCCCAAGCCCAGGGCTGCTCTGACAGATATGAATGCCAGGTGGGACAAGCATGTCTGAGTTGCTGGGGCAGGGAGGGATGTTCAGTGTGCCCACAGCCGTGCGCTGCCCTTCCCCAGCTCCATCCCTCCAACCACAACCAGAGCTCCCACCGCCGTGCTCCGCAGCCTAAGGGAAGCCATCATTGATGGCTGCTATGCGGTTACATCTTCTGCTATTCCTGGCCACTACCGTTGTTTTCTTCCAAGCGAAGGTGGTGTTTCTATCCTTCAGGCCCAAGCAAACCAATTCATCTCTCTTCAGATTGGTTTGATGTGGCTTGGGAAACTCAGCTGCTGCTTTCCCAACCTGCTGTCATCCAGTTCCGCTTCCCGCAGCGCGGGGCTCACAGCACAGGGATGCTCAGTGACATATCTATGTGCTCTGTGACTGCACTGCACTCCTGACTCCTGGGGGTCACCGCAGGGACTGCTCACGGCCCAGAGCTTGTGGGATCAGCTGGGACCATCAGCAGGCTCCAGAAGGGGCTGCAGATGGCACTACGTGGGGCATAGACACATGCTGGGCTGTGGGGTGGAGGAACAAACTCAGGAACGGCACTTTAGAGAGGGGGTTTAGACCTTCTCAGAGATTTTGAAAACAGTTTCCACTGAAAAGTAAGCAGGGAGATTTCTTTAAGCACAAAATACTGCTTTTTTGTTTTCGAAGTGAAGCTTCTTATTTCTCATTTCTTCCTTTCAAATCACCTACATTTAAAAGAAGAAATAAAATGTTGAATAGGTTGAATTAAATGTTTTCGGTAAACCCAAATCTCTCCACCCAGTACTTTGTCTCACTTAAAAAAGAAAAGTTTCAGTTTGACCTGATTTTTCCTCCCTAATTTTTCAGCTCACACCGTTGGAAATAACAGAGTCTATGTAGGTTACATCATTCGTGAAGAATCTCTTCTCATCCGTCTCCAAATGAAAAACAACAAACATTCAAAAAATAATTGAAGTTTTATATATATCCCTTGGCCATTCAGGTGGTATGGCTGGCACGAGACAGCGGCACTTGAAACAGCTGTTGTGAATCTTAAGTGTAAACTTCCACCCTTTGGCAGGAAATCAGGAAATTCTGCATAGGAATATACCTGCTTTCCCTCACAGCAGACAAAAGTTGCAACGTTTAATGCAGGAGAGGGGATGGGGGTGGAAAGCTTTTTCCCTGGGGTTACCCAGGCTCCGTCTTTCCCTTGATGCCGAGGGATGGACAAGAGGACCATAGTTTGCTATAACTCTTCCTCCTTCCCAGACAGGTACCTGGCTTGGAGACTAATGGAAGGAAGCACAACTATAGCCCCACACACACACACTCCTTCCCATCATACAACCTTATTTCTCAAGGCTGAGTATGGTAACACAGCATGCTTTTGGAGCAAAGCTCACATATGGTTTGTGTTATCCAACCCATCTCACCTGGAGCCAACTGCTCGCTCTGGGTCAGAGCTTTGATGGTGGAGGAACCCTCACTGGGGAGAACAATCGCTCAGCCATCTCCCATAGCACAAGGGTAAGGGACCAGCTGAAGCCTGTGCACCCACAGGGGCACTGAGATGCTCCATAAGCCCAAGATGGACCATGGGCATCCATGGAGCCATTTGTAGCCCTGTAGCCCATGGTGACAGACTTGTGTAAGCTGGGTGCTTGCTTCACCCAAACTTGACCTCTTCTGACCTGTGTGCTTGTGAGCTGAGGGAAAGATGACAAAGCCATCTTCTCTGGACTCCCAGAGTTTCCTCTCTCAGACAGACAGACATTTCGGCACACCATAGGCCCAGTTTCACAGTTGGTTCAGCTGTGGCATTAACAGAACATGCCACAAGCTGATCCCTGCTGTGAGAGCACGACTAACCCAGTCCTATTTCTGCAGCAGCAGCTACAATATGCTGTTATTAAATTCAATTAAGGAGTGTATTTGTTTAAAATGTGCCCACCCAGAGCTCCACACACATTAACACCATCGATTGCTTCGAGCAATCATCTAAGTGTTACACGCCTTGCTATTGAGGTTATTTCCACAATGGTAATTAAATTCTCATTAACAGTTTTCAATTATAAAGTAAATGAAAGGTAATAGAC
>JAPSGF010000053.1:364801-432586 GCA_035772895.1 Perdix hodgsoniae
CCATGACCCAGCCATAGGAGCACCATGACCCAGCCATAGGAGCACCAGCAGCTGGGAGGCCTCGAGCATTGGCATGTCTGACTCTTGGCACGTGATGGATTTCCCTTATTTCTTCTCATTTCTTCAACATCTCCTTCCCTGAGCACCCATCTGCCCTTTGTGAAGGCACTCTGAAGGGAGCCTGGTGGTTAATTCTTCTAATCTTTTCTGCTGCTTTTGTTGCTGTTGCTTTAATAAAGCATCAGGAACAGATATTCAAACACAAATTCTCAATACCATCCTCAGCCAAAAAATCTCTCAGAAGGCTCCAATCCAGGTGAACACGGCCATCTCCTCACTGTGCTGATACTTCACAGCCTGAGGAACCCATCTCATTGCTTTCCCCTAAATATTTCTCTGACCCAATGATACGAGTGCCAGAGGCCCTGTTGCTCGGCCCCTAAGTCCCATGTGCCAGAGGCCAAACCCAGTGCACACTGTGAGACTGGGAGCAGACCCCCCCCAGCTCTTGGCTCCATACGGCCCTTCTGCCAGCCCTTCTCCAACATCTAACGCCTTCACCCCTCCTGATTTCCCCAATGGCAAACAAATCCTATCATGCTGACAGTGATCCTTGGTGCCATGGGCCATGGCTGTATTTCCAGGAAAAAAAAAGGCACCTGTAAGCCCTTTCTTCCCCTGGAAATCAGCTGGGTTTCTCCTCTCAGAGGTACTCACACAGCAATCTACAGCCGCTCCCAGTCGCCCACCCCCAGCGCTCCTCTGAAGTCTCCCCAAATCTCTCCCACACGCATCAATCTGAAGGCAGAGCTGAGCTGGCAAAGCCCTCCAGCACCCACCAACCATATCCACCACCATGCTGCCATCCTGAGAGGTCCAGCTGCGGGCTGCTCCCATGCACTCAGGATGGAGATGAGCTGCCCAGCAGCCCCACGTGCTGGCTGCAGGTAAGGCATCACCTGCAGGGCTGCCTGGCTTTCCATCAAGCAGCGTGAAGTGACCCCACTCAGCACTGCTCATTTTTCTCTGAGCTTGCGAGGTTTGGAGATTTGTTTCAGATAAGCATCCTCAAGTTTGCATGCTTATCTGCACCATCTCCCAAATGGCTTTGATCTGCAGGGTTTGGCTGCAGCTCTCAAAGTTATCATGAGAAAGCTTGTTCTTGGGAGAGCCGTTCTGATTAACAAGAAAAACCTTTCTGAGCAGCTCTGAGCATCCCAAGCCCTGGCTGGAATCAGGGAGCACAGCCATATGCGCATGCAAGAAAGCAAGCAAGCATTTCCTTAATGGTGCTTGGTCACCCTTTCAGGTATAATTTGAGGTCAACCATTTTGTCTTCTTCCTTCTTTTTGCCCCTCTCCATCCAATGCTGTCTCACCCGCTCCACCAGGAGGGTCAGCACACGCTGTCCGCAAACACGGATGAGCGCTCTGTGCTTACACATGGCTCTACATCACCCAAATCTCTGCTGGAGACTCGCGAGGAGAACGGGCCACAATGAGGAGAAGAGCACCCAGAGGTGGGGAGAAACGTGCAGGGCAAGGAGGGCAGGGAGTGGGCTGGGGGCTGGTCAGGCTTTGGATGAGTCTTAGAAGTTATAATATTGAATCCTGTCGACTCCATGGAAACCAATAGCACCTCTCCAGAGCTCCAGCAAAGGAAACACAAGCCACGCGTAAGTACGTGTTAATTGAGTCATATGCTAATTTTCCAGTTTACCTTTGCCTTGGCCAAGGCTTTAGGAAATATTTAGTGGGCTAAAAAGTATCAAATTTAAGTCCTGCTCTTGAAAAACTCCAGCACGTGTTTCCCCACTCTCGGCCCATCACCCCACATAAGATTCCTCCCCTTTGGGAGCAATGAAGGAGAAGAAAGAAGACAATACTGAGAAAAAAGCAGAATTACAGAACTGGCAATAATGTTTATAGTGGGGAAACCATCCCAGACATACCGTGCGGCCCTCACATCAAAGGTAAGCAGCCAGTAAAAAAAAAAAAACTACTCAGCAAGGGGAACAAAGCATGAACAGCAAAAATATATACATGTGTTTTAAATAATTTTTTTTTTAATTGTTGAGGCAGTAATACTTGGTTCATGGAACTGCAATATACAGAGAGGTGAAATAAATAGCTTATATATATATAATATATATAATATAGCTGGTTTTAAAATATTCCCTTATCATTGGTGTACTAGGTCATTTTGTAGTCACTTGAATGTATTTAGCAGCATTCTCCAGAACTGAGCGTAATGCAGGATCACGGAGCCGTGACACCTTATGTCGTCAGAAAGGTTACAGAAGATCGATGCGTCGAGAACTCCACGCAAACTCAATCACTGCGGCACACACCATCTTGTCTCGGTCCAGCTTGCAGCAGACAATAAATAGATTACTGCAAAACTGGCAAGTTTCAGGGCAGGGTCTCAGTAACTTTGGGAAAGAACTTTGGTTTTCTTTGGCTTTATTTATTTATTTTTAATAATTACTTTTTTTTTTTTTTTTTTTTTCCTCTGGGGATATGCTTGAAAAGTTGTCCTTTCCAAAAAGAGAAATAAGCACCTGTGTGTCATCAACAACAAGAAGTCAATTTAAATAGAGCAGTTCATTTCATTTTTCAAGTCACAATAAATCCCTAACAGCTTTTCCCCAGCGTTTGCCATCTAGTCTTTTATTAATTTTTTTTATTTTTATTTTTTTTTTAAACACAATGTACAAAAATAGAGCTTCTTCCTTATTTTTAATGTAAAAATATTCCTCTGGTGCAGTTTTTTTTGTTGTTTTTTTGTTTTTTGTTTTTTGTTTTTTGTTTTTTTTTTTGTGTGATTTATTATTGTGACACTGTTTCATCTACTTTTAACTGGGGTTGGTGGGTCGTATTCTCTTAGTCCTCTTGGTGACTGTTGTGTACTTGAAAGGTTTCTGTATCTCCACTTGCCCCTTTGGGTACCTCTTCATAAAATGTACATCTTGCTGGTTTTCCCGGGTCTTCGGCCCTTTCCGTGGCCTCCCTTTTTTGGTGAATCCAACATACCAGCCTGAATATTTTGCTGACATCAGCGCCGTGTAGTTGTTTTCTAGGACTTTCTCAATGAAGACGCACTCCTTGCTGGTGCCATCAGGCTGAAAGAGAGGAAAAAAGAAAAAAAAAGAGCAATCGTTATCCAAATGCAAGCTCAGTGACCATAACCCAATCTGGCATAAATAAAGTCATCTGAACCCTGGTTTTGGTTCAAACATCGCTAACAGGAGCAGTAACAAACCATCAGCTGAAACTGAAATGACTTAGAAAAGCCAAAACATAGCCAACGTCAGTTCAACATCTTTTTGAACACTCCTATCCAAGGGCAGAAAGATTTTTCACAGACAGCAGTGTGTCACATCCAGCTCCTTCATCTGCAAGCAGCGCAGGACGCGTTGCTTCGCGTTTTCCTTTAGAAAGGAGGACAAACTGAACTTGCTCCAAGGAAACATCATGCTTATCAGGAAAAATAGGCCAAATGACACACCTTCTACTTCTACTGCTCACTTTTCATATATTTTCAATATTTTCAAAAATACCTGATGGTACTGGACACTCCTGCAGCATCCCAGGCATGGCAGCGAGTAGATACACCATGCCTGGAGCTCCCAGGGCAAGACGGGGGATGGCTGGGGCCACAGGCACGTGCTGCATTCCCAACCCCACTCGGACCCCCAGCACCCCATCTGCTTGCTGCTGCAGGCCGGGGTTAGGTGGAAGCCAGCATGGCAGCGCACCAGCATGGAGGGCAGTCCCCATGCCAAGCAGCTCCTCCAGGATGGGTCAGCATCCCATGTGCCCCCCAAGTCAGTACAGCTTGGGGACTAAGTCCACTCCCAAAGAGAATGATATATAAGATAATGCATATAATATACATATATATACATATATATACACACCTCTGCTCTTCCAGGATTTGGAAGAGGGTTTCATTTCTGGAGGAGAGAGGGGAGTATCAGCTTTCCCTTATCCCTCTCAGCCTAAGAGCAGTCCATCAAAGCTCAGGGAACTGGCTGAGGGGAGCACATCCTTAAATGGCTCTCCTCTTTGCAGAGGGAGACAGGGTTAGATGTAGAACTGGAGGTCAGACCTTCCATTCCCTGAGCGCCCTGCCTGTCCCACCAAGACTGCTGCTCAGACACAGCGCAGTGCAAGCCACCTCCACCACTGCACAGCCAATGTGACAGCACCCAGACTCAAAGCACTCACTGGTCCGAGTCTCCAGCAGGAAGGGTTTGGCTCAGCCAGAGCCAAGCCTGGATGCTGAGTGAGACCATGCATTGACCCCAGGGTGCTTTCAGGACTCCAAACTCTACAGCACCTGCAGCACTGCGGGAGTTGCAGTGTCACCCAGTAGCGCATTTCAGTCACTCAGCATAGAAGAAATTCTTTTCATCTATTATCACATGTCTGAAAATACATTTTGTGCTTTAACTGTTTATGTAGTGGTGCTGCACTCAGAGCATTGAGCAGCACATAGGTTTGGGCATCAGAAGTCAGCAAGTAGCTATAGCTTCATCCAGCCCCAGATACCACCTCAGCCCTGGGTGTTTCACAGGCTCTGGACAGTGACCAGCACACTACAGTGTTTCTGACAGGACTTGATCTAACGTTTAGCACAGCCAAAGGAAAGATTTCCAGCATGGCATCAGTCCAATCCAGCTCCCCAGTGAAATCACATTTGGGTTTTTGAGAACTGCGTTTGTGCAGGAGGGAGAGAGTTTCATAGCCAGCATGGGCTTCATGCTGGCTATGAAACTCTCTCCCTCCTGCACAAACACAGCAGTATCAGCTCCTTTGGCCATGTCTCCATCACATCCGCGGGGACACCAAGGCAGCGCCGAGCAGCACAGCACCACAGCTGCAGGTCACTGGGGTGAGGAACCCACTGGGCTGCAGTGGGGCTGGATGCTGGGGCTGTTCCCAACAGGCACTGCCACAGCCTGGGGTACACCAACCCAAAAGCCATTAAAGCACCATCCTGCTGAAGGGGCTTTGTTACCACATGTCGGCCTCATTAAAAGCACACAACAGAGCAGGGCAGTACCAGGCAGAAGGTGTGAGAGAAGGAGCTGGATGGCTGCCTTCTGTGCAAACAGCTGACCTGGGCTGCACACCCCGACGGGGCTGAGCTCGGCCATACAACTGGCAAGCTTCACCCCGCGCCAGGCACAAAGGTCCGAATTTTATCATCTACAATGCAAAGCCTGAAAACGCTTTAATGAATGGCAGAGGTGGGCGAAGCGCAGGGTTTCAGGTCCTGGGGGGGTCATTCTCCGAGTCCTGGGTTTGATCAAAGCCACATGAGCGGGGAAGAGGAAATCAGTTGACACCACAGGGTTCCACCAGGTTTCAATGCGAAGCCATAAAACCAGCCCCGGGTTTCTCAGGGATCAGCCCACTACAAACCTTTCACCAATGAATGGAGAACTTTTAAACAATACCATGGCTGGCTTTCAAATCCACCCAAGCCCAGGTGCTGATGAAGCGACCAAATCTGTACTGCAGGGCAGCAGGTAATTGGAGCGGCCGTTTCCCCGCGCTCACAGAAAGGCCCTGGCGTTGAGCCCTGACCTTGTTGCTAGGAGAACTGAGGCGTTTTCATGCAATTTGGGAGGTTTCCGCTTGCACTGCAATGTCAGTTTCTCATGGAAAACGAAGACTGGAATTAAAAGAAAATGTGTGTGTAGGAGGGGGAAGTTATTCTATTCATAACAAAAAAGTATTTACTTATACTTTCAAATTTGCCAGCAGTGCCTAAGACAGAGACGGGAGGTGTAGGAATAACAAGGTGCAACTCGAGGCCAACCTCAGGGCTAATCTGAAGTAAACAAAGTGCATGAGATAAAATAATTTCGTTTTGGAAGAGGAAGAGCTAAACGATTTGATAACATGAAATTACAGCAACATTTACAAGTACTTTGAGATAAATGAGGATAAGGAGCTCACTCTTCCCCAAACAGAGCATTCCTGTATGTGCTATGGCACGCCTGAGACAGACAAATGATTTTCAGATACTTACAAGACGAATTTACAGCATCTGTTATAATCCCCAATAGCACATAAATCACTCACACGCGTTACCTACACCACGGAGAGCTGGACCCACAATTGGGGCAAGAAACAATTTACAAGGGCTCTCAGTATTTCTTGTCGCCTTGTTTTCATCAGGTGCCCATCACTTCACCACATCCCTGCTCAAACAGCAGCACAATGCTCACTCTCTGGGCCTGTCTTCCTACCCACTCTGTTCTGTACTGCAGAGATGGATGGAAAAGGGAGATGGTTTTTGCTGAGCACCTTTCAGGTGAAGAAAACGCGTAAAAAGCAGACTGCCTGCCCTTCTCTAGAGTCCCAATGACACCTTTGCCACCAATATGGGGTTGCATCCACTCCTGCGATGCCATCGGGGAGATGCTGCCAGGTGCATCTCATGCACACTCAGCAGTCAGGATGCACCTCACAGAGCAGCCAGCCTTCAAAACTCAGAACTTTCTGGTTTGAACTGCTTCCTTAAGATAAAAAGGAGAGGGGCTGGGAGCCGAGCGGGAGCTGCTGAGTGCTGCGGGAGGGCTCAGAGCCCTGCTGCCCTGGTAGCCCCAAGGAGCACAGCTGGCACAAGGGATGCACAAAAGGAAAACGCAGGGAGAGGAACCCATCTGCAAAGCTCTGGCTGGGACCCTGCCCTGGGAGGACACAGACCTCAGCGGCACCAGGGCTCCTGTTCTACAGCCCATGGGCACAGGAGAGGGGCTGAGGAAAGCAGACGCAGGCTGAGCTGGTCCAGCACATCCTGGGAATGTCGGCTTTTGGTGGCACAAATAAAAGCTTTGCCTTCACAAGGAGCACATCTACAGTCACCAAACACCTCCCAGCCAACAGCAGTGTGTGCTCAGCAGTGGGAACTCAGCGCTCCGTCCCATCCACCTCTGCTCTGGAGGGAGCTGAGGCTGCAGGCAATTAGGCAAGTAAATTAAGTTTTAAAGAGAAAAGGCCAATACTGCATAACAGCTTATGATGTTTTCCTTCTTTTGGCTCCAAAAGCAGAGTGGTGTGAAGCAGCCCTTCCCTGATCTCAGCCAGCAGGTCTGCCTGCTGCCCACTGCCTCCAGGAGCTGGCCACAACCATGGCGTGCAGCAGGAAAGGCTACGGGACAGAATCTCAGTCTGGCACCAACACCCACAGCCAGCGCTGGAAAGAGGAGAGAAATGGCTTTCCTGAGACCTCAGCTGTTGCCAGAGAAACCAACCAGAGCTTTCCTTTTTTGTTTTAAATTCATCCCTAATAGCTGTTAGATATGGCAGCTGTTAGCCAGCCTTGTGATAAACCTGTAAAATACCCAACCTGAAATCCACCTTCTGCAGACAGCTCTCAAGCATAACCCAGGCCTGCAAAGAAGTGAGCAGAAGGGCAGCAAGGCAGGCAGGGCAGCAGAGGCTTCAGCAGAGCACGGCGGTGACTGACTGCTGCGAGCAGCTTGGGATGTGTGGGGGCATCGCCAGCACCGAAGCAGAAAGCTGCAGCAGCTATAATCCCTGTACCACAGCAGCAGCTGTCACCCCAGAGCCAGGAAGGGACATCTCTGCCATGGAACTGCTCACGAAGCCGGGACTCGCAGCCCACGGGCAGCGGAAGGCAGCAGAGCTCAGGGAGGTGCCTTCGAGCCAGGGTCTCTCCAAGTACCACAAACATACTGAGGAGCACTGGATTGTTTGTGCAGAGCATTTGGCGACGGTCTCTCCAGTATTAAACACGAAACGCCGAACTGACACTAAAGCAGAATTAAGTGCCAAAGCATTTGCTGCTTCTGCAATTACACTCCGGCACGCTTTGGTGCTCCTCCCCGCTTTCCTTTTTATGACCCAACTTGGCCTTATTGTAGTTTTGCTTTCTTGTTTTAAGTTCTCCAAATGGAAAGGATCAAAGGGCCCTTTGTTGTTGTGGCACCGCTGCCACTAACAGCTTGCTGCTGGGGGGACCTCGTGGCAGCTCTGCCACCAGCCAAAGCACTAGCAGGTGCACGGCCGCCTCCTCCTCCTCCCCATTAGCCCACAGCACTAAGCCACCTGAGCAGCTTTTTATGGGAAAGGGAGGCCGGCGCAGGTTTTCTCATTTATGCTTCACAAATCTTGCTCAGTGGGCACCAGCAAATCCAAACTTCCTCGGCTTTTAGAGCAACAATAAGCTCGCACAAACGGCGTGGATAACGACGCTGCACGGGGAGAGATGCCTCCACAGCTGAAAGGTTTCTCTGTTTGCAAAGATCAGGGCACAAATTAAGCCCCGCCAGTAATGCTGCGTTAAGCTGCTGTTAGCTAAGCTTATGTTCAAGCACTTCCCCTCCCCTCCAAGACACGCTGACATCAGGAGCTCTTGGATAAGGCCGCGGTGACCAAATGCATGGTGATGGGCTGCGGTTAGGAACAAACAACAAACCGTGTGGAGCAACTCCGGTACGGCCCAGGAGCGCCTGCTGGGCAAGACTCAGCCTTACAATTGAGATCAGGATAACCCCTCTGCCTAAGGTTTCCAAATGGCAGAATGCTGGGTGCACATGCCAGGAAAACCCCTGAAAACGGGCCCTTTCTGCATCCCTCCCTCCCTCCTCCGCACACAGCCAGGCACTTCCCAAGCGCCGTGCTGGGTTCTCACACCACCCCCAGGTGAGAGGTGCCCCCGCGGAGCACAACAATTATTTCAAAGGACTGCTGAGAATTTCCCTCTAATGCTGGCACTGTTATATTCACACAGAATAAATCCTGCCCTTTGTTTTCGACATTTCAGAGCGGTGACAGCATGCAGTGCTTAAGTTTCCAGGAGATGTGTGGCTCAGCAGTCCAAAGGAGCCACAAAGAGCCATCCCCAGGTGAGGCCCAAAGGCACCCAGCATCCCCGATACCCCCTGTAGGACACCAGAGCTGTGCACACAGCAGGAACATCGCAGTGTGTGATCTCAGGAAGCACGTTGCTTCGGCGCTTTTGCACCAGCCCAGCTCCAAGCCAAACAGATGCGTAACACTCAGAGCCTCCAGACCCACTTGGCGAGGATTGGAAAAGCCTGAGCGGAAGAAGGTAAGGCAGGGCCATGCTAAAATAGCAGCTTTTAGCACTCCCACCTCTCTGAGTCCACACACATCTTCTAAAGGTAGGTCAGGGGGTGGGACAAGTGAGGCAGGTGCAGCAGCAGGCATACGTGGCTCCATCAGTGCTGTAGGGGAAACCACCCCTCGCAGCACAGCCAATCTGAGTGCTGAGGCCTCTGAAGGCCAGGCCCAGCCACGCTCGTGCACTTTATAGGCATTATCAGGACAGATCTGTCATATGCATCCTGACGCTCAGCATGCAGGATTTATGGCCAGGCCTGCTGACCACAGAGACACCTCTTGACCCAAATGCTCCCAGCCCATGCTGTAAATCAGGGAAGCTGCATCTATAACTGCCAAGAGTTACTCAGCCTCGTGCACGCTTCCTCCAGCTCTTTGCCCTCTGAACCTGCTCAATCCTCCGAGGAAAATACTTAGGAGCCATGATGGGCAGTTCAATAAAAGTGTCTGCTAGAGCAGCAGAGAGGTTAATTATGTACACAGGACATCTAAGTGCATTCAGAAAGCAGGGGAAGTGATGCAAAATCTATGCAGTGGGGATTCTCCGAAGACAAGGTACTTCTGCCTTCAGAAGCTAGTAGAGCCCATTACACCAGTATAGCCCAGTTTTGCACACACCTGTCTATAGGCACCAGGCATTCCAGAAAGCCTGCAAAAATGGGCACAGCCTTGCATGTGTGGGGTGGGAGCTGCAGGCTTTGCAGGGGTGAACCAAGCAACGCCATGGCTGTACTGGGACATGCCTCCCAACCTGCTGCAAATCTATCAGCAAATACATTGCTATCAGCACAGCAGGAAGGCACGTATCCATGACTGGAGCACACTGGGACGGCTTCATCTGGAAAGATGCACATTTGGTTAACAGAAATTCCTAACTGCATCTCAGAGAACTACGTGTACTTACTGGTAACAATGAGAGACATCAATCAATTTTTAAATGAACTTCATGAAAATTTAAGAGAAAATCCTTTAAGTCAGTACTTTAGGAAACAAGTGCTGCAGGAGGCCTGAAATCACGGGCACAATTCAGACATGACATCTGAGCAGATCTGTGGCACCCACCATTCCCTACACCTATCTGATCCAGCTGAATTTCTGATTCTTGTTGCTAACCAAAGGACAGCCCGGGAAGGTATTGCCACCCATCCCCAAGAAGATCTGTTTGGTTAGATACAGTGCTAGGCTTTGCTCCTGCCTTCCCAGCCTCGGAAGTCATTTTCAGTCTCCACTGAGACCCCGTGGTTTAGTACTGAGCTTACAAAAGATATCTAAAAAACAGTAGTGTATTTTGTGCAGGATTACATTCATTGGGTGGGGACCCGTGGCACTACAGAAAAACTTTAAAACACTTTAAAACAGTGTCTTGACAATAACTGGAGCAAGAACACGGGACCAGAACATTGCTAACCTTGTAGCAAATCTGGTAGATCCTACATCAAATATTTATTAAACAAACATATGCATCAACTCTTTATCATTTCACACAAGCACAGCCTCCATCCGCTGACATTCTGGTAGTGACATCAATTTCCCTGAGGCAAGCTTAAATCAGTGGAGTTAGGACCAAGGATGGTCATCGATTATCTGCAGGATGGCGTTAGTTCTCTCCACATCAACTTATATAACTGAGAAAAAAGAGAAGCCCATGATCAAATCAAGTGCTACCCATAAATCATCGAGAATTGCTCCAGCCTGCGAATGACACGTCTCCTTTTGTAAACAACAAATGCAGGGCTTTGAAGGCTTGTCCTTCTTTAGGAAAACATAATCCCTTTCTGTAAGTAATAACTACCACTTTTCTGTAAGCAAATAAATTCAATTTGATGCAAGCATCTGCAGCAGACGCACGCAGCATGCCCTCTCCACCCAAAGAGGGTGAATGAGGCAAGAGCGGGGCTCAGGGATGATCATCCCCTCTCAATAATTGTAATTAATGTTTAACCCTAGGGAACTGCAATGCTCCAGTGTGACACACAGCTGCAATCATCAAGAAACTCAAGGGACAGGATGTTAGCAGCTTTATGGTGACACTTGCTCCTTGAACACAAAAAGGATTAAATTAAATTATCACGCAGCTTTCAAGAAGATGGCATTTCTTCCCTGGGAGGGGATATACAGCTTTCAGCCACAGGATAAGAAGAAGCTTCAGAAGCCAAGCTTACAAGCCTGCTCTGCAACACAAACCCTGACTTTGCAAAGCTCCACTCTCGGAAAGAGAACTGGTGGTCCTTATGAACATCCAAAGGAAAACTGAAGTTTGCTAAAAAGGAATCACAAGAAAACTGGAAGCTTATTACATGTCTCTCATGTGACCAGACACACAAATGGGACCCCTTAGCATAAAACCAGTGTCATGAAAAAACATATTTTTCAAACAAAAAGAAGAGTGGCTGCCAAAAGGGACCCAACCTTTTGCTTTGTTTTTGAACAAACACTTGATTTGAAGTAGTTGGCTGTACTGAGAAGGCTCAGTTAACCAGAGATGTGGACACACGCCTGGACGGTTACTCTGAGGGCCCTTGACCACATGGTCTGACCCGTGCAGTGATGAACTGAGCACCAGCCCCATCCCAACCTGCCACCCAGGGCAGCTCTGCTTGCAGGACACATCAAACATGGTGCTCCTCTAACCCCAGTTTGGCCGAAGCTAAACCTCCTGTCCTTGGCTAGCCTGGGAGGACTGGCATCCAGTACAGGTGCGTAGAAAATGCATAACCTGAAGGTAACACAGAAGGACTTAGCACAGACCTTAAATATTCACATTATTCTTTTAAGATGCTAGATATACAACCAAAAAATACAAACGCACTGCCTGGTAAAGCATCTGAACTTGAATCCGATCCCAGCAACACTGTATATGTTTAAATGTACTTCGTAACCTCACAGATTTCGTAATCTGTGACCTAAATCTATCAGACCATGCAGGTAAAAATGTATAATCAGCACCCAGAGCTTCGAAATCTCTGGTGACCAGGCAGCAGAGGGAAGACACAAAGCTCCCTCCATGCAGTGCTATGGACACGAAAGCCTCCTGGCTCAAACAGCCTTCAGAGCATAAGCATCCAAGCATGCATGTACAAACACAGCCCCAAGCCAGGCTGTTAAGAATTGATGCAGTTTTTTTACCATTTGTGAAATAAAAGAGTCTTCTCCATATAAGCAAGCCTCTTCCATCTTCTCAACCTCTGGTGGACTGTGTGAGTTCCAACACCTCCAGAATCTCCCATCCATCCCCATCCTGCCTGCAGACTGTCCCATCTCCCCTACCTCCACAGCAGTTCAATATTCATCAGCATCCATGAAAGCCTTCTCCCTATTCTGAACACATGGAGCTTCAAAATGACCTCTGCTCTCCCCACAAAACCAAGATCTGCCGTTTGCTGTCCCACAACGTCTCTGAACATCTGAACTCCTTCCACAAAACTCCTTCCCCACATTCACGTCATTTTCCCCCCTCTTTTCCACCTCCAGAGAAACTTTTAAGTACTGTGCTGCTGTAAACAAACTGCCAAAAGCACAGACCCAGGCCAAGGCCCATTGCTAACAGCAAACAGAAATGCTGCGAAGGTCCAGGTACAAACCCCGACCACTTTGAAGGAATCACTGAGCATCTATGTCCATTTGCTTTTGTGCCAAGGCAGCCTCAGCACAATAAACACTGGAAAGTAGCTTCACTGGGCTCAACCATAAATGGCTTTTGGGAATCATTACATGGCCGCGCCATTCTCAGCAGGGATTCCTGGAAATGCCGGCTAGCACTCAGCATCAGTTGGCTGCCCCAAGCCATGCTGCTCAAGGACAAGAGTTGTCCCAGTGTGGTTCCTGTGTGCCAAGTATGCAAACGCAACGTGCCCATGCCAACCCTCCTACAGACAGGAGGAATCTTCACAGCCTATTAGGGAAGGTGCATGATGAGGTCTGGCCAGGTTTTTACACATTAAACCTAGACAAATAACACGACAGAACAATCATTGTGTGTCCACACAGCCTGAAATTGTATAACATCCCTAGCATGATGACTATGAACCCCTTTATGCAAAGCACTTCTGTCCAGCACTGTAGAGAAATCACAAGTGAGTTACCAGATGCAAATACCATCAGCATTCACAGCAGTTTGGATGCGATGCTTCTGCTTGCCCAGACATGGAAAACAAGCGGCAGAGAAAGGCCGCAGTATTATCAAAAGTCTCATGACATTTGGGGGCTGAGAACAGAGGAGGGTGATTTCAGCTTCCACTTCTGCTTTTAATTTTACAAGAATGTCAGCTTTTAAGTTTTCAGTACTAAAAATCGAGATTTTTTCCATTGGTCGAAGGAAAAAAAAAGTCTGATTAGGCGAATGCAGAAGACTAATCACTCACCCAGCTGAAAGAAAACTGGCTTTGTCATCTCATCAGTTCTAGGCCTTTGTAGTCCTGGAGTGCTGAGTTGAGGTTTTGGGGCACTTGAGGTTGCTTTCAGGTCAGGTCCATATTCTGAGTTGTTGGAGGTTGTTTGGTTCCAGGTTCCATTGGGGTGTTTATTTAGATGACTAAAACTAAAACAAACTCAAAGGGCAGCACAAGCCTGGGAACAGTTCGTTTTTAAAAAGGACTGATTCCATCCTACGTGGAGAACCAGACTGCAGTCCAAAATGAGATCGGAGTGAGATCCAGCAAAAGACATGTCAAGTTTAGTTCTCAAGTGAGAGGCCAAGTCAGGATAGTTTATGACTGAACATGTCACAAAGAGATCTACAAAACACGTGCTGTTAAACCCGACACTCCTCTGTTTCTGGTTTTGTTTTTGATGCAAGTTCAGCATTTGGTCCCAGAAATCATTAGGTTTTACAAGCCCTTCTGTCAAGCAACCTGAATGCAGTGCAACTCCATGAAAAATCCTGGATAAGCATCAAAACTGTGCAAAACGCATAGTGCTGCACCAAATCCAAAGTGCAGGGTTTGGACATACACACTGAGGAGTGCAAACACCTCATCTACAGCATTGGACTTCCAAACGAAAGCCCCTGCCTACAGGAAGCCTAAAAGCAGGTGGCTGGGTGCCCCACAGCTCCAGCCCATGCTGAGCTTGCCTTCGCAGTACTCAGGGCTATTGGGACAGCCCTGGGAGAGCCACAGCCCAGCCCTATGCAGAGCATCCTCAGGCAAGGCACCAACCAGGCTCTGCTCCCTCCCCTGGCTTCCCTTGTTTCCAGGCTGCGCAGATCCTGGCTTTACAGAAATGCCCTGTTCCAAAATGAAGAATGTTGATCCAGACGCACTAATCCACCCAGTATCCCCACCCAGGTAAGACTCCTGTCCTACACAGGCTGGCTCCCAGTGAGCCACCCCAAGCTCCTGTAAGACAATGCTCCTTTTCCTATAGGGTTGGGGTATTACAAAGGGCCACGTCTGCATGCAGAGGCCCTAACAAGCGCCTTCACTCTTTGATGCTGTCAGAGCTTTTTTAGCCAACTTTCCTGACTAAACACACACATGTTTCAAGAAAGCCCCTGTTTCAAAGCTGCAATGTAAACAACCCCAAATCATTACTATCCCCTAAAGGCTACTGCTGGCAGGAATCAGTGATAAAGCTCTGCCAGAGCAGTCTGGCATCTAGCAACAATTTGTTTGTTGTCCTGCAAAAATAGAGAGTCTTGCCATATGGTATAAGCAACTTTCTGGTAATGTTAAAAAATCCATTGGCTTGGAAAGCAGTTGTCACACCAAAGAAGATCTTACACTTCTGATACAGGTTATGGTGGGAGCAGTACCGGTGCAGCCAGCAGAGCTGTGTCACAGCCGCATCAGCTGGCACTGCTTTCTTTAAGGCTGAAAGGAGCTGGACAGGGCTTTGAGGGAAGAAGCTCAGCAGTGATCCTCTGTGCTCTGTGAATGCCAGGAGGGTTTCAGGGCTGCGGACACAGCAATAGCAGGCTTGTCCCCAGAAGCACCCACGCTGGCTGTCTGCAAGCTGAAGCAGTGCTCCAGTCACCCCGAGCAGCCAGGGAGTTCCTGCCTTCCCATGAACAGGTCTTTCCCACTGATCATATTAAACAGAGGGAAAGCAAAAACAAAAACAAACTCATTAAATTGCTCTCTCCAAAGTAATGTGTAAGTATTTATAACGATTTTCTGAGAATGTTCGTATATGGGGTCACTGAAGATTTTTAAAGAAAACCCAAACAGAGACGGTTGCATGTCAGCATGTCAGCATGCGGTTTGAGTGGGAAACTGCCCATTTTATAGTATCCCATAAACTCTGGCTTGAATTCTTTGCAGGCACTGAATTGGTATAAATGAGGAGAGGCTTCTGGGGACACAAGTCCATGGTTCTGACCTTCTGCAGAGCTCTAAATGTCTTCTCCCTATGGTCATAAAACAGAACCAGAACCTGGAGCCAGAACCACTCCTCACACAGGCAGTAGCCCCACTGCTCTGAATGCCAAGGCTTTGTGGAGGGCAGTGGGACAGAGCCAAGCCTGAGCACAGAGCTAAGGATCCAAACAAGCAGGATTCCTGCTCCCAGCTGGTTTCAAATTTGGCACGCAAGGCGCTTTTCTATCTGAGTGTTGGGTTGAGGAAACCACCAACCAGAAAGATTCGGTCATTGCAGTCATCTAGGAAAAAAAGCAGTAGGTTTTCTCATGCTTCTCACAACCACCCTCCACTTTCCCTTCATCAGAATAAACTGGCAGGGAAGGATATTTGTGAAAGCCCCTCTTTTGTCTATCCTGGGCCTATTTCTGGCATTTTCTCCATAACCACATCCTGCCCCAAAACAAGGACTTGCAGTAGCTGGATGACGGCTGTGTGATGTGGAAGGGCAGCAGCCAGCTGACAAGTGAGCGTGCTGTCCCTATGGCTCTGCACTCAGGGCAACAGGGAAAGGAAATATCCCCCCCGTGAGCTCCAGCACCCACCACCAGCTTCTCCTTCCTGGGAGAGTTCACCAAGCGGCTCGAAGCACTGAGACACGGAGCTGTTCTCAAAACGTAACCAACAAAGAGCAAGGAACAATATTGTTGTTGGACCTGGAAAAGACAGAGCCCAGCTAAGGTAAACCATGGAAGAACATCAGTGGGATTGCTTGGAGCATCTTCTGAAGAAATTTCTGGATCAAACCTAAGACATGCTTAGCTCTTTCCCTATTCTTCTCAAATCTTTTGGACTCCTTCCAGTCATTACCTTCACCGTTTCTACACACTGCTCTGACAAACACGGCTCCCTTACCACGTTCTGCCTTTCCTCCTGCATTCCTGCCCTGCAGCAAGCTGAGGTTCATCCTCCCCCAGCCTTGGTCACCAGAAAACCAGGCCTATTTCCTTCCCTCCCTTTATCACTGAGAGAGTAATGCCCATGCAGACCACATAGTGTGGTTCCACACTGAGAGAACCAGGGGAAATTCCCTGCCAGCTCTCCCTATGGGATCAGAAGGCACTTGAGGTAAATTTGGGTCATTCTGGGCTACATTCTCAGATATCCTTCACAGTAAGCACTGTCACACGGTCCTGACTCCTGCAATAACTCAGTCTGCTCTGCCATCTTCCAGAAGACGCATCCCCAAAGCCTGTGTGTTACAAGAGGAAATCAGGGTAGCAGTTAAAGGAAGGGGCAGGGCTTTGGTAACCTTGCACCTGTGCCAACGGATCCACATTGAGCTTCAAACAGACCCCTGACCTTTCAAACACTCTCTGATGAGAGGATTGGGAAGGAACAGGGAAAGGAAATCTCTGCAAAGACATGCAATTCTAGATAGCACCAATCTGCTCTAAGGGCAGCACAGCTAAAGCAGTTAGAGGTGGCCAAACTAATTAAGGGCCACCTGCTCACATCCTGGTCTGCTAATTCTTGCTTTAAAAGACTTAGCTCTGAAAAGCATCCAGTCCCCACCTTAATGACATTATTATCTTTAATGCATGAGGTAACAGAAGCTGGGGCAGGAAGAAAAAACAGAGAAGGGCTCACCAAGAGAATGACAGCTAGAAACTCTGAGCTCCTCCACAAAGGCCATTAACTCTTCTCTCCAACACTGAATTATCGCAAATCTTGAGCTCTTCTATCCAAGTGAAAAGTCACTGTATGCCTTTTGCTACAAACTCATACGTGCAAAAGAAGCTAGTATTTCTACATGCTAAACTAGAGACACCAAATACCCACAGGGAAAAAAAAATACAGTCATAAATTAAAGGAATCTTTCTCAGCCCTTTATAACCCCAAGAATCAACTGAGAAACACAATCCAATCTGTCCTCCCCTGGAGCAGGTCACCTTTAATGGAAAAGTCACTCCCTGCACACCTCTGCCCCACTCCAGGTTTCACAGGCAGTGTGTAGGAACAGCAGCAGCCTCAGACATCGCATGCCATGACAGTAAATGCCATCCAAAGCCTGCCCTCATCACCTCCAAGCCCTCTGGCCAACAGTGGCTGTGAACACACATGTGGTAACAAACGAGCAAGACGACGCGTTTGTGGCTCGAGAAAACTCCATCAGATGGCCTGCACTCAGAAAAGCTGGCATGGGTGCCCATAAGTAAATAAAAAAGCCCAAGGCTGCCCTTCTAAATCTGGTGGATGAATCTGTTTGCCCGCAATTCAATCAGGTGGAGAGCGAGCCTGGCTCACATTTGTCACAAGTTTCATCTGAGAACAACAACAACCTGCTCCCATCTGTAATGCCCTTTTGTAGGTGATTATGGAAAACAAAAAGGACTAAATTCAAAGCAGGTTTTCAACTGGGGGGGATCCAAAAAATGCTGACTGCAAAGGAGAACAAAGCCAGATGGCATATGCTGGTACTGTCAGGGATTATGCAGTGTAAGGCAATAGGAAATGAGCAGAGAAAAAGAACCAATTTCATCCCAGGGCTCCTCTGCTGCCAAATGAACATAGCGGGGCAACTGTGAAACAATCAGTTTATAAGTTTCATTCTCCTCCACCCCCAGACTGAACTTACATATTTGTATAAGCCGAGGCGTAACTTTTATCTAATGTTATCCTTGGGGTTTACTCGCTGTTGAGAGCATTCGGTCTAAAAAGCATTCCCCCAAACTCCTGCCGCAAAAAGAGCTGAAACTACGATACTAATTAAAACCACACTCTCTGGTATCAAGAAGACATGCTATTATTTTCTTTTTTGCTCATGAGAAGCTGTTAATGCAGGCAATGCGTCTGGAACATTTTCCTTCCAAGCGCAATGCTCAGTACCCCCTCCTGCTCAGGTCGGCTGCTTTATGAACTTGTCAGCAGTCTGGGATGGGAAAGCTCACATGGCATATTTACAAGAATAGATTTTTTATTTTTTTTTTAATAACAGACTGTTTGCCAACTTCACGTTATAAAAAGCACGTCGAGAAAAAAACAAAAGCTTTACGCTGCATGAAAGGTGACAAGCTAAAGAAATGTCCTGCCTTCTTGCCCAGTGGGCAGCTGAGGTTGCCAAAATATACTATACATTGTGAAAAACAGCCTCTGACTCTGCCAGGATGCTTCTGGACACTCAGCACATACCAGGAAAGGATGTGGGTGGCAATGTGTACCAACACTGACCCACGCTGGGGTAAAGTCTGTTATGGAAAACGGTAAGATTTCATGCTTACTTTATCCCCATATAACTAGGATGCTTATAAGGTCTCCATTATTGCGCTATCAGCACATCAAAGTTAATGATATATTTATCTTTATAACACTTGTAAGACAAGGGAAAAATGGTATTACCATAGAAAACTAAAGTGTAAAGAAATTAATGCCCAGGTTTATGTTCAGTGCAATTTTTCAAAAGCATCTGTGTGCATCCCAATACATTCACATCCAGTAACAAAACAGATTTCTTTGTCCAAGGTCATAGAATCATAGAATGGTCTGGGTTGAAAAGAACCACAATGATCAACCCCCTGCTATGTGCAGGGTCACCAACCACCAGGTCAGGCTGCCCAGAGCCACATCCAGCCTGGCCTTGAATGCCTCCAGGGATGGGGCATCCACAGCCTCCTTGGGCAACCCGTTCCAGTGTGTCACCACCCTCTGTATATCCAACCTAATCCTCCTCTGTCTTAGTTTAAAATCATTCCCCATGTCCTGTCACTGAAGCAAGGTCAAGCAATGGTGTCTCATTCAGAGCAGGCAGTTACACTGCAGAGATGCAGGAAGCAGAGAGAAATGGCTGCTTTGGTCCAACCCTCCTGCAGCACATCCTATTTCCAAGTCTCCACAGCGTCCTGGATGCTCCCTGCTTTGCAAAAGCAGATCTCCAGTGGGTTAGGCAGGGTGCCACTGCTAGTGCTGCCTCGGAAAGACCTGGGCTCAGCCTCTAAAGAAGCAGCTGTAGTGCTCTGAGGAAAATAAAAGTGGCAGAAACGATCCTCTGGGGGAAGGCACTTGTCCCACAAGTGTCACTCTTGGGACCACAAATGTAAATAATGTTTCATCAGAGCAATTGGTTTCTGGTTTCTGTTTGGGAGTGTGGCTTTCACTGTTCTGCCTTTGTTGACTCAAAACGAAACTCAGCTTCCCTTTTTCACAGCCACAGAGATGCCAGATTTTAATTCCTGGCAGCACACAGTGCAGCAGTGGAGGAGGGACCTTTTGGGGGTGTTTGGCCATGTCTTAGCTTTGAAGCACCTCCTGCCCCGTTAGCGAGCTGCCAGCCTCGCCAGCAGTTCAGAAGAACTGCCTAAGCTACAAAAACAAGTTAATGCACGAAAATATGACTTCAGCAAAGAAGTTAAGCTACATGGGTAAATATGCTGTAATTTCCAACATGCTTCCATTGTGCAGGGATCCAATGTAATAAAATATTCCTGCAATGCTAGAACCACGAGGCCTTGTCCCAATAAGATCCGATTTCGGTATTAGCTTTGCCATGCTATAACCTGCCTCAACACTGAAACCAGCACTATGTTGCTAACCTTCCTAGCACATTCTTGCTTTCCCTTTTTCTAATATCACTCCAAAGTCAGACAGGATTCAATCAAGTCAGGAAGTTATATGGACCACATTCCGTAACGCTGTGATACAGAATTGACATCTTTTCTCAATTTACCCAACTGTAAAGTGTCAACTCATATGCATCCAAGACATCACCACAGAATCCCGTGGATGACCGCAGAGTTGATTTTAAGGATGTGGGGGAGGCCTGGTGAAGGGACAGACCGCCTTTAAATGCCACATTCGCTCAGTCCTGCTTTTCATTTGAGGCTGACAGGCAATGCTTGTACACATCGCTGCAGCTTTGAGGAGGCTGGTAAAGGTAACACCCATGTTAAAAAAGAATCAATAGAAAACACTTACCTTCCCTACTAGCTTGCCTTTCCTGTTCATGCAAAGGTAGAAGTCTGTCTCCTTCCCTTTGATCCGGACTTGACTGCCAAAAGTGTCTGTTTCCACTAGAAGCTGGGCTTGTAAAGGAAGAAGAAAAAAAAGCATTTACCAGCGTGGTCATGTTAAGTCAGCGTGTGCAGAGCTCACCGGTGCGTCGTCCCATTGCCTCCGCTTGAACCACACCACGCTTGGATGCTCTACAAGGGAACAACTCTCGCAACCACCCACGGGCTGAGCTTCAGACTTGGTTAGAGGTGCCAATCTGACACGTCTCCACGTCAGACGCCTCAGATTTAAAGCCTCTTCAGCACAGAACAGGCACACACAGCTGCGCTCTATACGTCCTTGCTACCCCATCAGGAATGTAATGCTAGAAGCAGCCCTCCACACTGCAGGAGGTAAGAAAATGGATTTCTTTCTCATGGAAGATACAAGATTAGCACAACCAGAATGAGATTCCTTTCCCCACAGTCAGCAGCCCCCAAACACTTCCCAGAGGCACCTCACAGAGGCACAGGCTCTTGGTGCTCATGACAGCTCGTGGGGGAGAAGTTCAGCACTGTTTGTGTTCTGGGCCCTGAGAGTGTCAAGACGCCTTTCCAGGAGGCCACTGATTGCTTTGTGGCAATACAGCTCAGCTGAGCCTGCAACTCCATGCCCAGCTGGGAGAAACGTGGCCAATGTCACTGTGTTTTGCATGTCTTACTAAGGCCAAATAGTGTGCTGCAACATTTCCAGGAGCCATGGCAGGGGCTAGATTTCTGCTTCATCTGTATATACCACCTGCCATGATGCAGTTTGGTTTGCAGAAGCCGGTCAAGCTGTCACACAGATGTACAGCATGCTATCATCATCACTAAAACCTACACACGCTCAAATTCAGCGTTCCATTCTGACTCTGATCTAAACTCAAATTCCAGTCATGCTCGAGGTTCAGATTCCAAGAATTTCCCTGGAGAGGCAGGAACACGCAGACTGGACATTTTGGTTCAGCTCCATCTCCGATATGCAGGGGAGAAAGTAGACATGGTGGAAACACAATGCAAGAATGTGTAAGTGTCAGCAAGTGCAAATCCACGCTCCTGCTCTGGAAATTCTCACGTTTGTAAGAACTGAGTCTTACCGT
This sequence comes from Perdix hodgsoniae, assembly GCA_035772895.1. Classification (NCBI taxonomy): domain Eukaryota; kingdom Metazoa; phylum Chordata; class Aves; order Galliformes; family Phasianidae; genus Perdix; species Perdix hodgsoniae. The sequence goes on from JAPSGF010000053.1 coordinate 386,350, forward strand.
AGAAACACAGCTTTTGCCAAACTCTGAAGAATGTTTGATCTGCGCTGCAAAAAGTCACATTCTTTTTGGCATTCATATTTCAAACTTTAAAACCCTCTAAGAGCAAATATGTTCACCGTTAAGGATTTACCATGGGGATAGAAATAGGAGTTTGTTTCATTTAAACACATTAATATTTTTCCCACTTGTAAAGTCAGCTTTTGGCTTCTGCAGCAGTGCAAATATCACACACCTTTAACTCACGAGGGCCCTAAACGGAGTTCTCCCTTTGCAGCCCAGTCACACATGGAAGTTCAGGGTTTGCCAGTTACTGTTTAGATTTATTTAGATATATTCATTAAATCTTTATTACAGGGGATATTTAAAGAATATGTTCCTGCACTTCTTTCTGACAGCAAGTAGGATAATGCCTGCATTATACCAGCACACAGCTCGCAACCACGTACATAAGGACATTTATCTATGTCTTTCAGGCAGGTGCTGTGGTTGGAGGATGGATACCTGACTGCCAGCAGCAGCTGCATGCTGCACGCTTTGTCTCAGCACGTGCCCAGGTGGAATCAAACCAGTGCTCACCCACACTTCTGGCAGGAAGGCCACACGGCCAGAAATATTCCATCATTGTAGGGATACAAAGATGAACAAATCCAGGATGGCAGAGCATGCCACAGATCAAAACCAGGTCTTCACTGAGCTAAACGGCATGTACCTTGGAGAAGGTCATTGCTTCCAATTGCTCAGGGAGGCTGCTCAGATGCAGTGCCATAGGAATGGATCAGGGAATAGCCAGGAGTATGACTATCTGTAAAGAAGTAACTGTGAAAGGTTGTCTTGTACTAAGGGACGTGGTTTAGTGGGGAAATATTGGTCGTTGGTGGATGGTTGGACTGGATGATCTTGGAGGTCTTTTCCAACCTTGGTGATTCTATGAGGAAGGGACAGAAACGCAGTCAGTGCAAGAGGGGAAAGCAGCAGCCTGAAATCTAAGGAACCGGACGTGAGGTCCCAAGCACTGGCCAAGAATGTGGTCAATATCCAGAGCTACAAGGAGCTGCCTGCAGATAGAGATAGAGAACGCCACATCTAAGCCACAAGGCAACCCCATCCATCCAAGCCTCAGCGCTGCTACTAAAACTGCTAAGAACAACCCCGAATATCAGATACGGGCTTTATCCAGCCAAAGGAGAAGTAAAGGTCAATAACATGTTCCTCCATTTCCCCACTGGAGCTTAAGCTGCAGGCTGCCAGATGGCCAGCAACCTGCACACAGCCAACGCGGGCTGACACTGCGTGTGCCCGGGCTCAGATGAACAAACACGGGGCACGCGCCTTGCTTCCCCCCCCCCCCCCCCCCCTCACACTGCAGCCAGTATGAGTAATATCCAAGCTGATTTTAATTTGAAAAATATCACCTTAAAAAGATGCCGGTTCCCTGCTGTGAAAATTAAAACCATCTGGATGGAGTGATTTCAAATAATTAATCTAGGTCTCCTTTGACACCGCTGCTAATTAAAATATGATACCTTCCTCCCCCTTTTTAAATAAAGAATTTAAATAAAGTTTAAAGATCTAATAAAAGAACATTATAGTTTAGAGAGCTAAATGGAACTCACCTTCCCCATGGGCGGCAGAGGTTATGCCGGCACCCCCCCCCCAAGCAGAGTGCCACTGCTTGCACCAAGCAGCAGTGATGGACAAACATCCACAGCATCACTGACACACATACAGGCACCAACATGGCCCTGCTCAGCAGCCCCCGATGTCCGGGAAGAGGGAGCAGAGGCTCAGCAGATGCTGTCTGCTCCTTGCTGCAATCCTGGCTGCTGAAGCATGGGCCAAGGCAGCCCAGAGGCACCCACTTCTGGAAAAGCTGAGTCGTAAGACGCTGAGAATATGTTCTTATTTTTAGGGCTCCTTCTCCTTTCCCACTAGAGAGATCAGCCAGGCCTCGGGGTAGGGTTCATAACCCAGCTGGTTTCCACCCTACAGATTCTCCTTTTTAAACCAGGCATCTATGATTTGCCCATCTCTCCCTGAATTCTCTCAAGAGACCAAACAGTGATGCTGAATATCACACCCAGACTAAAAGGAGTCAGGGTGAATCCCAGCCCTGAAAAATACATGGGAACTTTATGTGGGCCCTCAGTGGCAGTGAGTCTCCCCTAGCACAAAGAACCTCAGCCCCATCCATCCCCAGGTGCTCTGCAGAGAGATTACAATCTTTATTTTCAAAAGCTCTTCACTCCAGCCTTCAGATCAGCTATTATTGTTTAAATTCTTTGACAGCTAGATAGCCTGATACATTTTCCAGGAAAAAAAAAAAAAAAGAGAGAGAGAGAGAGAGAAAGAAAAAAAGATGTCTTTAGAGGGTAAGATCTTCTGCTACATGATTTTGCCTTATTGGCCCATTTAACCTAAACCTTCCTGAAAACTCCCACTGGAAGAGGCTGGAATTCCTCACATGTCTAGGTGAAAAGGATTACACATATATGTCGAAAAGCTATCTTCCAGCTAAAAAAACACAAAGCCAGGGAGATATGTGAAGGTGGCAGAAAATATGCCAAATTATCTTTGAAATATTTCCTGGAAGCACGAGGACTGGAGCCAGAAAAGCACAAGGAAGGACAGAAAAAAAAAAAAGTACCTGGAAAGTGTAAGGTCTTAATGATATTTATCACAAACTCCTTGGTGCCAGCCAGGTGCAAAGCAGGGAAAATGCAATGAAGGCACAGAAGGACTGGATGACCCACAGATGTTACTGCAGAAGCTCTGGCTGTGAGCACAGCAGACCTGTTCTTCCTCTGAGAGAGTAAGACTCACTCTTGAAGGGCTGTGCTTGCAGGGAGAACCCCAGCCAAGGGCAGGCTCTCCTGCACATCCCTGCTTCAAATAGTTGAAGCTTGTTCAAAACGCTGCCTGCCCCCAAGCAAAAAAATAAGAGAATCCTTTATGTGACCACAACATTGGAGAGAATGACCCTGTCTCCATTTTATATTCATGACGTAATAAGAGGGAGTAACGCCAAAATTATGTAAAGTCTGCAGGGTCTAACAAGGCCTGCAGGCTGTTGACAAGTGAGAGAATCTATGCTGCATCTGTAATTTCTGTTTTCTCATTTGTATATTCCTCCAAACGGTGCCTGGTCACTGCAAGGTGGGGTAACAGAGGCTCCAAGGCCCACACTCCAGGTATTTCTGAACACTTGCAAGCACCCAGGTTTGCAAGGACAACCACAGTCTCTTGCTTGGTCAAGAAGAACAAGATCTCAGGCAAATAAAGCCCTAGGGGCATCAGCTCACCACTACATCCCATGGCATCCCTTCAGGCCTGCGGAGGAGAGCATGTGAACAAAGCAAAGACTGCAGAGATGATCCAACCCTCTCATAGCAGCACACGCCAGCACTCGGAGCTCTCAGGAACCAGACAGGTTAAATATTTGCACGGAGACATCAGAAGAAAATCTATAACGCAGCAAAGACCTCAAAGGCACTTACACTGCAGCAACCTGATCCTGCAAATACTTTCACACAAAGGACCCCGCATACGTCGGAAGCCCCTGAGTGCCAATACAGACCATGCAGGGCTGCAGGGTCTGGTCTCTGCCTTCAGCTGCACTGCCAAAGCAATGGAAGCATGGCTTTGGGCAGGGAGGTGTGAGCTTCCCTGTGATCTCCTACCCTCCCCAGGGCTTTCTACTCACCTAAAGGGCTCCAGGAGCCAGAGCAAAGCGCAGGATCTCAGCAGTTTTAGCAAGGAAACAAAGGCTAAAATCCCCTTCCCAGGACGCTAGAGCAGCTTCCTGGGATTTTTGCCTCTGAACTGGCAGATAAGGGCTTCAGGCTCCCAGAAATGCCTTCAGGCATATTCATTGCAAATGACCATCCAGCAGCAAAAGGATGCCCTGTTTCATCTCCAGGACCCCAAGTTCAGCCTTCAGCGGGCACGCTGACGTGACATGAGGCCAAGACACATGGAAACGCCAACACTGGTGCCAGCCACACCTCCTGAGTTCCCAGCCCAGGACAGTGGTGTGAGCATGGCACACTGCCATGCCCAGCTGGTCCTGAGGGTACACAGGCAGAGACAGCCTAAAAACAATGGGGTTCTACACCGTCACTCTCAAACTGATGAACCATCTGCTCTTTAAGCCTGCTGAACCGTGGCAATAGTTTCATCTTCAGGGATGCCCACCCAAAAAGTCCCCTGCCTGTTCAGCAGCAGCCAACAGGAGATGCACAAGGAATGGCTGGGAGCCACTGGTGCTCCCCAAGCACCCCAGGGATCCTCTCAGGTGAGCTCTCATCTCTGCAGGAGGTTATGGTAGCTATTGCTTCTGCCAGAACAGCAATACAAGGGTAAAAGAACAAGAATCTAAAACAAGTAAGTACTCCTTTCAGGACTGCCCACTTGGGTCACTGAGGGATGACAAAGCTTTCAGACACGATCCCTATAAGCTAACTCTATTAGTAATAATATTCATCTTGGGAGAAGCTTAAATGAAAATTAATTGAACGCTGAGGTCTGTAATCAGTCCGTAAGTCTTAAAGGTTTTACCCAACTTAAAAATAAATAAAAATAAAAATAAATAAAATAAAAAAACAACTAAGGACAGCATTAGGATCGTAAGCATCGTGCTGCTAGGCCACGTCTGCACTATTCAGACAGGGATTTGGGTTAGGGTTAGTATTACACACAGAGCCATCTGTGCCCGTTCGTAGATAGGAGAAAAAAGCACGAAGCAATGGAGAACTGGGCCTGGCCTCTCACAGATGTTTCGTGCAGAACCTAACATAAGAGACTAAAAATACTTTGGCAGTAGCTTCAGCTATGGTGAATAAGCTTATTTAGACAAGATTCAGTAAAACTGGAGGCAATAGGTTGTGTGCTTTAAAAACGTCTGGGCGGGGAGTGGCAGCGAGCAAATTCTGAACTGAACTTTACCACCTGCAAGCTTGCAATGACTAAGACGTAGGCCTGGAAAGAGAAACGTTTAAAATGTTAGCACAGAAATTCCTCTATCTCACCAGGGTGTCTTGCTGTCTCCAAACACAGCTCAAGTGGACAGTATTTCTACAGATGCAGGAAAACTGCTTGAAAAGCTGCCAGGCTCTGAGTCTGGAATTAGTGAAGGATGAGCCTCAAAAAGTTCAGAAGCTCTGTTATGCTTGAAAAAGCACCTAAAATGAAAATAAAGGGCCAAACCCTGATGTCTTTGATCATTCTCATTTGAATAAACTCCTACTGACACAGTAAAGACCAACAGACAAGGACCTCAGAACCTGGCCCTGAGCGTGCAGCTGAAATGCATCCAAAGCACTGGAGTCTCCTGGGTCTGGAAACAACGTGAACCTTCCCTGTCCCGCAGAGGGTTAGAATTACCACAAGAACAAACTTTGCTGATGTTATTTTGACTCTCTTGTTCCCAGTCTCAGCCGAACCCAAAAAAAATACCGATGTACACAAAAATAACAATAAGCAGAGAACGACAACGATGGGAACCCCGTGTACTCTTGCTTCTTCAAAGCTCCTTTACTTGTGGCCTGAAGCATAGGACAGCCCATATTTACCCTGAAGCACTCATCCATCAAGCTTGGGCAGCCTGGTGGTTGGCCTCTCATCCTCAGCGATGAACTAGGTGTGATGTTAGCACCACCATATCCTCATACCAAGGACTCCCAAACACATAAATCTCTCCCATGTGCCAACACCGTGATGGCTGCACGTACTGCAGACGTGAGCCCCATCCAGGTCCCACTGTTGTGTTTGTGAGTACTCCAAACTGGGGCCAACGAGGAGAAATGCAGAAGGCATTTGCAGAGTTATTCGAATTAACATTATCAGCCATGTCTGGCACAGAAATATGTCACGTGCTCTGCATACTGTGCGGGTTTTATTATTCTGTGCAGAGCTGAAATAATGACGATTAACTTTACGGATGGGAACATAAGCATGTTTGTGCAGTTTCTCAAAGGGGCTCACTGTAACTTTCCCTTCTTCCAACAAGTAAAAAACATGTTCAAAATAAAGTTGCACGAGGCTACGGTATTTTCAGTGGGATTCTTGTGGCTCTGGAACCCAGAGGAGCAGAGGTAGCAGCACAACCTACCAGAAAAAATGCTCTGGCACACTGGGGGAATTCCTCAGTGTTTTAAATGGGAGTCGTTGTTACAAATGGGTGCGAATTCCAGTTCAAAGAAACACACATAGACTTTTTAACGCTCGTGCTGCTGCCGCTCACTTTCGCCATGTAATGCTCTATGAGATGAAATACACGGTCGTCATTCTCAGATGACTGTAATTAATTTTCAGTAAAGGCTGACAGAGGAGGACAAGGAACAACCAGCTACAGAGCCTTTCCTTCCTTTTCATGGAGGCACGTCCATCTGGAACCAACCACAGCCAAAGAGAGCCCTTGGATGACATATCTCAGAGGAGGTCCTCTCTGTCAGCTCCCTTTAAAGGTCTCTCCCAGCGCAGAAACAGCGCAATTCTTCCAGCTATTCTCAGAGTGGCAGCAACAGAAATAGCAAAAATCAGATATCCCATTAACCCTGCCTTTAACACCTTTAGTTTCATATATCTATTTCTGGAAACATATTTTTCCTTAACTATTACTCACAGCATAGGGTGAGGCACAGCGTAGGTAAGGCTATTTACCTGTCTCCCACTGCATTTTTCACTGCATGAGAAGTTTGAAAAGTTGGCTTTTTTGATGGTTTTCTTTTTTTTCTTTTTCTTTCCAGAGTCCCCTGGGACAAAAGGCATCTGGCACTGGACATTTAAATAAGACCTGTCAGAACTGTAAAATTAGTTTTATGTATAATAAATGTACTTTAAAAAGCTCAAATATAATTCCACATTCAAAGTACGAGTGTTTGGTTTTATAAAAGGAGATTCCAAGCTGAACTGTAATATAGGGAGTAAATCAAGTACAGAACTAAGCCAGTCCTCATCTGTGGCGTTACAAACAAGAGCAGAAAAGAAGCAATATCCCTAACAGCTTATTTGTTGTTATTCTGGATTTGAGGAACCAACATAGATAGAGTAAAATACATGCTACTATTGCTTATCCCAGTTTCCATTTACCTAGAGACACACACCATCTGCAAAGCTCAGATTCAGTCCCATATTTACAACCGAAAGTTTCTCAGTGTTTCCCAAATGCTTCAGTTTAGGCTCAGCTCATCTGAATGCCTGTAGGATCTTCTAATAAAAGTCCAAACTCTGCCCTGATTTATCACTTGTATAATACCACCATGTTGCAGAAAGCCTCACTGCACAGAGCCGAGCGTGAACACGACCTCGTCCTTCACCCAGTGCACACACATTTCTGTTCTCTCTGCAACGGGGGATCCCTCTGTCCTCTCCCCATCCCAGAGGGACCCCGCAGGTCTGTGCGGGGGTCAGTCCCTCAGCACAGTGGGTGAAATGCTGGAGGCACATGGTATGCCGCTGCTCTAGGTGTCCAGCCTACACCTGTCCTAGCACAGACAAACACAGCTTGTTTAGCTTGGAGGACTCTTTGGCCAACTCTTCAATCAGCACATCATTCACTTTAAAAAACTTCACATTTTCAAAGGAAAAATGCAAAGGAAAAACCCTCCTTCCAGCACTCCTACTCCATGCCTGCGTTGCTCCTCCCCAGCCGGACACCTCGTTACTCTCCTCTCAAGTCCTCTCCTACAGTCTTAAAGGAGAATGAAGGATGCAGAAGGAAAATTCCTCTTTATTTATAAGTAAAGGAGCTGCAGTATTTAAAGGTAGCCCTGATGGCCACGTCTTCAGTTCCATGGCCACACCAAGGAGTGGAGCTGCCCTTCACCTCTGCCATGGCAGGACGAGGCCACTCGAGAAACCCACCAGTGCAGCCCTGTGGCTGCTGCCATCCACTGAGCTCAGGGATGCTGCTGGGGACCGTGACACCCCTCCCTGTCAGAGCCATGGGTGTACGGGAGCCCAAGGAGGTGCCACACTATCACAGACAGCCCGTGGGAAACAGCCTGCCCCAAAGTCTTACAGCCCACTGCAGAGCGCAGTCACTCGGGGTGACACATGGTGAAAGAAAGTAGTTTCTCCATCTGAGAGCCCAGGCTGACCCAAGGAAGGGAGCTTTGGTGCCAGCTCCTGGCAGGGACAGTAGACATCTCCCAACCCAGGCCCCACAGGGCACAGCCCTCCCCAAGGAGGGCCAAAGCAAAGCGTGAAACAAAGACCATCTGTGTGCATCAGGGCAGACAGGGCACAGGGCAGGCACAGCCACGGTGCGAGCAGCCTCCAGCCAGCCCAGCACAACCGTGGTGCTCACCCTCACCCTCCAGCTCCCGACCTGGCGCTCCGCTTTGGGTCCACCTCTAGTGGGAAGAGTTAAAATTCATCCCCAGCGAGACTCTAATGAAAAGGAGACAAAAAAACAGGATGCTGGTGAATGATAACAGTGGGTGGCCAGTCGCCCGTGGCCGGTGCGTTCTGCATACACAAGGCACAGCCGAGTGTGTCTGGCAACAGACAATTATTTCACCCGAGGTGTGTGAAGCGGGAGCCCCCGGAGCCATTCTCCAGTTGAACCACCCAGCCATGTCAATGAACAAAAACGCTTGCCAGGAACGGCCCTCTCCTCACTCGCATCTCCCCACCGGGTTTGTCTGTGTTGTCCTTCCTGCTGTGGCATTTGCAGCTCTGAAAAAAGGAGCGGGTCAAACATCCCCAAATGGTGCATTTAGTGCTTCCCCTCGGGTGTCCGCAGTGTCCCGGCCATTTTCCTCCTGGATGCCAGCAGCGTTCACTGGGGAGCGAGCTGACCCCTCTGCGGTGGGCGAGAGTGCCTGACGTTAAGTGCTGCTAATGCGTTCTGCATTTGTGCTCGGGGGCAGGAAATCTCAACTTCCAGTGCCAAGGGGTTAATTATAATTTATATAGCAAGATCTCAGGCAGTGTTTTTTTTTTCCTTCAGCTAATTAAGAGGTACAATTACCTCTGAGAATCAAAGGGCTATTTTGGTACCCTGCTATCAGAAACAGATTACAGTCACTTAGAACACAAGGACATCTCAGCTTTTCTATGCGTGCTTCATTTTTCATTTAGATCATTAAAAAGACATCGTCATCTTTCTGCTCCATCACCGCAGCATGCTGAAAAATGCCTACAAAAGCCATCACAACACATTAGCATCTCGCCGTGCCGCTCTCCCGGTGATTAGCTGCAATCTCAACACTGTGTGCTGTCACTGCCACCCAGGACCACAGGCACTGGCTGAGTGCTGGGCAGCTCGCAGCCACCTGGGCTGGGGGCACGTCAGCGGCCTGGCCTGATCCCCCCGTCAGCTCCTTTCCTTCGTGTTTGTGCAGAGGTTTAACAGCTCTGCTTCTGTCCCTCGCCGCTCTCAGCAGTGTTTGCCAAGCCATTGCAAAGGGTCCATGAAAATTCAGATGTAGGGAGAGGGGGGGTTTGGGTTGAAGATGACATGAAGTTCTGGGGAGCCCTGAAGTCCCACTCTGGGAGTCACTGGTGTTACACCCACAGCATGGGCTGCACCCTCAGCCTGACCCGGCACGGGCTACACAGAAGCGTTCCAGCAGTCACTATTGTACAGCCATGGGCCACGGCTCTGGGAAAATCAGCACTATAGTTAGACACGGGTGCTGTGTCTCCGCCAGCAGACCACATACACTCCAGGCGGTTACAAGACAGGATCTCACCCGTCTGCACCCTCACCCTGACCTACGATGCAGTCAGGAGCACGCTGAGGGCACTGCAGAGTCAACGAGGGCCAGTCGCTATACACGATGTTAGGAATGTCCACCCATTTGAGCTAGAAATCAAGCAAGCACTATCAGAGCCAAGAGGGCCCAGCAGTAGGAATCCAGCATCACCCACCTCAGCCTGCAGCTCAATTAAACCTCCCGGTTATCACTGCCTTTTGATGTGCTAACTAGTGGCTAACTGTGTTGAATTTGCCACAAAGCAGGCGGAAACTCACAAACCAAATACACAATAATGAAAGGCATTATTGTTAAATTACGAGGAGATAACGCAATCAACACCTCGGCATGGAGAGATGCTGACTGGCACTGCTCACCTCAAAGGAGCTTCAAGAAGTTCATTTGACACGTCCCAAACGTCCTTCTTTCCACCCTTGAATTCACTCCTAGATAGGCAACTGCCACAGAAAAGAAACAGCAGCTGCCACAAGCCCTTTCACAAGAACATTTAACGACACCATCGTGCAGCAAACAGAGCAATCACTGCATTTGGTGACCACGGGAGTCACCGGGCGGAACACCTGGTTCCTCTGCAGGAGTCCAAGGGCAAATCACGAAAGCTTTCCTATGTAAGAGTTGGTATTTGGACTGTAAGATGAGATGGCGTTTTTTAGGAGGTTTATCGTTGTGTACAGGGAAGGGTAAAAAAAATTTTAAAAAAAAATTAAAAAAAAAAGCGAGGAAAGAAAAACATTGCAGACCTACCAGATAGTCCTGGAAAGTTCAGCTGGAGGAACAAACCAAGGCAGCAGCTGTGCAGCACACGCCAGCACCCAAAATCCAGCATCTCTCCTAATGCTGAGCCATGGGTGCAGGCGGGGAAAGGGCCTGGCTCTGCAGGGCAAAAAGCAAGATGGGATCACAGGACTTTGCTTTCAGTGCCAGCCTAAGCCACTAACCTGCAGCACGTCAGTGAGAAGGAGCAGCGAATGCTTAATCAGCAACCAAGATACATAGGGGAGAAAAAGAGAAGCAGGTCCAGAGGGAAATACATATATACCCCCCCTTCAAGCTCGCTTTTTATTGAAGAAGCTGCAAAAGCTCCAGTCCACTTCAGAACACAAACACTGACACTGAAATTCAGAGCCCTGAGCCGCTTCCAACAGGGAAAATATACTGACCGCAGTCTGTTTGGAGGTCAAACAAAATCAATAGCTTTTCTCTCCAGTCTGTCTCTAAACTGAGCTTCTTTCAAAGACATCCAGAGAAAATGGATCATCTTTTGTTGTTGTGTGTGGTTTGGGGTTGGGCTTTTTTGTTTTGTTTTGTTTTAAGTGGTCAAACAGTCACACAAGCCTAAGAAGCTCCTTCCTCCCTCAGCACACTGAAAGGATTGTATAGAGGTCAAAACCGCCATCAGTTTTACTACACAATAGATGAGTTATCCAACTCTCGGGGAGGAAACCAAGCTGGAAGCTGCTTAACGCTTGGTAAGAGCGGAAAAAATAAATCAATGCATTTGCTTGATCAGGGTATGTTTAAAGCTGGTTGTCAATTAGTTCAACACGGTTTGCTGTTAAAGAGCACAACAATTTAGCCCCAGGAGCTGAAATTTGCAGCGTTTCCTCAGATTCCTCCTGCTGAGAGACTGATATTGGTTTCAGCCAGGTCAGACACGGAGGAGCAGGGCTGGGGCTGAAAGTCACAACCACAGAGCGGGGTTTGGTGAAAGGAAGCCTGGAAGCGGGTATGCAGGGCTGGAGTCTCAGGTCTGGAGCCTGGGGAGCGATCTGCAGAGGTGCAGGCCAAGAGATCTCCTCTGCCTTTCCTCTCCATTCAAAGTACACAGTAAGCTGGTTTAATGCTCAGAAAGGAGAAAGGATAACACACACTGCCTACTGCACTTGTCCAAAACATGCCTCTCCATTACACAGTGCAGACCTCTGAACAAACCACAGATGATGCCCTTGTGCAGAGAGGTGCTGCCTTGACAAATGCTAGTCACTCCAAACTGAGGGAATGGGCAGAAGGACTGGCATGGCAGTACGAGAAATTTTGCCTTCATCTCATTTTTTAGACTACAAATTCTTTAAAATTTCAATACAAAATCACAAGGAGGAAAGGGAGAGACAGGCCACCACCAGACACTTCCAAAGGATCCCACTGCATGCAGAGAACCACTGCCTTCAAAGCAACTGGTCACTGACAACTTTAAGTGCCAGGTCTGAGTGTTGAAAGACACTCACCAAATCACAAAATAACACAAGCTGGAAAGGACTGCTGGAGGTCACCTGGCCCAGCCCACTGCCCAGAGCAGGACCATCCTAATCCATCATTCCTTCGCTGCGCTCAGCTCCCCTGCAGTAGGTCACTCTTCCCAAGAAAGCTGACATCCTTGTCTTGAATGAAGGAATGCACTATTATTCTGCCAGAGGGACAGACACATTTGGAGCTGCCTTGAGATCAGCAGCACTGAAACTGCCATGGCCGTGCCATGACTGGTCCCCACAAACCCTGCAGCCAAAGCACCCAGACCCGCGCTGATTAATATTTGCTTAATGGGCATCTGAAAGGCATTAATATCCACTCTAAATCAACACCCCCTATCCGCACAGCTCCTGCTACCTCCAGTTTGTCACTCTGGAGGTTGAGATTTAACCCACTGCACACACCTCTCCCCTCACTGTGTGCCTCCACGCTGCAGCTGGAGAACTGATGTCAAGAGTACTCCCACACAGCTGACTTTTGCTCTTGTCAATATCTATTCTAGGTATATTAGAGATTTGTTTTTGCCTACTGCTCGCCAGCCCCACAGCTACACGGAACCTGACTCATCCGCTGAGCTGCACACGCATATGTTGCAGGAAGAAAGCTTTGTTCCACCAGTGTTGTAAAGGGCACTTCATTTCCAAGTAAACACATTCAGCATCTTTTAATTAGGATCTTAGCTCCTGCTTATGCCCACACAGGTTTAATAGTTCCGGCACCAGAAAACCCTGGCAAAGCACAAAGTGGGTTACGGCAATTGTGACCATCAGACGTTCACACAAACTCATTCCATTTGCAAGAACAGATGAAGTTTCCAGCTAGAAACTAAAGTGCAGTTTCTTTGCTATGCTTTCCAGCTCCCCTCCTCCAGTCCTCCCAGGTGGATCAATCTACCCAGTGATCATCCAGCTTTTATGTTTACTTGTTAGCACCCCCAAATTAGTAGGTGTAAAGTCAATATCCTTTGGTCTATTTGCTCCTAACAAGCCACCAGTTAAAAATTCAACTTGAAAAAAGAGTCAGGAATGCAGACGTAGAAGCAAATGAAATAAAGGCAAGAATCACTGCTGATCAAATGTCTCACAAAGACAAGGGGCTGGGCTGGCCACGCAGCACCGTACTATTGTCACCAGCTAAAACCTAACAGCTTTGATTTGCCTCCCACTGGCTAAAATGGTTTGAAATGCAAGGTCTTAACAAAGGTGCAAGACACAAGAGGAACGGGAGGCACTGCTGGGATCTTAATCTCCTTTCGGTCTCACGGGGAGCTTCAGGAATGGCTCTGCTGAAGTCAGTGGAGTTTCGTGACCGCAGGCAAGAAGGAAACCAGGCCTCGGCTGCAACGGAGATCCAACTCTGTGACCCTTCCAGCTGCACACAGCAGCAGAGATTTTGCTTAGGATTTATACTAAAGTTAGAAGATGGAACCTGAGACAACATCGCTGATAAGACCGTCAGCAACTGAGATCACCCACTGCCTTGACACAATGTGTGACTGGAAACCAGGAACCCAGAACTCTGCTAATAACAGGGATTTTGTGGTAAGGATGCTGCTCGCCTCTGTCCCACACAGGAGGAGCCACAGACACAGTGAAGGCATCATGACCATCCCTGGCCAAGCACTGAAGCCATTTAGACATTACTTTTCCACTTTTCACTTAGATGGTATTTATATGCCACTCTGTATTTAGCTCTTCCATGCTGCTTCTCCATACCATCATAGATTTTTCAGTGCTTCAGTGCCTTCAGATGATCTGCTGCTGGAGCTCCCCCTCCATATCTGTTTTTCTTCCTCTCCTGACTTTTCTCGACAAAGCACTTGAGAACCATGGGTATAAGCTGAACCATGCCAGCCATGCCATGAAAGTCTGCATCCCGTGTACATTTCACCATATGCTCCAGCATCAACCATGACACATTTCAGCTTGTGCCACTGCCACCCAGGTGCAATACCCACTGCTCCTCCATTGCACGAGCACAATTCGTTGATGGAGAACAGAGGAAGAGGAGCAGTTCCAGAGGATGAGGCCTCCTTTACACCACACTACCTGGGGCAGATCCTTCCAGCCAGCACAGCTGCCATCCAGTTGTGATCACTGGGAAGCTGCTTGTTGGAGAGCACCCAACACTCACTACTGCTACAAGGAGGCTGGGCTGCAGAAGATGGCAGGATTTGCTCTCATTGCTTTGGTTAGAAAGGCGCCTTTTTTGGCAGCTGCAAACGCAAAGGAGAAGTCTTGCAGGCAGTCATTTCAGATCTCAGATATGAGGATAAAATAAATTTGAGCACTATCAAGCGAGGCTTCAAACTCACTCCAGGCAGCATAAGCAAAAGAAAGGCACTAAAGTGACTACAACATCGAGGACACAAAGCTCAGGAGACATTTCGAAGCTCTCAGCTTCTAAGTTACTATAAAAGCCTGAATTGTCTCTTATGGGCATTCTGAAAACACTTAAAATTCAGTAGGGACAGAAGCACGGACTACTCATTGCTGGCACGGCTCATTAAGAAAGATGCTCACCCAGCGCAGCCATGCGACCATCACCCTCCAACCCCAACACTCCTCTCTTCCTCACAATATGAAAAAGAAGACAGTTTTTTTTAAAGGCCCTTCTCATTCCCTTTGCTTCCAGCTCGCCTTCCCTGTCTTGCAAGAGCTGAGGAGACCGCAGACGCTCTACACGTTTTCTCCTCTGCATCCCACTGGCAGGCAGTCTGGAAAATGCCAGTATTGGAACGGTCTGAATTCAGCGGTTTCTGAATGCTGATCGGACACTATTTCGTTCAAGCCACAGATAGTCATTTTTGGGGGGTATTTTCAGCTCCCTTTTCGGACTCTTCCAGATTTCCAAGAGTCATGCATCAGCAATTTCAGCTCTTCAGAGCTTCATATTTTTCACCTTTCTGCCGAGTCCGAGGCTCTGTGCAGGCTCGCAGGGGACAGGGCCCTTCCCTGCTCTTCCAGACGGTCACGCAATGCTACTGGCGTGGTGAATGTTTGCTGTGCTCCACCTCGCAACGGCGGAAATTCCTAACTATCTGGTTTGTGAAAGAGCCGAGGTAAAACCTGAGCAATTAAAGTGCCTTTGTTTTTATAAAGCCCAACACCTTTCCTGAAGAAACCCAAACCTGAAAACAAGAATGTCCTCATAGCACCTGAAAACACCAAGTAAACAGTTCAAATCAGGCTACCGGACCCCATTACCACCATCTCTTCAGCACCTCTCCAGTCATAATGCCACCATCCTTATGGCAGATCCACACAGTGTGTTGCAGCTTTCGTGTTGGAGATGAGGGAGGGATGCCCAAGGATGTTAAGGATGAAATCTGCGCTGCACTGTCGTGCATGAGAGTCAAGGTTTTTCCTTCTCTGCAGCCTGGAGGCTCCAGCCTGAGCACCCCAGCACCTTACCTGGGCAGGCTGCAGCAGTAGGCATGCCCCAGCTGAGGAATTCAGCCACCACTGCTGATATTGTGCTTCTGGCAACGCAAGCTTCTGCTTTTAGGTCTCCCAAACAGCACCCTTGCAAGGTACATGTTATCTGCAAGCGGAACTGTGCTCATCACACTCCGAGGTTTCATTTATCGTCCTCTCTTTAATTAGGTGTGCTCTCATTGAAGCTAGTGACATTTTTTCTCTCCTCCAAACATTTCTTATGAAGGGCGAGTCTCACCATTCACTTGACAACACACACGGTACGTAGATGGAAGATGAAAAAACTCTGCAAGTCAATGCTTTTCACAAGGTCCCACCCCTTCCCAAAGTAAAAGCAATTTTAAAAGCCTTTCAGATAACTAGCCTATTCTCCGGGTACTTTTAATTGGGTTCCAATAATCAACTTGAATTCACGACTGTCTTCATGCTTAGATATGAGAAAACCTCAGAAAGCACACTGCAGTGCTTGGTGAGGGACATTAAAATACAGCAACTAAAACCAACTCAGGAGGGGTTTCCTCAGCATTTCTTTGTACACACTCCTGGCCTAGAAATATTTAAAATTATTCAAACGTATTCTAGGACTTCATCTTCCGATAACTATGTGGCACCCCCATGTACAAATTCTGGATAGAAGTAATTTTTGCACTAATATCTGTAGTGCCTCTTTCCCATCCTGGAAAAGAAAGGGAAGCCCCAACTTTGTTTCTGTGTTATTTCATCATGGAAAAGAACATTTAGGAAAGCAGCTGCTCAAGCTTCACGGGAAAGAAATATAATCAAGGCAAGGCAGGAACAGATAATATCATATTGACCTGTCTTCAGGGTCTGGCATTCACATTTTCATAAAGTGCCTAGGAAGATAAATCACTATACTAATAATATTTGTATTGATTATCTAAACTGAAGCAGCAATCGACTCCATTGTCTCACTTCCTCTTAAATTGCTCACAGATGGGATCCTATTTCCTATTCTGCATTTCTAATGGGAACACTTAAATCACAGCACAGGATTATACACACACACAAACTGTTAACAAAAACCCTCTTACAACTTGCATGGAGACAAAGATTTTTCATTCTGTAGCTCTCTTTCCACTCTGCATAGAAATTAAAAATGACAAATGATCAGCAGACCTTTGTATTACTTCTCCTGGTTGTGTCTGAGCACCTAATATTTACTGACAGGCAGGCGAAGGCTTTCCAGATGTCAGTCAGTGATGATGGGGGCCTGGAGTTCAGACACAGAGCTAAGAGGTGATTCCTTTCTCTCTGCAAGCAAAGGCCCTTGAAAATATCCCAGTATCCGAAAGTAGGCAGATCGTCAGAGGGAAAACAAACAACAGCTTCTGCTAGAAGGGCTCCCACAGGTACTTACACCAAACAGGGACCAGACAGCCCCACGTCAGGTGTGGAACTGGGCCACAGTGGGAGTTTGGGATGGCAGCTATCAAAAAACAGAAGTTCAGGGCAAAAAAACACGCTTTATCTGAATTAGGTTTGTGACAGATCAAAGAGCAAAAGGTTTGGATTCTTTCTTCCCCCCCCCCCAAAACATCTCATTTTGCCTGAGCAGAGCTTTCTGGCACAGACACAGAACTCAGCAGTTCAAAAAAAAAAAAAAAAAAGTCTCAGATGTACAGATGGTTTGTATAAGATGATTACAACATATTTCACGTGGCTGCCGAACCTTTCAGAGTCAACTGGAAGGTGATGGCAGCCGAGCCCCCTCACCGCACCGGGAAGCCTGGGAGGTCCGGCCCAACGCCGTGCCGGGGCTGCACAAAGCCGCGCTGCTCCCCGCACCTGCAGCCAAGGCAGGGCTGCATCCAGCCCAGCCCACCGCCCGGCTGCACGGGGAGACGTTCCGAGGGAAAAAACAGTAATAATAAAGCCTGCAAGATGTTGGGCAAGAGGGGGGAAAAAAACGAGATGCAACGCAGCAGCTGGACAGCGAAGGCTTGTCGGGCTTAGGCCAATCACCAGGATCCATATGACTGTACAGCTGCCATGGTGAATGATCAGCGCTTACGCTGAGGTCAGCTCTGCCCTCGGGCTAAGTAAGTGAAAATAAATGGTTGGGAAGATAAAAGGTCTTTTAAAAAAATTATTTGTCTTGTTGTCATGTCAAAACCGTAATGGGAAGAGACGGGAGGCAGCAATACGTAGTTTAAATAGGAAACAGCCACGCTGCTGTCTCAGCTGACTAAATTACAAGGCGAAGCGCAGTGTATTCAGGCTCGCTGGCAGATCCACACCGGGTTGGACAGGTCCTTTTGCACACACCTGGTTCCTGGGACGAGAAGCAGGTTTCTGAATGCAGAGCTTGTGGAAATACAGCTCTATTTAACAAGCTGCAGCCACTACTTGGGCTACACCTGCCATCTTTCTCGCAGGTTAATTTCATGCCTTCCAGACACAACGAGTTCAGTTTTCCTTCCTGACCTTCCCAAGGGGATCAAAATTGATTTTAATTATTCCAGGAAGGGAAAGGGTTAATCAGTTTTCCCAAGGCAGCTTGCTGTTAAGGTGCCAGAAACACTGAGGGGAAAGAATGACTTGCTAAGGATGGGACAATGGCGCTGGTATTTTGCATTTGTTTCCAGGCTTTGAGATAGAACAAATGGGAGTCATTAGTGAAATGAGTTTAGGGAGTTCTAAATTAGCTGTCAAGCTGCCAAACCCGAAGAAGTGCTATGTCAGCTCATTAATTCTGGAGAGCCCAGGATTACCCAAACCTAGGAAGGAATCCTGCAAAATTTCGAGTCAATTAAAGGAGGCTATTTTGCTATAATAATATTTTCCGCACATATTACACCTCCTCATGGAACAGAGCCCATTTCTACCACAAATGAAATCTCTGGCGGGATGGAGCGTGGCTTATGTCTAGACAGCTGTAATGTGCTCTCCATGGGCTTGTCCACTGGCATCTCTGGGAAGCTCCAGCTAGAGCAGCAGTGGGACAGCCAGCTGCATGCACACCACCAGGCAGGGTGACCCTGGGATGGAGGCACCCGCATCCCCCAGCACTTGGCTTCCCCTGTACGCTTGTAGCTGCCAACTGCAACTTTCAGAGCTTGAGAGCCAACCAAAAAGGGACACGTGCATGGAGCATGCGTTAGCACCACCAACACCTGCGATATGTCCAGCTTCATCATGCACGACACCTCTTGACTTTGCTTTCCTTCTTGGGCTGCCTGATCCCAGATTTTCTGACCCTGTAAGCAAACACATGCCTTGTCCATCTCCAAAAACCTGTTCTGGGAGTGTTTGTTGAGTCCTGAGCTTAACGCCACCAAGATCAGAGGGAGTTCTCAAGGGCACCTTTGCTGGACCTGGGCAGCCAAGAACACTGGGAGCCAAGAGGATGCCAGGAAGGAGAGCGAGCACACCTACGTGCTGTGCCCCTTGTGTGGGACACCCTCAAAGAAAGCCTCCCACCTTATAAACTACAAGAGATTTCTTTAACTGGGATAGACACAGCACTGGCTAACCAATAACCCACCTGCATATACCACATCCTTGCCTCATGGTCAGCCAAGTGCTTGCCATAAATAAAAATTAACTCTCTATTGAGTTAATGGAGGGTGAGCTCAAACACCCCACAAACGTCCCTCGCATCTGTCCGCATGTCTATCACTGTGCTTTGCCCCTCAGGACAACAGTAGGCACTTTAAAACAAAAATCACATGGCTGTGAAATACAAATGAGGCAAAAAATGCCTTCACCCAACCAAGAGATCTCTCTCACCAACTGCACCGGATACAAAGATAGTGAACAAACAGGATAGAATGTCTTCTGCCTTTTGTGAAATGAAAATAAATGAAAGGATCTAAGGTTTCAGGTCACTGATCCCTCTCTTCCCTATCTGTACCATTTATCGGAGGTAGAATATAAAGGTTCCAGATCCTTTTCTTTTTTTTGTCAGCACTTTAATGGTTGTTTTTTCTCCTTCGCCCTTTCATTTTCCGAATGAAAGGACCACTTAGGAACCTGTAAAGTAATAATAAGCTTATAGCAGGAATATTGTTTTTCTGAGCCAATGCAAACTCTTCCGAATAAGTCGAGGAGATTAAAGTAAAACTGCAATCTGTAAATAGATCAGTCTTTTAATTAGTTTATAGTCTGTTAAGACTCACATAGATCTTTCTGTTATCTAAAAGATCTCAGAGCACTTTAGGAACATCAATTAAGCCTTTTTAAAAAAAAAAAAAAAACAACCAACCCACAACCTTGGGAGATAGGTAAGTGTATTTAGATTAATTAGCGTAGCTGTGAGCAGCAGGCATTATTATTAGATTAATTTAGTCCAATAATTGACTTATCTGTTAATGGATTCTAATTCATCTGAGAAAGGACCAAATCTATCTGATTAAAAGGTTTACATTGACTCAATTAATTCTATTAACTGACTTAATTTGCCATTTAATAATTCCACATATGGGGCCAGATCTTGGCCCTGAACAACACATAAACCAAACATCACATACCCAAATTATCACACCAATAAAACTATGCATCACAGAATTGCATTTTTCCTCATACGTGGGACACGCAGGCCCAGATAAAACATTTGAGGGGCCTCCCTCCCACTGGATTTCTCCTGGCCTTGCAGATCACTCTCTCACTGCTTGGTCATTTAGTTGTACTTGTGATGGCTGCCTGGAAACAAGCAATTCACTGCCTGAGATTTGTCACTTCCCCTCTTTTCTGGGCATTCTCTTCAACCAAGAGGTGAGAAGTTTTACAGAAGTCAATAAAAGCTTGCAATAAAACTAACCAACTCTCCATTCCTTCAAAGGCAGAATAACCCTCACATGCCAGCCATTTGGAAGCTGTATATGTGCAAAAAAATAAAAGGCCTCTCTTCAATTGGACACACCGTTCTTTAACCAGTTGTGAAAGTACGGGAGGAGGGGGGAAAGAGGTGCTAAAATGTTATTGCCTCCCCAACCTTAAAACTGGCTAGTGCTTATCGTTCATGATGCGCATTATGGACCACAGCCATGGTCTCTCTCTCAACAAAGTCAGCCCTGCTTCCCACACCAAGTCTGAGCTGCAGCGCCCTCACCTAACATTACCATCCTTTAATAGGCCTGAGTTCTTGGAAGGACACAGCATCGTTTTGAAAAGCCAAGAAAACAGCTTCTTGCCCCCTGCACACTCCACCTCCTAATAATACCTCTGATAAGCCTCCTGCTCCGGACACCCTGCAGCAGTGAGTCTTTGAGCTGGAAGCACACTCAGTAACACTTGCACCTCACAGCTTTCCAATTTGGCACCTCTTTGCATGGCCTGTACTTGTGCCTGAGCGGATACAACTGTCCCCAGTGACTGCAGAGCCGGAGCCCAGCAGAGGCATTCTGAGATAGCCTTGCCTGTGTTTGAAATGCGGTTCAGGAAGGAGTAGGCAGGAGAACGCAGGGTCGGAGCCAGCTCACGTTCCACCTCCACAGGCACCTTTTCCCACATCTGTTGCCTTTTCTCAGATATTGGCTTCTGCTCGTCCTCTCAAAGCCTTCCCCGGGCTGACACTCAGCCTCTGTAATCCTTCCAACATCAATTCACATCACCTCCACCATGATCTCGCCTTTCCGTGAAGACTGGGTTAAGACAGGGGAAAAGCTGTGGGAGACTGCATCGTCTGCAGCCAAGAAGAGAAGTGGGAACCGGGCACTCCCAAATGCTAAGCTCTGACTCACTGTGCCAACTTAAAGGCAGGAAAAAGAGGAAAGAAGAGAAAAAGGGCAGTAGGAAAAACAGCCATCTGCTGCCTAAGAGGGAAAGGTGTCCTCCTTCAGAGGCAGATCTGACCAGCAGCACTGAGATTTGGATCAAAAGTTCACAACTGTTCAGATCCCCGGACCTGGTTTAAGCCTCTCTCTGGTCTTGATCAAAGGTTACTCCATAATAATGCCTCTGGGGGAGGGGTTCCCAGCACATAATGAATCCTGTGTCATTGCCTTTGTATCCAGTTTTGGCTGTAACACAGATGGTTCTCACTTCAGTAACTCTGACATCTCTCCCCCCTTCATTATCACAGCTAGGAGCTCTGCATGGTCACATCCTGGACCTTCATGCCCCACCTCACTGTCTACCCGATTATCATGCTCTAAGTGTTCCTGTGCCAGGCAAGATGATGAACAGATTTCCATAACCTTTCAGCATAGCTAGAAATGGGAAGGCTTTGCAGCTTGACACATCAAGGAGTTTTATTAGTAGGAGAGGGGGAGGGAGCAGGCAGGGGTGTTAGCAAATGGCCTCAACGGTCAGAGCACGTCGGGTTTTTAGAGGGATTCCAGCAACCAGAAGAGGAGTGGATTTGGTGGCAAGCAGCGATGCGCAGAGCACAGAGCTCCTCAGACTGGAAATGTAAGGCTCTGTGATTGTGCAGCTTCTCCAGTGGTCACGAGCACTCTCCTGCGTTAGGATTTGTTGTTCAGTCATGATTGTATATGTATGAAGGGGACAAGATGGGCTTTGACACATAAATTAGCACTTGTCAGCTGCTCACGGGCACACTTCCCTGCTGCACCCCACTGTAAATGCTGCCTTCTTTCACGGAGAAGAAAACTGCATCACGTTACCTGACATTCACTGCAGGCAAGAGTGCTTCCCGGGATGCCAGCAGCTAACACACAGTGATTAGTTTACATATCAAACCTTAAGAGGATGAATGCAATAAAATGACACAATAATTAGCAGCCACGTGGCACTTTGCATTGCTGTTTCATCTGGAAATTTTGGAATGACAAAGGACAACGCTGATGAACCCTGATGAATGGGGCAGGGCTTCTTCTGAGGGACAGGGTGAGTCGGCAGACAGCCTTGGCGGTTCCTTTCACAACAGCCAGGTACCTCTGAGCAGACACTCCAGTGGCACAACTCTACGCATTTCTGCAGTGGCAGCAGCTGCCCCCCTTGTTACAGAATCACAGAATTGTAGGGGTTGGAAGGAACCTCCGGAGATCATCAAGTCCAACCCCCTGCCAAAGCAGGCAGAATGATGACCATGGACGGTACGTCATCTTGTCCGATGGAATAACAGTTCTCACATTTTGACCTGCCTTCCATCTGGGACGAATCGTACCCCAACTCCACCTCCACCATTGCTGCACGTGAGGTGAACCTCATGTGAATGTGCATGCTGGCTGACACATCTGCACACGTACACAGCAACACCTGAGGACTGCGTGTCTATAAGGGAAAAAGGACCATTTCTCAATACAGCCCTAAAACCCTTCCAGCAACCGTGAATCAGGCCTAAAAAAAAGTCGAGCAAAAGTACCTCTGCCAAAGCCATCTCCCAGTGTACAAATGAATGCACTGCCAGCCTGTGGAAGTTATTCGTGCTCCCGTAGGATCTACATGCCTCAGGATTCAACTTAAGCACTCTTAAGGCTCTGAGGTCTGCTTAATTTCAGCTCAAACCAAACACTCTCCCCTAGAAAGATGAAAGGACGCTTCACTCAAGCACTGGGATTCTTCCGCCCTCAAGCCTGGTTCTCAACCACAGTTTCCAAGTCACTAAGCCAAGGGCCACAGTTCAGAAGGAGAGAACATCCTAAGTGACCAACTTTGATATCACATAAATAACACAAGGAAAGCTGTACGCTCACCTGCTAGGCAGAGAAAGATTTTTGTCGTCAAGCACCATCATGCACTCAGAAACAGGGGCACTCCAGTACCATGGGTTGGAACTGCCCGCAGCTGGGCTGACAGCCCGCTCTAACGCAGCAAATTCCACGTTCTTAATCTGAAAAGGTTTTGTTTTTTTTCTTTTTTTTTCCCTCCCTGTGATCCTCTGCATTTTATTGCTCTTCTCATTTTTCTCCCACGAGGTTCTCAGGCCAACACAGTGAATTAAAGCTTTTGAACTGAAGTCTGGGGGATCCCAGTAAATATTCTTACCATATTTATCTCCGTCTTCTCCTTTGGCGCTGATCCTCCTGCCCAGCACTTGGATGTGCTTCCCGCTCGTCCTGCTGTACAGCTGATAGAGCCGGAGCTGCTTCCTGCTCACGTCGTCTCTTGCTCGTGTTTGGTTCTCCACGTGTATCCGAAAATCTACATTCTCCTCGGCAACAAACATCTGAAAGTGGTGGGGAGGGGAAAAGAAAAGAGAACAGACTATGAAACAAAATCAGCATCTCAGATAAAGAGATTACACATCAACCTGCCAAAGGGCACATGGCGCAAGATGACTGGGATTTGGCTGGCCTTCACTTGACAGCCGAGCCCGTGGTATCAGGCACTCCAAATGTAATTCTACCCAGAACTGGCTCTAGAGAGTAAACCAAACCTGAGTTTTTACAATCAAACTGTGCGTGGGGGGGGCGGTTGAGTAAAAACTTCTGCTCAGTCCTGCTTTGATTTAATCCTGGTCAACCACGCTGGCCATAAATTAGGCTCGCTTTTGCATATTCATAGCCTCTACCAAGCTGCATGGACATGTACAGGAGAAAGGGGACTGGCAATTCCATTTCAGAGAATTTGTGCTCCACCTTCAGCAACTGCATGGATTAATGGCAGGGAAGAAGTCAAGAAGTCAAGTCACCTATTTGTGCTGCCATTAGCAAACTGGATTCTAGCTACAGACAGGCATAAAATCTAGTAAGATAAAAGTGTCATGTATTTGTGGGCTCTCTTCAGCGTAAATTTGTTGCCTGCTTGGCTTTAAGTGAAGCCTGGTCATTGCTGACTGTCTGTTGCTGCATCTCTGTCCAGCCCAACCTGCGGAGGGATCATTTGGAGCAAGCAGTAAGAGCACAACTGATGTGTCCAGCTGACAGGCCATTACCAGCAGGGTTCTGGGCGCTTCAGCCTCTGCCTCTGTTTTTTCTGGCCAATGGATTAAATTAACCTTAGTTAACTACAGCCTCAAAACATCACCAGAAACTTTCTCAGTCACATCTGCCTTTCTCTGGTATATTGTTTCCAATCTTAACTTACGGTTCCCAAGAAACACTGAAACAGGATTCCTGCTTTTGCTTCCAGACCCATCCTGGCTTGCCCAAGGTCAGAGGAGGAGGTAACCAAGATGCTCTTAAGAAGGCCCTCCCAGCTGGGAGGCTCAACAGCACACAGCCAAAAGCAATTCACGCTCAAACAGCACGAAAGACCAGAGAATGCTCCACCATCTGCCCCTGAGAGCTTCTGCACCGCGTCCACCCTGCCCATACAGACCTAGCCAATGGATTACAGGTTGGTGGCAGACTCCCATCACAGTACAATAAATCACTCAGATACCAAAAGCAGCAAAAGATGACTGAGCAGCACCCAAAAGGCACTGCTGCACAGCAGGTGATTTTTAATTTGACCGCAACAAATAATGGTCAAAGCAAACTTGTTGATGAGCTCTATTGCTGTGTACCATTTGCATGTAAGAAATGAGCTCCACCACAAAATATGAGTCACGTGGGAATTTCATGAAGCCTAGGTTTGGAACTGGCAAAGGAATGGCACTTACTCCTAGCAGAGTTACGGCTTCGGCTCCTAACACATTCCAGCTACAGCATGCTTGTCCTTGCTGCCTGAAAGCAACAACGTTCTGATATATTAGGGTGTGGATGAAGCTGGCAATGCAAATGAAAAAGGGTCAATAAATTCTTGTACAGGTCCATTCTGGGCTCAAACGCATAAGAGCAAGTGGGGGGCAAGCAGCCAAAGCAGACAGAACAGTTTCACTTAATTCTCGTGCATCTGTCATCCCATACCAGTGCATACTTTGAAGCCAAGTAGTCAAATACTCCCTGAACATCGAAACCTCAAAAGAACTTTTTAGCTTTTCCAATTATCAAGTAGACACACAGATCAGCAGCAGGAGGAAAACTTCAGGCAGGCAGTGCTGCTTAGCACCAGACCTTCGCTAAGCAACCCAAACAAAAACATTATATTCAACACAGTGGCAACAGCAGTGAGGGGACGTTACAGGATCGCCTTCGCTGCCCCTATTAAATGCTAGGATTACAATATTTGGACCCCAAGTCCTAGGAAAGAAACCGGTTTAACTCTCTTATTTGACTGTCAGTAGGAGAAAATACTGTATCTAAACTGTCACAGGATGTCACAGGATGACATAAGCGATGGGCAAGAATCATACAATTAATATTCAGCAATATTTCCCACTGTCAGAAAACAGCACAGCAAGAAGCAAGAGCACCACAAGCACCTGCTGAGGATATGGCACGAGGTCAGCAGTGCTCTCAGCTCCCATGGGCACCAAGCTCTGCTTGCTTTCCTCTCCAGTCACCAGAGCTATCTCTGAGCAAAGCGAGCTGCATTTGGCTTCTAGCATGAATAACAACCAATTCTTTCCTTCTTCCTCCACCTTTCTTTTCAAATAATATTGTTACAAAGGATGTTGACCAACTAAAAATAGAGATGTTCAAATAACGTCGAGAGCCAGCCTTATACCCACAAAAGCAAGGTTATTTGCAGTCAGGATTCTGGCTCCATCATGTTAAGATTTAAAACAGATTTTAAATCAAGATGACGTCGCTACATTGCTTTCACCACATGCTAATGAATTTCACGTTTGTTTTTTTTTTTTTCTAGGAAAAAAACAAAACAGGTGGGATTTAAAGTGAAGGGAAGGGAGGGTTGTTTTGCTTTCCTGGAAACTTCAAAATAGAAAAAGCAACTTATTTTCCAAAACATTCTAATTGCTTCTTTGCACTGAAACAGCCCCGAGGGGAGCCCAGATTTTTCCTTTCCTGCGTCTGTTCTCCCCTCCTGCACCTCACAGCCTTCGGCCCTATGCCTTCTCCCAGGAGGAGCCCTCCTGTCTGCTCAGATGCACAAAGCTCAGACCAACCACAAAGGCCCTGAGTGCCTCAGCATCTAACACAGCAAATAATTTTAGGGACGGATAGGTTTCAATTTGCTAAAGCAAACTTCTTAAGAGGTTCCTCATTAGACAAGATGAGCTGTGCTCAACTGGAGCTCAAGCACAGAGGCCCCAGCCTGCAAGCGAAGTGCATGCATGGAGTCTGGACCAGCTGTAGGGCCACCTGACACTGCATGCAGCTCCAAGCAGGCCGTGCATCTACCTGCAAGCATTTGCCAGCCTTCCTGCAAGGCAGAGCAGCCAATGTCACCTTTCCTCCCATAGCAAGAAGGGCAAGCACCTCCGCACTAAGATGAAGTCTCCCAAGTGCACGACACCATCCGACTGAGGGCTGACTGGATGTAAGCACAACTCCACTCCCACCCACAGCCCCAGCAATGTGCCAAGAACAGCACGGCCTGAAGCAGGGCCAGTCAGGATCACCTGGAGACACCAAACCCCTCCAGGGTCAGCCCAAGCCTATGTCACCCCATCACTTCCCTAATAACAGACCTAGCTCTAAAACAGGAGAAGTTTTGAAAAAGGAAGGTGGAGCTGCAGGCTCTCTTCTTGTGGCTGTCCTGTCCCCTGGTCGAGATGCCCCAGCACAGAGAAGCAGTGAAATCGCCAGGATTTAGCTGTATGCTTAAAGATAAGCACATGCTTAATCACTTTGCTGAAACAGGATGCTCTGCTGGAACATAGCCAAAGTGAATTAGCTGTGCCAGCCTGGGCTGCATCTGGCCCACAGCAAAGAGTATCAATATTCTAAAATAAAATTTCATGCAGTGTTGATTTCATGAGATAAAACCTATTTGATCACTGCTGAAATCCATTCTCACAGTATCCCTGCCCTACAGAGCATACTCCCTCAAGCAGCTAACTTTACTGAGATAAGAAAGCCCATTTATATATACCATAAGTGGGGCTCTCTTTCATAAAGCTCAAAAAAATTAGTAACATATGCCTCCTTCAGTAACTGATCGCCAACACTCACTCAAGGTCACCTAAAACCAAGTCCATTCACCCCAAAATATATTTCCATAACAATCGCAACCACACCAAAACAAATACAGAAATGTCTTCAGGTCCGAGCTGCGCTGTAAAACTTAAGGGCTTCAGGTTCCGTTCACCAAAGCAAAATTAAATCTTTTTCTTTTTGTAAACCATTTACTTACTATTACTGCATGTAAGCTATACACAAAACGACCACCTTTTCTTTTGCCTTTTAATCTGATCATCCCCACAATCCGCCTTGCAGCCACAGGTCCTACAAGGAGCACACGAGCCGGCTCCCTGGAAACTGCTGTTGCCTTTCTGCTTGCTTCAACGAAGCACAGAGGAGGCCCTGGGCCAAGCACCTGCATGTGTAGGGTGCACTTAGCAGCCTTACGGAAAAGCCAGCTTGCAACACCAGACCCAGAAAGCTGCAATGCCTTTACTGCCTGCAGCAGCAACACCTACAGATCCAAAGCTCAGCACCAACGGTCCCCGAAATCAATGGTCAATAGCATCTTCTAGCTCCAAACTAGGAAAGCACCTTACAGAACACTCCTGGGACAGAAAAAGGGTTTCCCACATTACTTTATCTCCTCCAACATTTTGTTGCTGTTTGCTGCTGGATTCCGGTCTATTCTGCAAACCTATTCAACTGGTATGGACCACTGCCTATGAAGGACAACTTCGGCATCTCAGAACAGCAGATCCACTGAACACCATCTAATTCTTTGCCAATTGCTTATAGTCTGCGAAACCTAACAGAGACCATCACACCCAGCTTCATTTTCATTCTTCCTTTATTTTCCTTTTTGAGCAGTTCCTTATCCATGTATTATCTATCACTGTACCTCTCAGCAGTACATACAGCTACAGCAGTATGGCTGAAATACAGCTGCCAATACAGAAGTTTAGGCAAGGGAATAAATAGCAGATCTTTTGAAAACAACCATCAACTCGAGCAACCGATGCACCTGGCTGGACACAAGAGGCTGTCTCTTCCCTCTGCTCCCCCTTTTACTTGCTCGAACACCCAAGGTAGGTCCATTCAGTCCTAATTCCTGCTCAGCCACAGAAAGGGGTGACACCTAACCTGTCCTCAGACCATCTGGAATAGGAAATTCTGTAGGTTTTTATGCGTGCAATGACACACAATGACCACGTCAAATAATGAATGGATTTCGTTTTAAATGACTTCACAACGACCCACCAGCTCTGAGAATGGCTACAGTGTTAAAACCCAGATGGAGGGCCAGCAAAAAGATGATTTTGCCAACGCTGCCTACGGTTGCAGCACGAAGTAATGCAAGAAATGGTCAAGAATCAGAAAAGCCCCTGACAGCAGCGCTGTGATGTTAGTCCTGCTACAAGCTCGTGCCACAGCCCTGCACACACCGCCGCGCTGTTTTGAACTGCAAGCAATCAAAGCCCCGCCGAGGTCAATGCAGTCCTTACTGTGCCAAGCCATGTTTACAGGATTTGGCTTGCCATCCAACCAAGCTCTGCACATGCCTCACTTTCTATTTTTAGCTTTCCGGTAAAAGGGAATGTTAATATGTTATTGTTCATGTCATACAGCGTTACAGCGTCAGATGTCCAAGGCCCACAGCATGGCCAAATTAGCTGGGAGCTGGACTTGAGAATTTCCTGATTTGTTGCTTTCTGTAGAACTCAGCCTCCAAGCCTCATCAGAGAGCAAACCATATGTCATGGAACGAGAAATACAAAATCCCTCTCACCAAGGGCCTTACTGATTTCAAAAGATAAACAAATCAAGCGACTCAAAGTCCTTTCAAAACCCAATCTGATAAGCAGGAAACACTTATTACCTTTCAGCCATCAAATCAACCTAATATTAATGATTGTCTCCGTGACCTTCTAAAGACTTGAAAGTTAACTTAATAAGGTCAACAAGAGGATATCCAAGACAGATCTCTCTCAAGTCTGCAAAGGCAAGTAACAAACCGCTTCGCTTCCATGACTTTGGCAAAATTCCTCTGTGCCAATTACAACAAGATCTGCTAGCTCACCATGACAGTCATTCTTCGACATACCGACAAACATAACACGCTCCCTATTTGCTGCTTTTCCTTCTTCTTAACTGCAAAGTCAACCCACAGCCAGGATCGTGTTACAGGCACGTTATGCAGCGCAGTCTGAAGCAAGGCACAAGTGGATGTGCACTGCTCTGACGTACTCACCTCTTTGTGCCTAGAAGCACATTTGGAAATTAATCTAACACAAAGCACTCCGTGTTCAGATGCACAGCAGGAACCCCCAGCCAAAGGAGAGGGCACTTCAGAGTGAATCCCTGCACATCCATGGAGAGGCCATGGCACGACACTGCTAGAATGGCACAAACGTTACGTAAACCTTTCATAACAGCACCATTTCAGAGCTGTGCTGCTTTGCAAGGTGGCTTCTCCCCACTATTCACTGAAAAGGGTTTTCTCCTTTAGAAATAAATCTCCCCAAAGAGTCCCGTCGCTGCCTGTCTCAGCAGATGCCCTTTGGATGACGGCTGTGCACCATGCAGGGCAGGCAGCACGAAGGGCAACGTGCTGTGCCATGGAACTGCTCCTTCCAACCGCAGACAGGAGATGCAGAAACTCCACAAAAGACTCCACCGATGGTGCTTACAAGGCATTCCCTTGAGATCCTTTGAGCTTTTGGTTTTTTGGGGTCTTTCTTTGATTGGTTGGCTTGCGGTTGGGTTTTGTTTTTCTTTTCTTTAGGGTGAAAGCATTTATGTCCCATTTAAAACCCAGAAGCCCACACTCCACAAAAGCCCCATCACTCCATCATCTATTTGCAAATCAAGTCAGAAACCACTTTTTGCCTCTGTTTCTTTAGAAAGCTGTTACAGAGAGCCACTTTCCTAGCACTCTACGACTTCATTCTCCGGCATCTTGTGTACTTACGTCCAGCTTACGTCTATTTATCCTTGTACCAACAGCGTCCTTCAGCTTCAACAACACCTTTCCCCCTCGCGCTTCTCCTTGGGATGCATTCAGGCTGCTCCCTCTCTCCGCTCTCCTCCCAGCCTTCATCTCGCCATGCTGGGGAAGGAAGAAAGCCAAGTACGCCCATGTTCCTCACCCACCCCACCGCCCCGGCCCGGCCCCGCCCGCCGCGCCCTCTCGCCCCGCCGGGCCCGCAGCGCCGCGCCGCTCCCGCAGCCGCCGCGCCCCCTGGTGGCCGCCCGGCCCGGCCCGGGCATCGGGGTCCGGAGAGCGAACGTCCCGAGCGGGGCGGCGGGCACGGCCCTCGGGGATGGAGCCGAGGAGGAGGAGGGAGGCCGAGGCGGCCCTTCCCGCTCCGTTTCAGCGGTGCGGAACGAGCGGAGAACGCTCTGGAAGAGCGCGGCGCGGTGTCGTGGTCCGCACCGGATTTAAAGCTGCGCCGCAAGCTGAGCCCGGCTGAGCGCAGAGCCGCGTGGGGGCACAGCCCGCGTACGGCTGTCCTTCGTGTCCCCGAAGCGCTCGGGCACAGCGCCCGGGATGACCGCCGCTGCCCTCCCACCGCAAAGCGCCGTCGGATGGCAGACAGCAACGAGCCCAGCACGGCTCGAGCCAGGAGGAAGGCACGAGGGAGCGCCAAGAACCAGGAACCTGAGGGAGCCTGCGGAAACACGTGTTTTATGGCCTATCGCCGAGCGCTTGGCGGTTCTGTAGAGAAAGATGATGACGCCTTCGAGAAAAGCAAGCTTCTCCTTTCCATGATGGACTGAACCTCAGCCAGCGCTGTGAAAGCACGCCGTTTGTTAGATGGTGACATTTTAAACTCGTTCCACCCAGGGAAACGGTTCAGGCTGGGGAAGAGCAAGGTTTCAGCCTTGATTAACAACGCAAAGAAACGCAGGCACGCTGCATGAAAGCAAGGGAAGAGAAGAAGCTGGAAGGCTTGCAGGACCAGGCCTCCCTGCACAGTTCCGCACCTGGCCCTTGCTGGCAGAGCTGCACGGCAGCACCCAAACCAGCACCAACGGCACCATCCTCTGCACCCCACCCCTACCTGCCCACTCTCACCAAATCCAAAACCAGGTTGCTGGCTGCAGCTTATTATCAGAGTCTGCAAGAGGGAGCCCACCCCTCTGGCATTCCCCCTTTTCCCACCCAGCCTGCAGCCTGCACACGTGGCAGTGCCAAGGGGACTGAGCCCTTCTTGCTGCACCACCAGGCCAGGTCCTGCTGCCTCCATTAGCCAAAGCAAACCATCCTCGTGCACCTCAGCCACGCAGGTATCTGCAGGGTATTGCCTCTTGCCACAGTAGTTGTATTTCCTTCTCTGGAAATACAATTTAGACCTTAACTCTTCGGCTGATTTTTTCCCCAGTTGTGATTTTTTTCTTCTCCTTCAAATTCAGAGCTGGTGTTATTTTACCACAGCCATCAATCAGGCAACAAGCAAGCAGGGCTTTTCTTTCTTCCTTTCTTTCTTTGTCTTTCTTTCTAATGCTTGTTATATCTCTCCTACATACTTCCTCCCTGCACAGAAATATCCCTTCAAAGCTTGATATTATTGAGCAGCTTTCAACCATGCCCAGCAGAGCCATGTATTCTCTGCATTTGTTTGGCCTTTGTTTCTAGGAATGAAATACCAGTGTCTTAACAGTGTGACTTCATTTCACTACTTCATTCCAATACTTGTTCTATTTCTATCCCACTGGGTCAAACTCACCTATTGTGAGACCTCACCGATTTCAATTACATCAGGGATTAATTTGTTCCATGGCGTTGAAGCTGTTAATACAATCCTTGCTGGCTCTAGATTAGAAAAGGCACGATGAAGACCTCCCTCACAGGCAGTGTGCTTAACAGCGGTCTTGATCTTCATTTTGTTCCTCCTTTCCCCCCCCCCCCCCCCCCCCCTTTCTGCCCCTTTGCCCCTCTTTTCACAACCATCTCCTTCCTTTCTAAATTGTCCTTATCAGAACTGGGTGGTCCTTCTGACTTCCACTGTTACTGGCAGAAGGTTGCCTGCCAGCAGCCGCTGCCCAGCGTGTGCAAGGGAGTCAAGGGTCAGCAGCTCAGGTCTGGCCTGAAGCCACCCAACACCTCACAGGCTCACAGCAGCCAGGCTGCTTTATGGAAGATGGGCAGGAGAAGATCTCAGCAAGGGACAGCAGCAGCAGATCATCATTTGCACCGCCCTGCCCTCGGCATCTCATCTCCCCAAGGCGGAATGGGGAAGGACTGGTTTCAAAGAGAAACTGCAGGTCCCTCTGCACCCTCCTGGATCTGCAGGGGCTCGCTTCTGCAGCTCAGAGGGTTGGTCTCAAAAGTTTAGATCCTGAAATACACATTTGTCAGGCAGCTCCATTCTGGAGATGATATGATCACTGCAACCCAAACCGAGGTGCCAGCTGAAGCCTTCCCCAGCCCCATGCCTTCACTGCATGCCCAGGATGCTTCCCATGCTGCAACCCAGCCTGTGCCATGTAACCCACAGAGAGAAGGTGGGATCGGCTCTGGGGGATGTTCTACAGAACAACAGACTCCACAACAATCCTGATCTGCAAAAACCACTACTTGCACAAGCCTTTCCAAACCGCTCCCCTTTAGGGGTGAGGTCTCCTGCCTTAGCTGCTCCCTGGATGGTTTTGCCAGGGAACTCTAAGCTCTTTACCAGTTATCTCTGATGTGTGCAAGTTCAACGAGGGCAAAAGAAAACCCAAAGTAGTGCCCCACCTTCCCACCATTCCTTCCATGGGGTGCAATCTCTGCTTGGGAGAAAGTTTTGGCATTTGTTTTGGTATTTGTTGATACATCACACACACTGCACTCACAGTTCAGAACACAGCATCAGAGCACCAGGGACATCCCTGCAAGTGGGTGCCGTGGGCAAGATACAGCACGGAAGCACCATCACTTCAGCAAGTGGAAGCTGCCAGCTGATGGGTGGCAACGTGCTTCAGGTGTAGCAGGGGCTATGCACGAGCCGTGGGTCTGTGCTACCACCATCACCCCTTGCTGCTAGCATCAGGCCACATTTTTCAGATGTAGCTTCATGCCTGTGTCCCCTCTGCCACAAACAGAGCAGCCCTCCTCATGGCACAGGTATGAAGAAAATGGTAACAAGGCTTTGCCCATCAGCCGCAGTCTACCTCTGACATCACGGATCCACAAAGCCAGCAGTTAGGTTTGGGGAGCTTGCCATGCTACAGCTGCCTTTGTTAACTTAACCAACAAGCATTTCTTTTCATTATGGAGAAAACACTGCTGCTGAAACAAACTGCCCTGATATGCAGGAATTAAAACTATTCGGCAATCCAAACTGCTGCACGTAGCGTTCTATTAGCATTTCTGAGCAGCTGAAATGTGCATTCAAAAAAACAAAGCCTGGAGAAGAACATGCAAAGTCCCTGCAGTCCAAAATAAAACCACAGTGAGCCAT
Source organism: Perdix hodgsoniae (assembly GCA_035772895.1). Lineage (NCBI taxonomy): Eukaryota > Metazoa > Chordata > Aves > Galliformes > Phasianidae > Perdix > Perdix hodgsoniae. The sequence continues at coordinate 419,973 of JAPSGF010000053.1, forward strand.
GGAGGAAACAAAGTTTTGAAGCACACTCAGAAGCAGCAAACAACCGCTCCCAAACTACTGGAAGTGCCTCTGCACAAAGCAGAGGGAGCTCTGTAGAGCAGAGACACAACAAGCACAGGGCTGTCCCACACCAGGGTGCTGCCAGCCTCGCGCCCAGCCAGAGGGGCTGCTGCACCCCATTTGCATGAGCTGTGGGGAGCCCAGTCTGGCTGGAGGCTGCAATGCAACCAGGGCAGTCCTCCCTGCAGGGTGCTTGAGGACAAAAGCTGCACACACACCACTAAAAATACTTACAAGTGGTCTGTTTGCCTCCTTAAATGTAGCCCAGTTACTGGGAAAAAAAATAATAATACAAAAACAAAACACCATTCCAAGTCTGAAACACTCGGGAGCTTTTCTCTCCCCTCCTCCCTCCATCAGCAGGGACTTCCTCCTGGAGTGATGCTCCAGCCATGAACCTGTTTGGCCACAACAACAGGGAAGAGAAGCTGCCTCAAGCCCACCACCCTGAAATGGGTCAGATCAACCTGGAAAGAGGCAGTCGGTCAGCCCTAGGAGTTACATAAAGCACAAGCCCACGGGATCCAGAGTGATGCCTGTGTCCCTTATGCTCAATGCCAGTCCAGCTGGGACCTCCATAAAAACAGGAGCAAAAGCACAAGACATGGAAAATCCAAGAGATGCTCAGTGAAACACTGCTGTCAGAAAGAGACAGACGATCACTGGAGACCGATCTCCCCATAAAAGAAATAAACATTTGCAGTGGCAGCACCGCAGCAGTGACCTGGTGTTTACGCAGGTAGCTCCTTTCATCTCGGTCCCTCGACATCGTCCAAGGAACACACAGGTCCCTGCTCCCACTGCAGAAAAGCAACTCCCTCTAGGGTAAAGCGTGGCAACTGCCGAGCAGCGCGCACAAGTTTAGAACTTCTTTTTCCACTGAGTTTACAAAGGCAATATAGAGATGGGAGCTGCTGTCCAAGGAGATGGTTGTTAGCCACAGCCTCATGTGAAACGTGGCTTCTCCAAATGCACACAGCTCCCATTTCTCTGCTGATTCAGTGGTGATACCTGGAAACCCTATCAAATTATCCTGTGCCACTTTTCTTCTATCGAGTTTCCTCTGGAAACCGTTTACTAAGCTCCAGGCCAGTCCCACTCTTGCTTATCCTGGCAAGATAAGTGATTAAGATTAAGATAAGACAGTGATCCTATATGGGAAAGATGCCAACTGGAAAGGTGGGCATGCTCAGGTGTCCCTGCTCCATCGTTCCCTGATTAGGCAGCACCCAGATGGCACTGGGCTGTAAGGAGAGGGCTGCGACCAGGAACAGGAGGCTTAAGTTGTATAACAATACCTGGAGGCCAACTGGGATTTTCTGGAATTACAGGAGTCATCTCACTGGCAATCTAATTAATATATGTGCTGCGGATAGCTTGCTTCTGCCTCGTGCCCCCAGCTTTGATTTTTTCATGCCTGCTTTAAGGACTGCCTGTTAGAGACGCCAAATCCTTCCCATAATTTGCACCCTTCCCTCCCTACACGTAAAGTTTTCATTTTCCTGTCATTTGGGACCCACAAATGCATCCAACTGAGCATCTTTCTTCACTGCTGCTGTCTCCAGCAGTCACCCTGAACGGAGATGTTTGCAAGTCCAGGGCAAGGATCAAATCTGTTTTATGGAAACTACCCACAAAATGCTGAAGACTGGCCAATACACAGTAGCCTCAATGCTTACATGTTTTCTGAATACCAGTTTGTCGTCGTTAGTTACTGAGGGGGAGAAATCCTGTCCCTCTGGGCTGATCTCCTTCACTGACAGCACCCAAAGGGACACTCAGCTCAGGGCTGCCCCCATCTCCTCACCCCAACCAGCACAGCCCAATCCTGAGAGCTCCAGCGCCTGGAGAGGGCAAAGTCCTGTGCAGACAGCATTGAAGGAAGAGCAGGAAGGGTGAGAAGCAGAGCAGGCCTGCAATTTACCTAAAAACAAACCCTGATTTATGAAGTCACAGCCATGGAGATGTTCAACTCACACACTTTGCCAGCAAGTTTCCTTTTTCTTTCCCCAAGTTACAGTGACCAACCACCTGCAGTGCTACAGTCTGTCCTGCATAGTCCTCTGCTCGGGTACAAGAGGAACTTCTTTATCTACAAAAATCTTGCAAGTTATTTCTGGAACGGAGCCTTCCAGAGATGATTTTGATCAGTAATTCACTTATTTGAAACATAAGATGCAAAATTTCCATCATCTTTGCATGAGAGATATTTTCCTTTGATCTTTCCGTAAGGCTTTGCAAGGCAAGCAAAGCAATTTCATGAACTCTGAGCCCCAGAAACATCTCAGCGTGAGCCCTGCTGGTGCTAGAGATGGACAGAAGCAGTGTCCATTTGGAAATGTGCTACTTCTTTTAAGGAAATCTCCTCAAATCCACTTAACTTGGGAAGACCTGGTTTTACTTAAATGAGTTTAACTGATTTTTGCTAACAACTGCCTTCTCCATTTAAGATCATTTCTCCAGGGCTGTCCCACCTGGGAGCACACAGCAGAACCTGCCAGCAGTGTCCCAGAGGTGAAAGAAACAGCTTTAGGGCTCCAGCTTAGCACTGCCTGCCACACAGCTTGGCACCCACTAACAGAAGCACTGAGCACATACTTGGTGCTCCCAGTTCCCCTGTAACACCCTGCTGCCACCACACCTCCCTTCAGCTGGAGCCTGGGAGGATGTCATTGCTGCCTGCTCCCTCTTGCAAGCAGCAGGGCTGGCAGGTTGGCTTCAACAAATCGATCCCAATGCAAATCCAAGCCTGCTATCTCAGGACAACAGGCTATGCACGCGTTTCTGCTGAGTTATCAACCCTGCTCTGCCTGCAAAACCCATCAGCCATAAAGAGAGCCACAAAAATCACCCAGCCTGGGCTGCTCAGTGCTCCTCCAGCACAGCCAGCATCGTGCACCCGCTAACAGCCCAAAGTTTGCTTTCCCCAAAAGTTCTTTCCAAGCCCTATTATCTCTCCTGCTTATACCACACTCCTTCTATTATCGAGAGATCTCCAAGTAATTTATAAGCCCACAAGCTCCCACACTAACGGGGCAATAAATCACATTCACGCACCGCGTCGCCTACTGTTGGAGGGCAGCGGCGTGGGAGCAGCGGGCAGCACGGCGCGGGAACGTTGCTAAAACCCTAAATCCTGCGTCCAGAAGGGCTGTAAACCACGTTTTAGGAATCTGAGAGGCTGCAAAAAGAAACTCCACAGAAAAAAAAAAAAGAAAGAAAAAAAAAAGGCTTTTTCTTCCTATTTTTCATTTTCATAGTTCACAGCTGGTTAGGGCAGCCCTCAGAGCGGCATGTCTGGGTTCTGTCTGCTGAGCCTGGTTCCTTGGATGGGACGAGGCACTCACAGCAGGCACGTGCTCCTCCGAGTCCTGCTCCTCCCGAGGCATACTGGGATGTCTCATTCAGAGCGGGGCAGTGTTGTTCTGAACGAGCTAGGCATTTGTTTTGTAAGGGCACTGGGAGGATTCCAGTCTGCGTCTCACCTCGCTGTGTTTTCCCCATCCGACCCAAAATACGAGCACACAAAAGAGGGTTTTCTTTTTAAAAAGCTCAACCAAAGGAGGAGGATGTTTTTGGCTATTTTCCTCAAGGAAAGAGGTTGCCCATCTAATAATCCCTAAATGGGCAGTGGGTTGTTGAGTTTTCATCCGCGCCTCTGAGCCTCATTCCCTCTGCCAGGTTGCTGGTTTTCTTTTCCACAGAGTTGCAAAACCCCTGAATAACAAGGTTTGTGCATGGAAGTGCTGACACAAACCTTAACTACAGCATCCTGAACATGATACCAGAATAAGGACGCTCCCTGTGTGGCCCAGCCTATGGATAAATAAAGCATTTCAGCAGCCAGCGCCGACAGATCATAAACCTCCACAAGCATAAATACCAACAACAACCCAAAAAGATTAGAGGGCTTAGGGGCGAGCCAGGCTGGGATGATTTAGAGTTGGGGTGGAAGGGTCATTATTTCTGAAGAGGTGGGGGTAAGTGGGCCAAGGAAATCAATAAGCCATCGCACTGCCTGGAAGGAAGGGCTGTGCTCAGTACGCAGCCAAGTGCGATGTCCCTCGGGCAGGCTCGTGCTGCTCTCCGGGTGCGACTTACTCTGATGAACAGACGTGGGCAATGCCGATCTCCATCCCCATTTGCAAAGCTTCAGAGCTGACCAGTTGCATCAGAAGCGGAGGCAGCCCCGTGATGGTGGAGGTGGCCGCAGGAGGCCTGCTTACTGCAGCAAGGGCAAACACAGTGCCTTGCAACCATGTTCCCAGAGCCATGGCTGCTAATCACAGATTTCAAAGGCCACAAGCTATTCCCACCTTGCCTTTTTCCTCTCCTCATTCAGCCCAAGTCTTGGATCTCCCCCACCCCTCCACACACACAATTTTCTTTGTAGCGAACTGAGCGATGACGAATGACTTTGGATTAAGAGCCTTTGCAGTAGAGAAGGAGGCCCATTCACCAACGTAACAAATGCATGATGTACCAATTAATACCTACTCGTACACAGACCTGTGAGCCACCTCAGGGTCACAGCACAGCAAGATGCTCTGGGATCCCATGGACGTCAGTGATGCCAGAACTCCTGCAGAGTAATCCCAGCTGGCAGGCACACACACAGGTGCAAACGCTACAGATCTTCATTCCCAGAGACCCAGAGAACTGAGCCAATTGCTGGTGTGGGGAGAGAAGTACAGGAACCTGCTCCGATACCTCCCAGTGAGCCAGCCGCCTCCTCCACTGCCTTTGCAATGATATTTAAAGAAAATTCTCTCTCTATCACTTAATAAAATAGCTGGAAACCTGACCAGGTCATGTCAGGCTTACTGGAGTTAATGGGTTTCGATTTTAGTTGAGACCTTGAGAGTTCTCAAAATCAGTAATTTCATCTTCCCTCCAGAAATGAATTCCTCAATGGTTACACTGCAAAAATATTCCCAGAATGGACAATTCTGCTGTTAATGTACTAAAGCCCACATGAAAAAAATATATATCAGATTATTATTGAGCCTTATCAAAAGCACGGCATAAACCATGTGTTGAATTTAATCCAAACCAAACTGTCAATCTGCCTTTGGGATCAGATATAACAAACATGTGAGCCTAGGGCCAGAAATGAAAGCACAGTTTGTTTTCTAATACAAGATTTGTACTGATCTGTATTAGCCACACTCCTGCAAGGAAATCTTGACACTGCAAATGCCAGGCAAATAGGATTTCTTATCTTTCTGCTTTGTTGAGCTGGGGAAAAGTTTTGTTTGTTTCTAATTAATCTTTCATTGCAGGTTTCCTGTTTGCAGGGAACAATTCTCAACAGTTTCTGAAAATAAATCCTTTCTGAAACTTCTTAAACAGGGGTAAAAGAATATCAAAAAGAGGCATTACAACCATTAGGCATCTCCCAAAGTGTGGGCATCCCCCTACAAGGGAGCTGTGGGATGGGGCAGAGCTCCACAGGGACTGGCACACAGGTAATGCAGAGATGCCAGCAGCTCCCATGGTGCTGGGGATGCCCCCAGCCAGTGCCACAGCCAAAGTGGATCTGCTTATCAGAGTAAGGACCTGCTTCTGGACCTGGGCTTACTACACTGCTTTGTACACACCGCTGTGGTGTGAAGAAACGCCCAGAAAGAAATGAGAAGTGCGGAAGTAAACTCTGTGTTCTTGTTTGCTAAATATTCAAACAGCAATTCAACTCCCATTATCTACTATTTCTATACAAACAGCACAGGAAAAACTCCCCAGCCTCCTTAGCAGACCATTTCCATCTATTGCTTCCCCTGCACTTCCCAGGGACACAGCCCACACCTCCCACCCGGCCCCAGCCCTGCAGTGTCAATGCACAGATGCTCACACTCCATTCCACACCGCCTGTTATGCAGGATAAAAATCCAACACTGAGTTTCCCATGCAATTCTAGGCGAAGTTTCCAAAGGAACTGACAATTCCCCAGGATAAAGCATGGCGTGTATGCAGCACAGCACACTATTCCTATAAAAGGCCCCACAGCCATGCCTGCCGGTTCTCCTATTGATTGCTGGGGGCTGCTCACTGCTCTGATCTCAGCTGGTCGGAAGTCTCAGCAATCGCTGTGAGGTCGTGACCACAGGGTCAGAAACCAGCACTGCATACATCATAATTTATTTCCCAGGCAATCGATACCCAACTCCGCTGCGCAACGCTGCACTGCAGCGTCACATGCAGGGGCTGATGCAGCACTGGAACCCTCAGGCCTGGCAGCCTCAGGGGTCAAACCCAGCTTTCATTGTACAGCTGTAAATGATGGCTGTAAGTCAGTGCACACCCACACAGCTGTCGGTTGGTACTGTCATGCAACAGAGTATAATTCTGCTTACGGCCTGAAATCAGCTTGGAGAAATAAGTGTTAGCGTTGTTGAGCACCGTGCCCACTGCTGAGATGATTCAGCAGGACAAGCCTGACGAGCAGCTTGATTTTCACATTGGGCAGAGATGACCCAGCTCAGAAATGCATCAGTCTCATTCGAGTGGAACCCACACACCTGCAGCACTCAGCCCATGGCGTGGGTGCCGGGCAAGGAGGGACAGACCAGCTACCACATTCCTCCTTCATACAGAGAGACCTCCCCTCCCTTCAGATGGATTAACAGCAATGAGGAGCAGCACAAAGCCCTTCTGCCAGCACTATTGCTCTCCCCATTTTCTACTCTGTACTCCCTGCATCTGGGGGAACGCACCCCACGCAGCACATGTGCACACCTTGGTATTCGGCGAGCTCCTGTGGTTCGGCGCTAATTCTGTTTTGCTGCAGAAGGGTGGCTCAGGGTATTCCAAAAGATACAGCAGCTTTTCAACAAGCTGTCCCTGCAAGTGGTGCCAAAGACAGCATTTTAGCAGGGAAGACAGGGGGCTGAGAATGTGCAGGAGGAGAAACAGGAGTTGGGAAGAAGAAGCGGTGCTGGAAACAGCCTGCAAGCTGCTATCAACTAATTGCTCAGGTATTTGTGCAGAAGCAACCCTGGGTGCTACACCCAATTCACTGCTCACCGATCTCAATGTGCTGTATTACAAAACGTTACCAGGAGGGTGACAAGGCACAACACACCTCTTTTGCTCCTCTTCAGTGCCATCCCTGGCTGCTTGCTGGACCAAGCCCCTCCAAACCACACATTCAGCCAAGGCCAGCGGACAAAGTGCTGCACTTTCACCTGCTGCAGTTTGCTCCCCTGTTTCCAAGCACCCCAGGGGATCTTCGGGCAAAACAAACACTCTCCCATCAGCCCAGCCCAACTCATGGGCTCAACAGCAGTGAAATCAAAGCAGCACCAAGCACAGAGAAGCTACTCGCAGAGGATGCTGCTATCACACCTGAAGGAAACAGGCCAATGCATTAAGGCAGAGCAGTGCATTCCTTATGTCACCACATGACCCCCCATCCAGCGGCCGCAGCAGAAGGAATCAGGTACCCTCGTGGAAAAGCGACCGTGCTGCAAGCAGGGAGCTGCTGATGTTCACCGAACAGCGCGGCGCTGCACCTGGGGAGGATGCGCTTCTGCTGCGCGTCTCAGCTTGAAACCCGGCGGCTGGTTGAACACAACAGGAGGGATCTGCCCAGGGGCGGCTGCTGTGAGCTGGCCCTGTGCTGTGGGAGGCCGAGGGGAGGGGGCACAGCCCGGCAGCCCCCGGCAGGGATCGGCACGTCCGCTCCCACCCACCGCAGACACCGGCGTGGCGAGGAGCTCTCACAAAAGAAAGTACGCAGACCATGACAGGCTAAGCCTCCTCCTTCCTCTCTCTGTTCTCCTTTCTTCTCTCTTCATGCTATGGCGAGGCTGCTGAATGCCAATAAGAAAATACTTTGGCAGACTCAGACGGTCTTTTCTATGTTTTTTTTCTCACTTCCCCTCCAGCTACTTCGCTGGATGCTAATCCTCCATCGGCATTTCAGACACCAGCGAACAGGAGACACGCCAGGTAGGCAGGGCTGTACCATTCCTGCTTCTGCCTGCTGCTACGGCACACAGGGACCTAGACACAAAAGCCCAGGGATGGGACAAAAAAGAGCCAAGAAGAAAAAGATAACGGCACCAAGTTGAAGCCCTGTGATCCCCACAGCAGAACAGGGCACAGGGATGGCTCCACACTGCCCTGTCCCTGTGGGCACAGAACCACACAGATGCCCACAAAGGCTGCGTGCCTGGTGGTCCTCAGGGCTGGTATCTGCCCTCCCATGCTCCTTTATTGCTGTTTAAAATCCCACAGTTTCCTCAAATTCTTTTTCACCTGCTCTTACCACAACTGATATCAAGAGCGTCCGTATCTGGAAGGAATCAAAGCAAAAGCAGATAGCACTGACAGGAGGAGGGGAGAGCACACAGCAGGGACTTTCCCAGCTCCTGAGGAAAGGAAGAGACACAAAAATGCCCTGAAGATCCACGAATTGGGGTTGTGGATCCAGAGGAGTGACTTTCAGCCCCAAGGGAGCCTTTCTCTCCAGGTTCACTTGCTCAGCTGGATCACATCACAGCTGCAGAAACAGCCAGTGCCCAAACTGGTGCTACATCTTATGGCAACATAAACTATTCCGGATGCAGCTCATAAGCAGGCACTGCTGCTGGACTCACACCAGTTCTGACAAAAACCAGGAGGGCCTGGGCAGTGCCACCCTTTGCCCCTGCCACTTTTCTCTGCCCGAGCTGCTGCATGAGCACCTAACAGGGAGATTATAAGCAGGCATCCCTCCAAATCTCTGCATCCCTCATCTCCATCCAGCCTTGTCCATGCCAGTTGCAATACGGAAAGCAAAACTCAAATTAAATACAGCCATCACGGCGTGTCCAGCTATCTCGGATGGGGAGCTCTGATCCCACACCTGCTACATCCTGCTCTGTGTTCACCTCTGCCTCGAGCAAGCCCTTCCTTCTTCCCTGAAGCACCGTGCGTATCTCTGGGCTCTGAAACTGCAATATGAGCTACAACATACGGGTTTGGCATGGGTTAAGGCATCCAAGCAGCAGCTCTGCTTTGCTGCCCATTGGCACAACAGAAAAGTCCTGGTATACCAAAGTTCACATGCTTGTTTTTGCCACTCTGGACAGGAATCTGTAAGACAGATGCCTCTGCCTCTCCAAAGGCAATACTGCAGTGGGTGCTGCAGATGGCAGTGATAGCCCCAGTCCCAAGCAGGGCTGAGATGGCTGCCCTGAGCCTCACCTCTTTCAGTGCCAGGGCTGGGCCTGGGCCACCCATCACAGGACACAGGACCTGGCCTGCTGAGTATGTGAAAACAGCATTTCTCTGTGTCCCAATTTACATGCCCCCAAATAGCAACTGCCCAGAGCTGCATGAGACCTTCAGAGGAACAGTTACTATTGGCATGGTGCAGCCATCTCCTTCTTACACAACAACAGCAGATGTGAAAATAGCATGGTGTCGGAGCGTGCGCTGCTCTGACCTCCTGTTTGCTTCTGGATCAGATTCCCAAGCTGGATCCTAACACACGAGAAGCGTCAGAGCGAGGGACTAGGCCCTGCCAGGCCCTCTCCGTGAGCCAGGCAGACATGCACCATGCCCGAATGGCACAGTGAGGGGCAGGAGTGCTACACAGAAGAATGCTGAGGGGCAGTGATAGCAGGAGAGGCTGTAGTGCAGCAGAGCAGCCCTAAAGGGAAACCTGCATGAACAGCTTAACCTCCCGAGTGTCCCCAAAAAGACCTCACCTCCCTGCTGCCTGGAACTGTTTTCAGGGCACAGCAACCATGGGCAGCAAAGGAGCTGTTGGAAGCAGACAACATGGGAACGTGGCCACAGGGATGGAGCAGGAGCCGCAGAGGGATGCTCACAGCTGTGCCAGGAGCTCGGCTCTGCACCACGCATCCCTCGTGGGACATGGCACCCAACAACGGCACCCTGAAGGAGCCCAAACCCACTGCCAAACCCTGCACCAGGAGATGCTGCACCATGGAGGAGCGGTCGCCCCATATCACTCCTCCTGCAGCAGAAGCACGACCACAGGACTCCAGGGCACACTGCAGGTGCATCACCTTCACGCGCAGAGCCCCAGGGCCCCGTGCAGGACAGGAGTGCTCCCAACGCAGCCAGCGGGACGGCGACAGCGGCAGGAGGTGAAAATCAGCCTTAGGATATAATCCATCCATCCTGAGAATATAATCCGCCCCTAAACCTCCCCAGCGCTGCGCAGAGCCCTTTAAGCAAAACCAAACAACTTCTTTTAGCCTAAATAAATATTAAACCGAAGCGATGCATTAATTTACTCCGGTTCACCAAAGGCTAACTCCTACCCAAACTGATCATTATGAAAGAAATCCTATAATCCCTCGCTCCCATTCAGGCTCAAAACATGTAATCCCGTGAATAAATCCAGAAAGAAAGTGTAACAGAATGGGCAATAAAAACTTACGGCGCTCACATCTTTTCATCTGCCATTAACACTGCAAAGCCCCGTGTGGCCCCGTTGGACGGCTGAGCCCCGCGCACAGCGCATCCCGCAACGCGCTGCGAGACCGAGAAAGTGTGCTTCTAATAGCACGACAGCACGGACTTGCTCTTTCCCTTTTCTTTTTCTTTTTTTTATATTATTTTATTGCTTTGGAAGCCCGCGAGCTCCAACTGTATAAATGCCAATAACTTCCCAAGTTTTAAGGCTGCTGAAGTAAGAGATCAGATTTTAGCAAGTGCTTTCCAGGCAGCAGGCCAAACTTTTTCTGATTCACTAAAAGCACCAAAGGGAGGGGGAAAGGGAGGGGGCCGGGGCTGATTAACTTCAGTTACCACACAATCACAGAAAAATGTCTCCCGCTGCAGCGGGTGCCATCGCAGCCGGGATTCCTCGGGTCTGGGAATAAAACAACAACAAAACGCACCGGAGAGCGGCGGCTGTGATTTACAGCTGCGGTCTGTGCGACGCAGGGGCTGTGCTGGTGGTTCACCGGGGGAGTCGTGATTTTCAGAGGGATGAGGGGAAGAATAAGTGGATGCGTTCAGAGGAAGGGAGCAGAGGATGGGGCTGTTGGGTTGGGCCTGGCCACGGGGACGCAGCCCCTCCTGAGGCACTGCCAGCACCACCCCTGGCTGCAGAGCACCAGCAGGTGCAGCAGGGCCAACACAGGACCAGGTGGCACTGAGCAGGCAGCGGGGCTGTGGCACCTGCTGTGCCCATCTGCATTGGGTACCACGGACACTTCACTGGGGGTCCCACAGACATGGTAAAAGGGATCCCCTGGACATGGCACCGGGGGTCCCATAGACATGGCACTGGGGGTCCCATAGACATGGCACTGGGGGTCCTATAGACATGGCACTGGAAGCCCCGACCCACAGTGCCCCACCAGCAGCTGCCTTCTGCCCAGGCAGGATCAAAGGCAGCAGCAGGCTTGGACGCCTTCCTCCAGAATAAAGGGGAGGGAGCGCGCAGCCTCCTCCTGGCTTGGGCACACCGTGTTTTGCAAAGTATCGTTTTTTGGGGAGTTAAGTCCCCTACAGAATAAAGAAAAAAGAAAAATAATAATAAAAAAAACAACCAGGAGCAGGAGAGCGCCTGCCGCTCCAAGGCAAGTGCATCCCTCCGCGCCCAGCACAGCGCTGCCTCCCGGACTCCGCGGGCACCGCGCGGCGCTGCGGGCGCAGCACCCGCACACGGATCCGCGCAACCGGAGGGCGAAGCGCAGCGCGGAGGTGAGGGGCGCGCCGGGGTCAGCGCCGCCTTTGTTACTTTTTCTCTCTCTTTTTTTTTTTTTTTTAAGCAACCAAAAGCGAAAGAGGATAGAAAAGGACAACGTACCTGTACCTGAAAGCACAGCAGCAGGAAATGTAAACATCTGGAGGAAAAAAAAAAAAAAAAAAGGCAACAAAAGATCAGATGATGCGGTGCAATGGTTACGGTAGCGTTTTTGTTTTTGTTTTTTTTTTACTATTTTTTTTTCGCTTTGTTTTTCTTTGCGATTATTTAAGCGGCGCAGATCGGCGCTGCGCGCACGAAGGGACTCCACTCCCCGCTCCCACCTGGCTGCAGGCAAAATCGCAACCGGAGCCTCCGAGATGAAAGTTTTCCGAATAGAATCAATAAAAACAATAATAAAAACAATGCTTAAAAAGAAGGGAAGGGAAAAAAAAGAAGAAAAAAAAAACAGAAGGAAAAAAAAATACATATATGCCATAATCCTTACAGGCAAGTGCAGGCGGAGAGCAGTGAATACATCGCTGGGCGAGGAGGGTTGCTCAGTGCTGCCCGTAGCGCCGTGCAGTCCCCCGGCGCCGCGCTGACATGGGCGCGCTCCGACCGCCGCGCTCCGTTCCGCGCCGCTCCGCGCCGCTCCGCGCCCCGGGAAGTTGTGGTCCCGCCCGCCGTGCCTGCGCCGAGTGACTCGCTTAGGCATCAGCTCTCCTCTCCCCCTGTCTCTCCTCCTCCTCCTCCTCTCCCTCTCTCTCTCCGCCTTTGGGGGGGATGAAGGTGCTTATTGTCAGTAACTTCCGATCATCAGCCCGTGCCCCCCCGCCGCCCCCCCCGGCCGGCCCCGCGCCCGGCACTGCGCTCCGCGGCCGCGCAGCGGGAGGGGGCA
>JAPSGF010000053.1:432986-476249 GCA_035772895.1 Perdix hodgsoniae
AGGCATAGATTTGAGACACTAGCTATGCCTGTGGAGTGAGACGATCTCACTCCTCAGCTCAGGGGCCCGGGCTGCTGCCCCCGCCCCCGCCGCGCTCGCATCGCCCCCGCTCCCGGCCGGGTCCCGTCGCCGGCTTCGCCCCGCGCAGCGCTCGCCCCGCGGCCGCGCTGCCTGCCGCTCTGCTCCGCACGGCTCTCCTGCCCTCCAGCGGCCGTTCCGCCGCACCGCAGCCGGCACCGCGGCCCTCTTCGCCTTTCTGCGCTCTTATTCTATATAGAAATATGGTTTGGGTTGCTTTTTTTCCGGAATAAATGAAAAAAATCACACGTTGGGAGCGCGCGGTGAGTGCCTGCCCGTCTCCGAGAGCTCGTTCCGAGCAGACAAAGCGCCGGGAACTGCAAACCTCCAGCATATTCCAACTCTCAGAAGAGAGCCTAACGTCAGTTAACACCTTATTAAGTGAGAACATAACCATAGCTCATAAGCGCCAGCTTTCCAAATACTCGAGTAACAGTGCACGTCAGAGCACGCAGCCATGGGGACAGCCTGCTGCCTGCAGCATCTTCCCCCCCCTTCAGAGAACATCACCTGCAGCCAGCACCACGCGGTGCTGTCCCACCTGTAGCTCAGAGAAAACCTGAACAAGTTTGAAAGCAGTGACAGAGCATCTTCAGCATCCTCCCAGATTAGCCAGGAGAATATTCCATATATTCCCTGCTTGCTTTTTAACAGCAGCTGGGCCCCAATGCACTGCTTTGCACCCCCTGGCTATTTCTTCCTCACTCTGACTCTACTGGAGGCACAAGCATGGCCCTGTAAGCTCACTGGGAAATGCAGAGCCCAGTACAGGGAACAGCTCATGGGATGCAGCCCTGGAGCTGCTGGGGAGGCCCTGAGCCCCGTGGGTTGGCCAATGCAGCACAGCTGGGCCCTGCAGTGGAGGCTGAGCCCCCCATGTGCGAACCCAAAAGCACCGAGCTCTGCCTGCACCACCCCACAGCACCACGGGGCTGTCGCTGAGCTGAATGCTTGCAAAAGTGAAATTTGCTCCCTCCTCCTGGACCACAAAAACCCCAAATCACTCATGTGCGGCACAACGCAGCTCCCCTCCCTGCCCTGCCTCTCTGAGGGCGAGCAGCCACACATGGACAGAGGGGATTTATCGCAGCTCACAACCCAGTGGGAGGGGATGCAGAGTGGGGCCCTGCCTTTGCTGCCAGCAGCTCCCCACAGAGCTTCACAACCCCTGGGACACGTCACCGGGTGGGCAAAGCGGTGATGCCTGAGCCTCACACCTCTGGGTCCCAAAGCCAAAGTGCCAGGAGGGCACAGAGAGAAGTGACCCCCACTCCACAGACTGGGAGCTGCCAGGAGCACAGGGCCAGTGGTGGTGGCAGGGAGCGCGCAGCAGGGTTTGGGTTTTAATGCTGAAGATATCCTATTGAAATCAGAAACGGGATGTTTCCTTCAAGAAGATCCACGTTCTATGCCTTAGAAGCATGGCAAGTCCTCCTTCAGTCTTACGATCCCGATAGTTACCTGGAGAATAATGCAGAGCATCCCTGGCAAGCTGCCCTGCGGAGCACAGCTGAGCACAGGGAACGAAAAGGTGGAAAAACCAGAACACCACTTGGCTGTACAGCACAAGGAATGCATGCATCATCATAGCGTGTGCACATACACAGACATAAAGGGCAGCAGCCTGTCCCCTACCTGCTTCCCCGGCTGAAGGCCTCTGCTTGATCCCATGAGCATCACAGCTCGCTCTGCTGGTTCTGTGCAGCTGAGCAATGTGCAGCTCTCTCATCACTTTTCCATGAAGCAGCATGTTGGTAGGTAGGTGCGTGCCCAGCAGTGTGCTTCCCATCAGCCCCTGGGTTGCTGCCTTTCAGCCTCATATGCAAATCCCTAATTAAGAGACATCCTGCAGGGCCTTGGGGCTTATTGAATCCATTGCTGCCCACCAGCAGCCCCACTGAGCACCCCAGCAGCCCCAGCCAGCTCACAGGGCTACTAAGGTGCCTAGCACAACAGGTTTCCCTTCCATGACCTAGCATGTCCTGCAGCCAGGGCCTTCCTCCTGCAGAGAAGAGCAAAGCACAGGGTCATGCTGCAGAGAGCAGCTGGGCTGCACAGTTCAGCCCCACAGTGAACCCCCACGCTGTTTTCACTCCATCTGATTCTCAGTCTCTTCCCTTGGGTCACGTCCATGAGTGATTCCCACTGAAGTTTCTCTTGTGTGGGATTTCCACAATTTAAGCCTTCTGTAAAAGGCAAGACAACATTAAGAAGGGACACAATGCATATTCTGTTCATACCCAGCCCACATGCAACATCAACCTCATAGAGTACATAGGGATCTCTTAGAAACTTCTACCAGGCAGATGAGCCAGGCAATGGGGGACACAGTGTGAGCACTGCCAGGAGAGCTCAGAAAAACCCCATTGTGTCCCCGGGGAGGACAGGACCTGAGCTCAGCACTGTGATGTTCAGTCACAGCCCTGCAGGAGGAAGGCAGGGCACAGCTTCAGCTGGGAGCTGAAGCCCAGGGGCCCAAAGCACACGGCCGCACAGGAGCACTGCACATGGATACGGATTTATAGGCCACACTGTGCTTCCTAAGTGAAATGCATCCATGAGACAGAATCCTGCAGGCAGCTGCATGGAAACAGTGCTTGCCACCAAACCCCACCAAGGACACTCATCCCGGGGCACATGTGTGGCACTCAGCACTCGCCTTCAGGACCATCACTGCCTCTCCTCACAACGTTGCTTTGATTTCAGATGGAACGCTGTTTACGCAGGTGCCAGAGCTTTGTGGAGGGCTTTTTCTTGTTTTTTAGCACATCACTCGGCTCTCCATTTTAGACTACAGCACTGCCCACAGCAGGAGCTCCTTTCTCCCAGCAGCACTACATGGAGAGCTGCCTGGGCTCCTGGTGCACGGACAGAACAGCAGCACCGTGCTCCCATGGGCTCTCCATGTTCCCACCACCCACGAGCACTGCAGCTCCCCAAGAGAGCACACAGCTGCTGGAGTGCTTCTGGGGGGCAAGAATGGACAGACCTCTGCAGACATCCCCACACAAACCATGGGAAATCCCAGCCTTTGCACTGCGCTAAATCCTAGGGCTTGGCTCCTTGGATTTATATTCCTCCATGGTTTCATTTTTCCTTAAAGAAAAAAAAAAATCACTAGCTGTTAAGCTTCAAAACTTAATATTTCCTTAACTCGGAGCTTTTCAGCTCAACAGCTCTTAAACATAAACCTCTTTAACTGAGGTCTCCTGAATTAAGCTGTCTCCAGCAAGTCCCCATCTCAAGCCCAGCCCTAGAACCATCCCCCCTCTGAGCAAGCCCCCGTCCCTGCTGAACCTCAGGGCAGGGCTGCACACAGAGGTCACACAGCCACCCATGGTCTGTGCCACCCCAGAGCAGCACAGACACGATTTGGAGCAACTGATGGTGGGCTTCAGGACAGAGCATCCAACCAGCCCCCTTTGTGGGAGCACCTCGCAGCCCTGTTAGCTCTGCAGCTCTTCATACCTCATAATAACAGCAACAGGGCCATCCCCTGCACTTCAAACTCCTTCCCATGCCCCTTCACTCTCCCTTTCTTGCTCTTCTGGCTTGGACTGGGAGAGCTCATAGATGTGGTGCAAGGGAAGAATGTTTCTGAAGAAAGAAATTAAGAAACACAGAACTCATCCCAAAAGAGCCCATGCACGCATTTATAACATCTTAATTAACGTTATATATTTTTATTTACTTATTTCATCCAAATAAAGCATAGCTCAAATCCTCTCTTAAAAGAGCCACTTGTATGACAGACAACCGGCAGCCAGACACCAAAGAGCTGATCCAGCGTGACACATGGGATGGCTTCCAAAAGCATCAACGTAGGTTAAAGAAAAAGCAAAAAGCAGCAGGGGTTGCCCCACTGCGATGAGGCCAGCCCTCAGCCCGACCCATTCTCCTGCACCCAGCCACGCAAGCTCTGCTCCCCCTTCCATCAGATCACAGTCAAGACTCCGAGCAACCCCTAATGAATACCAGATCTCAAAACCTCCAGCCTCACTCAACGCAACGAGCTGTGTGCACTGCTGTTTGCCAGGACCTACTGCCCATTAGACCGAGCCAGGGAATAAAGGCACTCCATCAAACGCTGAGCTCCAAACCACCAAATTCATTTGCAGCTTCGCCTGTGACATTTCCCAAGTAGGATCCAGTCTTCAGTCTTCCTTTGGGGTAACGCTAGGAGGAATGTATCTGCTTGTTCTGCGAGGAACGAGGGAAGGAAAAGCTGGGAGAGGTTGGCTGCCAGTCAGTAATGGCCCGTTGGAAGGACAGGACACGGCCTGGGGCATTTGGTAAGATTACCAGAGGAGGGGAGGACAGAGAGTGTTCCAGCATGAACGTCGCCCCGAGGGATCGTCTGGGTGGCGAGGAGCCCAGAACCACCACCCATCCCGGCCTTGTTTTCCATTACCTCAGCCCACACACGTTCCTTTCCAGGCTCCTACCAGCCATGCTGGATTTGGGCCTCCCCAGAGTCTGTCACTGGTGCTGAGCACAGGCAAAGCAAAGCCCCATACTGGTCGTACCTCTCCAGCTCTGAGACATCCACGCTCTGTTTCGGATATTTAATTTTAGAGGACCAAACAAAAACCCAAGAGAGAAAGTTAAGTAAACAAAATTCACTTTTCTTGAGCAACACAATGAAGAATACAAACCAAGATCTGAAATTGAGAAACACTGTTTTGCTGCAGGACAGCATCCTTCTGCTATCACTTCCTTTCAAGTCAGATGCTCAGGCTTGGAGATCAGAGAATCATAGAATGGCCTGGGTTGAAAAGGACCACAATGACCATCCAGTTCCAACCCCCTGCTATGTGCAGGTCACCAACCACCAGGCCAGGCTGCCCAGAGCCACATCCAGCCTGGTTTTAAATTCCTCCAGGGATGGGGCATCCACAGCCTCCTTGGGCACCCTGTCCCAGTGCATCACCACCCTGTGTGAGAGACACCTGATCTGGAGAGAGAACAGATGTGGAGACCAGCTGCAGCCAGCAGCATTGGTCAGGGCACAGCCACTGCTGCACAGGTATCGGGAGCTGATCTGTCACGACAGGTCAAGAAAGCACGTTGCTCTTCACTGCTTGCTGTACCTCTGCCTTCCCAACTAGGCCACCCTCTCAATGCTCTCAGGCTCTCAACGCTGAAGTATTTCTATCCAAACATTAGTTTCACTGCAATTATGTTTAAGGGCAACACTCTGTAGTCAAGAACAATACTTCAGCAAGTATCTGGTATCTTCTCTTCAAATGAGTTTAAACAGATTTCTGAATTCAACCTCGTGAGCTCATCAAAGTAACTGAAAGAGCTGGCAGCTGCCCATGAACACCATACCTACGGGCTGGGACCGCACAGCCCAGCATCCTACAGCACTCCTCAGCTGGCCAGTCCCGACAGGAGCAAAGTGCTCGGAGACATGACTGGCAGCAGCAGGCCAAGTCTGGTTTGGGGAGGGCTGGGGCAGACTGCCACACAGCAACAAGCCAGATGGGGCACAGGCAGCAGATAGCCACCAATTGCTGCTCGCTGCTGGAGGTGCAGGACTCCACTTTTTACTTAACTGGTAAAAAAATATTTTTAAAAAAAAGCCATTAAAGCTCATTAAAATGATCATTTTTATGCTGTGATGGAGATAGATGCCTCATGGTAGCCTGCTGATTTGGCATTACACTGTACTTTGTCTATAGCATAGGAACACAGCTCCCCATGGGAAGCACCCAACAAGCTCTAGCATCCCCCTGCCATCGTGCTGTCAAGCGTGGCTGTACCCAATGCCCTGCTGTAGTCAGTGACTTACAGACACAAAACACCCCGGCTCTTCTCTTTAAGGCTTCGTACTCTGAATATTTTACTGACTGGACAACCTCACACTGAAATTACTGTACCATTTTCACATTTCAGGCAAAACGGAGGGCAATTTTCCTAAACTGAGCCCATCAGCTCTATTTCACGAAGGAAATTTGCACTCATACATATGACACCATCTGTTGACATAACCCCACAGGAAGAGGTATTTCAAACCCTCACACTGCCATCTCACACGCTGCACTTACAGGAAGGCTTAAATGCACCAGTGGATCTGCACTGTTGCTTCCCTACCATGCTTTATTTTCTCTAAGGGGAAATGTTTGCTTCTAGGGAGTTGCATTGGTTTCCATCACCTCCACTATGGGGTCAAACTTTTTATAGTAGCAAACTTGTTTAAAAAAATTGATGAGACTTTTTGCCAATTGAAAAACACGTTCCACTTCTAGAACAACTCCAGCAGCCTCTATGAGCGACCCCGTGCCCAGCTAGCACAAGCCAATGCAGGCTTTTCGTTTTGTTTTTATCATCTGGTGCAAAGGAAACCAAAAAGTCTCCTTTTAAACAACTGCGCACATCCTTTGTGCAGATAAAAACAAACCCTCCAACTCCAACAAGCTGCTTCAACGCCTTCCAGTTCTCACGCTGAGAGAAAGAGGAAAGTCAGTTGCATTAACTCACAGCAAGGATTAAATCAAGTTTAATTGTTACAATTTATTAATGTTGTTTTGGTCTTCATACCATTACTGCAGTTACTACACAGAGAGAGCATTCAAGCACCTGAAGCAATACAGCATTTAGACAAGAGCTTTGAGAACAAGTTCACAGTGCCAGGTATATCATCCATGCTTTCTTTCCTCCCTTCACATACCACTGACTTAATACCTTGGCATTTGTACTTCATATAGCAACTGAAAATAGTCCAACGAGTTACTTTAAATTATCCTTAGTATCACTAGTAGGCAATCATCAAAAATAAAACAGCTAGTAAGGCTCCATTTTGTCATCTCAGCCATATCAAAGGACAATTGCTGCTTAGTAAGCATCGTGTTTACTCTGAGAATTAATTTCCTCCTATGACCAGTGAAAGGATTGAACATGCTTCGCCCCATTTAAATAGGAGGATTAAGTTTGAACGTGGACAACCATTATCTGAAGTGCTTCGGAGAATGATCTGAGGAACTGTGATGCAGACTACCTGCCCATCTGAGCTTTTGGGATTTGCAGTCTTCAATCTTCAAAAGACCGGAGGATTAGCTCTCCGTTATTCCCAGGAATTTCTCCATGGGCCACTGATCCCCCTCATTGTGAGCTCCCTGGGCACATCCTTCAGCATTCAAGCTTACACTCCCCTCCACAAAACCCTTAGCCCAGTCATTAAGTGAGACAACCTCAGAGACTGCAGCCCCTCAGAGGAACAGCACTGCCAGCAGTTCCCAAATCAAAAGTATTACATTTTACAAGCAGAGTCACAAACCCTACAAACTTAGCTGTTAGAATGAAACCATAAACCAAAAAGCAATGAAGCGGGTCAGAAACTGAGATGCAGGAAGGGCTGTTGTATGCAATTACATAATTAGTGGTCACTTCCAGACAAGAATAAAGTCCCGCTTACCGCTAAGTCTTCTCACTAAGCCATTTGCCCAGTAGCTGAGGAGCTCATGGAACTGGGGTATGGCTGCTCTTAAAGCTGACAATGCAACTGCGACTGACGTGTACTTGCTAAAGAGAAGTAGCTAAAAGAGTTAGCAGTAGCTCCTAGGAGAACTTAAAAGCCCTGTTATCTCCTGGGTTTGGTATGCAGACTACCCCCAACCCATAAAGAAAGAAACGATAGTACTTTATTAAAATACTAAATTTTATTTTTTTTTCCACGTACATTTAGTCTTCCCACCATTTCCATTTGTCTGACCACCACCACCACACCACCATGCCTTATCAAAACATTCCATACATACTTAAAATGAAGCTGAGGGTGGAGTCCCGTCTTTAAAAACTAAACAGGCATTTTGGACAACACATTCTTGGCAAGGTAATCTGGATGACATTTATCAGACACTGTAGGGAAAGCTCTTTCAGCATTTGTAAAAAGGACAGCCAAATAACGGTTACAGAAGTAAGACTGCAGATTTTAACAAACTGTTTAAATTGTTCTCTTACAGAGACTGTCTCCATTGCCAGAGAGCTTGAATGACCTGGAAGTGTACACAAAGAGTTAGAAATTAAAGTCTATTTCTTGTTGTGTTTATCCCCCCCCCCCCCCCTCTTCTATCTCTCTACTTTTCAAAATTGACATTAAATGATAAAAAAAAAAATGCATTTATTTCAGACAAAATTAAGTTGAAAGCAACACATGAGATCCCTCTGCTAGAAGACTGTTATTCACTTTAATCACAATAATAAAAATTCAGTGAAGGTAAGTGAGAGGATGGGTGTGGACCAGCTAGGCAAATATTGGCTGAACTCTGCCTACCCTGGCTAATGTCAGACCCACTCCAGTAGCTGAGGCTAACTGCTTTTAAGCGCTCTTTCAAGAACCTATCAATTAGTCTATCAGACAAGTTTACTCTGAACCACTGAAGGAAGCAGGAAAGCATAAGGAATTCTGTCACTGGAAGAAAAGTTTTTCACTTACAGGAATTTCGGTAGGGAAATTTAAGACACATTTTAGCCTAGTACAAGTTGAGTAATAACTAATTCAGAAGCTTGCTTCCTGATACCACCTTTTGGCTTGCCCTCTTACAAGAGTTCAGTTGACTTTGGGAGAAAATGTAGCAAGAAAGCCATAATCTCAATTGCAAAACAGTTCCCCCTCCCAGACACCCTCCCCAACAAAAGGCTGAGCAGCAGACTGGCCTAGGTGGCCAACTTCAGCAGCAAGGAAAACCACAGCTCATTTCCTTCACCAATCCAATGCCAAAAGGAAAATTCTGTGGGTTTAGTAAGCAAGAGATAATTTACCAACCATATAAAAGCTGGAAAAATGTAATAAAATATTAACTTTCTCATCTTAGCCAACTAAACCCTTAAAACTATTCCCATTTAATTTGAAGCATTGTTCGTGGTTTGTAACCCTTTGAAAGAGTCCAAAGCTTGTAAAGATTAAGAAGTGGAAAAGAATCCCTAGGTTAGGTTATAAAAGGCTTTGGGTTTTATCAGGTTTCAATAAATCCAGTTACCTTTTGGTCCTCCGTCCTAAAGCAATTCTTAACATAGTTGGCAAATTTGGGCTCCAGCTTCGGAAGGGAACAACCCTATTTTGAAAAAAAAGCAAGCTTTATTGGAATGATGCAATGACCTGCGTACACTACACAGCTCCGATGAAGCTTAAACCTTTTGCAACACAAGTGGAATTTTACTGAACTCACCTTGCAACATCCAAAACCAAACTTTTATTTTTAAGTTTGCTTTTCTATGGTACCCAGGTATTTCTCAAAACAGCATGCCTGCACACTGAAATGCCTGGACAGGCATTTTGCTCATGCTCCAAAACAGCAAGTTTTTACTTTTTAAGATATCTTTGTTTGTTGTCAACATCAACATGCTACTTAGATAGACTGCAACTAACTCCACATTTAGGGGTTCCTACTGCTTTGTACAGCTTAAAACATCACTATGCTTCTACTTAAACTTGGATTTGGATGATGTTTTACCCAACATCTGCCACTTCTCCATTTGCTTGCTGATATCTATTTAATATTTACTGAAGTGGAACTTCTGTATGAGCTACTCTTTAAGCTGCTAACTCACAGGCTGTTACAGCTAAAAGCCACACTGCATTTTGCTTATCAATATAAACTCTTAACACCATCTTGGAAAACACGAAACCTCAAGGAACCACCCTAACACCCATCTGAACCAAGAGGTTAACTTGACCTAGCAGAACACCATGTGTCAACACCAGGCTCACAATCTAGGGATATGCATATCTATCCTGATACAGGCACCACCCATCCATCCTTGTTCACTCTGCACCCCCCTTTATACTAAAATAATTTTAGCTGCTTTTTGCACTTGTGGGACAAAACTGCCTTCAAACTTCAGGAATCCAAACACCAGATAAGCCTAACCCTATCAGCATTCACAGGCTGCCCAGGGAAAGTACAGGTGCCCCATGCCTGGAAGTGCCCAAGGATGCCTGGAAGTGGCCAAGGTCAGGCTGGATAGAGCTTGGAACAACCTGCTCTATTGGAAGACATCCCTGCCCATGGCACGGGGGCTGAAACTATCCCAACCATTTCTAATTCTTTGGGTGACTTGTCAGCATTAGAAGGAAACAGCTCATCTCAGACCAAAAAGAAAAATCAACACTCTCCATGCACTGACATCACTGTAGTCTTTAGCACTGCTCAAAAAGTAACTTTCCAATTGTCTCGTTCAGTCACCAAAGGGCACATGGTCTTTAAGCAGTTCTGAGTTACTGAAATAAACCACAGGTGTAGACGTCAAGCCCTCACTGACAGCTGTTCTGCAGTTAAAGTTTGTCTGCAATGAACCCACATAGTACACAGCTATCCAAAACTTGGCTTATGAGAAAAGAACTGCTGTTACTTTCCACACTTTTACTCAAGCAACCCATTGACAGGGCACTTCTATCAAAATACAGTTCTAATCACAAGCATCTATCTCCCCCTTCTGGAAGTTCCAAAGCCTTACAAGCCTCTGGATATCAACACTGGATACTGCTGGAAGACCAAGCAACTCCAAACATGCCAAGAACTTCACTTTATCTGCCTAAAACACAAAACCTGCATGCTATTTTGACACCACTAGAATAAACATCAACCCCCAAGATTTGTTGCTGTGCTTCTCCTTTTTTATGCAGCTTCAAACTGAGGCAGCTCACTAACAAATACAAAACCACCACTGGTTAAATATTCCCCCCCCCCCCCCTTTCTCAAGAGCAGAGGCTTATTTCAAATAACCTTTTAGTTCTGGGTGTCAGCATCAGTCTACCAATATACACATTTAAGTGCAGAGCAAGCAGTGACATTCATTTCTTAAAACCATTCTTCTGCTGCTACAAGTGTTAAAAATAAGGCTGATGGAAGTTTAAGAAACTCACCTTGTCTACGGAGGCTTGCATTTTTGCTTTGATCTCCTCTAACGACAGAGGGACTTTTGGTGTTTTTGGAGTTAGAGATTTGTCCTTCTTGGAATCTGGAGTCTGAAAATTATTCACTTTGTTAGAGACCACACACAAAGCTGCATACAGAGTATGCAAAGATCATGCTTTCTGAAAACTAAGATATTGGGATACCTATTGTAGAATTTATCTTCAATACAAGCAGTGCCTAGAAACAATTCCAAATATTTGATAGCCACTTGTCTACACAGTTTTTCCTTTCAGCATAAATGAAACTGAAAACAGCCCAAACATTCACTCATTTTGAGCTTCCTCTACAACTGCAGCCAGGTTCAGTTCACACTTTGGAAGGGCACACACTGACAGTGTTTTTTAGATGCCATGCTGGTATCCAATCCGTTCCACACTAATTTCTGTATCAACCTTCCTTGTTTAAGTAGATGTAGGAAGGAAAAGCCACCTAAGGAAGCCTGACAACTACAAACCAACAGAGCAAGAAAACTTTTTCTCCTCATGTGGATCTGTTTCCTAACTGGTGATACCACTGAGCCAATGTAACAGCACTGCTGGGGCACAGTAGGCAGCAAACAGAACCAAAGGGTGACTGCTCTATCAGAAGAAGCTGCCATGGCACCGCAGTGACAGTGCTGCAGCCACACCTTCCTTTACAGGTACACAAGAACAGCCTGGCAATTCAAACCATCAGACTTCTAATGTTCACAGTGCGCAGCTTATTTCAAATACTGACAGTTTCATGGGGCACACAAAGCAAGGAAGCCACAGCATGCTTCATATTCCTTCAGAAACCTAACTTGACGATTAGCACAGTTTCTGCTAGGCAAGGAGATCAGCTTCCAGGGCACCACAAACATTTCACTCATTTTTCTTCACTCACTTTTGTTTTAGATGCAGGTGTGGACGGCTTTGAGTCTTTTCCATTTTGCTTGGCTTTCTGCATATTTTTTCCTGCAGGCTCACGGGCAGGCTGCAAAGAAAGCATTCCAAATAATTTGCCATAAAAAGACAATACTGTTAGGGGTGTTAACAACATCAAAAATCCTGGGACAAACACTATTTAACTTCAAGCAAAAATTTAGTCTCATTCCTCATGTAGCATGATCAGCACCCATTACTTCAGCAGAAATTAGAAACAGTAAATTAAATATGAAAAGACTGTCTGCTTGCTGCTTCAGCACAACAGAGAACAATTAAGTTGTTACGAGGCCATACAACCATGCAGAACTATTTTCCTCCATATCCTAGATTCCCTAATATTTTTATACAGAAATCTTGTCTGGGATTGTGCAAGAGCAAAGCCATGTGCATATTTATGAACTGGATTCTTGTGTTCCTATTTAAACCAAAGGATCATTTCACTTGGTGATTAGATGACTGGCAAAAATCGATACATTAACTGTTTCTTTCTAAGAAAGGTGTTACTTAAACACAAATTCAAGCTGATACTTACAAGTTCAAATGAAGAATTTTATCTCTGCAGCTGCCAAGTTGTTTTATTTTGTTTTTACCACCAGGTGGCACTGAAGCGCAGATGCAACTTCAAACACCTGGCATCTAAACCCCTTCCCATAGGCTCACACATTTTAAACCCTTTTTCGCTAAAAGCTAGGTCACTACCATCAGCTTTATCACACTGAAACAGCAAGGCACAAACCAAATTTTGTGGACTGGACATCAGATTGTGTAGGAACAAGTCTGTGCTTGATGCCCAACACCCTCACATAACACTACCACAGCCTATTTACTGCACATGGCACATAGGTACTTAAGAAACACTCAGAATCCCTTCTGTACCAGTGTAGATACAACAGGCACTTGTTTTCATGTCCTACTGGAGTTTCTTTATAATCATCAAGCTCATACAAAAGCATCCCATTCACATGCACTTTCCCCAATCTCCCACTCCAGGGGTCTTCATGTTAACCCTCAAACATCACTCAAAATTAGGACAGTCCTACTAGAAGAGGTAAGCAGTACAAGCACTTGCCACCCCTGTCTGAATAAACTGTCCTGCTGTAAGTCTGTTCTTTATGGGTGAAAGTCACGCATACATGCACCAAATTGCACCACTTACTTTCTTCATTGGTGTTTTAACCTCTTCCTCATCATCATCCAAGTCATCTTCATCACTACAATTAGAAAGCAGTCATTCACCATACATTGTTTCAGTACATGACAAGCTGCTAGGCAAAATACTCTACTTACTAATAGTGCAGTTAAATATACTGCTTTCTGCTTCAATGCTCAAGATGCAGACCTTTTGGTTACAGTCAATACCACGCTAAAGAAATCCTAAATCTATAGAAAGTTACTGAACTACATACAACAAAGTTTGCTAACCCAACATTACATATTTGAATGACACTAATTTAAATTATACTTGGAAATAAATTTGAGCTAATTCTTTTCCTATCATGAAGGCCAACAAGAACCTTTCCTCACTTAACATCTAGATATATCACACAACTCATACTCTGAAAGCGATCCCTGTATTTCAAAACATAATCAAAACAAAACACATACTCATCATCATCATCCTCATCTTCATCATCGTCCTCGTCGTCTTCTGATAGTTTTGCTTTTTTCTTGGAAAAAAGTAAAAGCAGTATGTTAAGCATCAGTACCATATTAAGCTTTAAAAGATTTGTGTCCTAACTAAAAGCAACGTACCTGAAACAGAGCTGCCCAATTAAATGCTATACAAGCATACAGAAGGCACACATGCATCTTTCTGTTCTACACCACAGTGCTTCAATAGTACACTGCAAGAGTCTGGGTTTCTAAGCATTTACTCCAAAATCTGCACACATTCAGTTACTGCAACAGTTAAAGCAGCCTTTAAATTAGCCCATTCTTCAAAGCTTTGGAAACTATCTGTATTTAACAGCACTCCTCCACTTTAATCTAACACTTGTCGAGGCCTAATTACAAAACAAACTTCTTTCAAAGATGTCACACACTCAGTCACTACGTCACCCAACCGCTCACTTCTAAGGCAGAATAAATACTGAAGCAAAGCAGAACTCAGCAAACTGACTGGAAATATACCTGTGGTGTTTTGGCTCCTCCTCCACTTGCTGGTCTCTTTGTTGAAGCGTTCACAATTTTTGTGTCCTCCTCCTCATCCTCTGATTCTGGCTCTTCCTCTAATGCTGATAAAATGATGGCAATGTTTAAAATATCCACCTCGTTAACAATAGTGAAAGCGAGATTATTAGCAAGGAAAACCAGCACGTTATCACCCACAGCTAAGCAAGAGCTAGGAATGCTGGAAATAAAATCAGCAAGCTTCCTATTACCACTAACCACTAAGGCCAAAAGCTTTCCATCAGTACGCAGAAACAGAAGACAAGGAAATAAATGCAGGCATTTCTCTGAACTCCTCTGCCTTATGTATCATGTTTCTGAAGACAGGCGATTAGAAGAATAAGACGACCTGCATTAGAGAAGTTTTGCTTGATGTACCAGATACACTACTCAATCTCACAGCACTTCAGGCAGCAATGGGAATTTTTTTTGGGCGACTTCTTATATATGCCAGACTGCTTTACCATCAGTGACAGGCAGGCTTACTACAGGAAGTTGTAAAAATCCCTTTGTTTTGCAAATTAATGAGCAACAGCTTTGAAGATCAGTAACCTGTGCAATACATACCTACAAGATGCTGACCACTGACATAAACAGGCCCCGAACCACTTTTTAACCTCAAGACAACTGGTGGTGTGATCTCAAATCCACCTAGCGAAACCTAAGGGAAAAAAGCAAAATGTTT
This sequence comes from Perdix hodgsoniae, assembly GCA_035772895.1. Taxonomy (NCBI): domain Eukaryota; kingdom Metazoa; phylum Chordata; class Aves; order Galliformes; family Phasianidae; genus Perdix; species Perdix hodgsoniae. Next base: position 447,743 of record JAPSGF010000053.1, read on the forward strand.
TAACAGACAAACCATCCAAATTAAAACAATTGCACTAACACGGATATTGCAAACCTAACACACCAACCACACTCTTCAAGCTCATGGAATATTCCAGAAGCACGAAGCACTTGGAGTTAGTTGAGGGTCAAAGTGCAGCAGTAGCACTGTTTCTGTAACATGGTGATGGCATATCATAATCAAAGCAGGCTTTTTAAAGCCAGACCAATCCACGTTTGTCTCTACGTTGTTGCAGAAAGGACAACTTCCAGGCAGCACACGTACCCCAGCACTGCACAGTTCCACTTAGACAACACTGGAAGGTTACAGATGCACCCCCATGCAAATACGTGTGCTTGTATAGAAGGACATGACTTGTAAATGAATACAGCTTGTTTAAAAAAAATGCGTAAATTGACTCAAAGCCTGTGGCTAGAGTAAGCTTGGGAGCACCAATATATATATATTGATTTAGATTGTATTCACTGCATGTGAACCCACTAAGCACTATGGCAGATCAATACAATTTGGCCAACCTGAACTCGTTTCTGATATACCCTCCTCACCTGAGACCCAATACGTAACAGATGGTTTCAAGTTCATTTACTTACTGTGGGCTGCACAGACATTTTCAGAGATGCCAGCACTACTTTGATAGGATTGCCTTCGTAGTCCAGTGCTTCTGCTTCTACAACATGTAATTCATCTTTGGCTCCAGCCCCTAATGTAACCTGTGAAATAGAGTACAGCACACATCTGAGAAGTGCCTTCCACATCTAAAGTCTTTTTAAATTGTTTGCTGTTCCGTGTGCTAAGATTGACATTTGTATCTCTGACTGCTAATGCTGTTACACTCCCTCCCCAAAACCACCACCTCTTTTCCTATAGCATTCACATGTACAGTGTGTAATTCCAGACAGTTGCTCTGATGAATATATAGTGAAGCTACACAACTTATTGCTTATTGGTGTCAGTGACAAGTCCAGACAGCACTGCAACAGGCCCATGTGGAGAAGCATATATACATGGTTAAAGGAAGAGAAACAGCTGCTTTCACTTCCAGAGAATCACAACCTCAATCCTTTCCCTTTTACAGCTACTGCTTATCTATCATGTTCTCACTACATCACCAACACTATGTTTGTTGTTTGCTTCAAGTTTAAGAAAAAAATTAAGTCGCACTGCTGCTGAGTTCAGAGCTTTTATTTAGGCATGAGCCGTCTGCATTAAGCCACCAAGGACTAAGAGCTGTCATCCTAGCACATTTCAAACTCAAGTATCTTGATTCGTTATACCACATACAAGACAGGCACACTCTGGAAACTTGAAAATCATAGCTTGAAGGTAGCACAGCTTGAAGTGACAGACATGTGACAGGCCTGAAATTCCAGTTTTCTGAACCTCTGGCATCTGAGTCAGAGTTACATGCAAGTCCTCTGAAAACCAAGAACTTCCTTAAGTACTACAATTATCTCTGAGGCAAGCAAATGTGGCTTACTGCATCCCTTCCCAACAGCCATGAGAAGAAAGTGTCTCCCTCACTCTTCCTGAATTAAGTGTGTAAACACTTCACAGACAGCGGCATGCTCAAGCTTCCATTCCTCAAGAAATGTGTTTTAAGCAAGTGATCACAATCTAGACAAAGCACATCCGATGAAGACTAAGAAACAGCATGTAGGCTCCACTACATTAGGCAACTTTTTTTTAATGTGGATTAGTAGTGATGCTGGTGCTCTGATCTCACCTCTCAGATGGATTCGCACCACAATGAATCATTCAGCTGGTGGGACTGCCCACTAGGATGAGAATTTCATTTTAAAACATGTCCTCCCCGCCCCCAGCTACCCCTGCCACATGCACCACTTCAACCAATACTATGGCACCTAACATACATTTCCTTATTGAGTGGCTGGCAGGCACCCGTTTACACACTGTGCCTTCTACACCAAAGGTAGGCTTACCAATAATAGAATGGGGAATGAGGCAGCAACCACTCCACTTGGCAAGTGAGCCCAAAGAGCTAAAGTTAACCCTCATGCCACTTTCTACCTTTACACACATCAGTGCTCCTCCCCATTCACTTTTATCCTTCTCTGTCCTCACTTCCTCCATCCCCTTTCTCTCCAGTACAAATTTGGCCAGGGGCTTAAATAACAGGTCTCTATTCACTTAAGACTTTCATCCTGAGCACAGACCACAGTCACAATGCTTACAAGAGTCATGCTTTATCTTCCAGCAACTCCTTACTCTGCTTACCAAGCCATCTCTTGCTTGTAGATTCTTCTAAGAGATTCTACGCTTAAGACATTTCTAACCTGTTATTTTCAATCCCCATCATTCCTTTCGTTGATCTTCTTTCTATAAAAGCCATGCTGTTGAATTACACTGTTTTCCACACTGGCCTAAAACTGTCCTGCTAAGCATGCAATCTGCCTCATGCCCAATTAAGACTGCACAATCCACGAGGAGATGCTATAGCCCACTTCCAAAATGAGAATCTGTGGGTAAAGCCTTACAACTGAAGTATCTTCCTGTGACATTTTTCACTTCATTACAAACATACAACTATGAGAACCACCCACATCAACTTACTCAGAGAATTTCCCTCAAAGTGAACTCTAAAGGGCTGACAATTATGTATAAATTGCACACTGTCAAGTCCAGACTGTCATTTCTGAATGTTTTTCATTCAAATGCATTTCTGAATGCATTTCTGACTGAAATGCAAGGACTGAAGATATGACTCCCACAACTAGTGTTTAAGTGAAAGCACCCTAAGTATCATTTTGTGTAAGTTGTGCATTGGACAGCATTAACATCCAAGCCTCTTGCAAGGAGCAACTCCCATTTCTAGCTTTTTTAATTTTTATTTTATTTTATTTATTTATTTACATCAAGGTGTAGTCTTCACATTTAAACAAAAGTGAAGGTGCAGAGATACCACGACTTCCTTGACTGGGAGCTACATCCTCCTTGCATGTGAAGTTGTGGCATCTTGTGTTAGTGCTAAAGAAAACAACACAAGCATGCTCAGCCTTGAGGAAAGGCCTTGAAATGCTGTGCCCTGCTCGTTGCCACAGGCTCCAGAGAGATCCAAATACACACATGTAAATGCTGTTAGTAGTTGGTGGAAAAAAAGCCCAGGAATTATGACTGGGGAGAATATGAAAGACCCAAAGTTAACTTTCTGTGGTCTGCTGAGCTGTGTCCTCTATGATTAATGTAAGTCCTCTGCTCCTCGTGCTCTTGGAACAACTGAATACCATACTCAGTGTCAGCTCCAGCTCCCAACTCCTTCCAGTAAACATTTATTAACTTACTTACATAGCTTATCTTTCCCTCTAACTTATATTACTTGCTATAAGCCATGAAGCATCAATACTTATTGAAGGATACATTAAGCAAAATCAGAAGCGCAGCTCCCAACGTGTAGAGCTTATTGTCCAAAAGATTTGTAGAAAAAAAAACACCAGTGACTGCAGAAATCCAGCGGGATGAAATGAATTCACAACTTGTACCGCCCTTCTGGCAGCAGCTGAACTCAGACCTCACACCGGAGGAACAAATGGCACTCACCGTTCTCAAGGACAGCTGATGCTCGTTCTCTTCATCATCTACTTTAAACTGATATTCCTTCTCTGCTTTAAGCTCGCAGCCTGCAGCAGAGCAAAGCACGATCAGCACAGCCCCGCACTCGGCCCTTCGCCACCCCACCCCACCCCCCCCCCTCCTCCGCGGCGCGGCTCCACGCGCTCGGCTAGGCCCCGGCCTACGGCCGACCACCACGCGCCGCCAGCCCGGTGCGCCCCAATCGGCCGCGCTCCCCATCGCAGCCGCCCCGCACGGCCCGCAGGCCGCCGCTCTCCCCGCCGCAGGCGCCGCGTGGGCGGCGATGGCCGCAGGTCCCCGCACGGCGCCCCACGTGCTCCCGGCCCGCGGAACAAAAGGCCGCGCCGCCGCCACGTGGGAGCGCCGCGGGAACCGCCGCCACGCGCAGCGCCGCCCGCGCGCGGACCCCCCTCCTCCTCTTCCTCCCGCCCGCCCCGACGCCGCCCGACGGGACGCCCCTCCGGCCTGCGGCCCCGCCGGCCGCCTCACCGCGGCCCCGGCGCCTACGGGGGAGCCGGGGGCGGAAGGGGGACGGGGCACGGGCGCGTTACCGAAGAGGAAGGTCTGCGGGCGCAGCGGGCCCATGCTCTCCATGTCCATGGCGCTGTCCTCCATCTTCTCGGCCTGCTCGCGCTGGAGGAGCTGGAAAGGATGCGGGGCTGCGGGCGGACGCGCACTAAAGGAAGCCCCGTGCCCGCCCCCTCCCAGATATAGCCCGCGCGTTCTCGCGAGATCCTCGGGCCGGTCACGCCCCCGCCGCCCCGCTACGCGCACGCGCCGCACCGCCCATTCCCGCCGCGCGCGCCCGCCTCGGGGGTCGCGAGCGGCGCTCGGTGCCCGCGGCCGAGGCGGCCACGAAATGGAGGCGGGCGGCGTGCCGGCGCTGACGTCGCTCCATTCGTTTCCGATGTGTCGCTCGCATTCCTCGTGCCTGCGCTCGTATTCGAGTAGCAGGAAGCGGTTCCGTGAGCAAAACGGAGACGAGGCACGTGGTGCCCGAGCGCATCTCGGCTGCCTCATTCCTGCCCCCCGCGGCGCGCAGCTCTGTTGGAAACGCAGCCCGATGTCTTGGTGCAGCACGGTGCGAGCTCCGCTTCACCGGAGCGCGTCCCCACGTAGCCCTGTTCAGGGGAAAGCGGCGGTGTGCCGGGTTTTGTCACCCGATCGCCGCCGGCTAACTAAAGTAACCGCACAATAATTGTGCGTAAGGTAGAGAGGCAAATAGCGCTGCTTGCCACGCGGGTGGGGATGGGGATTCGGGCCCTGTATGGAAATAACCCCCCGTGGGTGTCAGCTCTGCACTGTTTCGAGCCTGGCCGCAGCTCCCGTAGCAGCTCTGGTGACGGCTGCGCTCCTCCAGCAGGCACTTAGCAGGCATCGTAGATTTGGGACCACCAGCTCTGGAAATTGCAGTCATGATGGAAAAAGTAACTGCGCTGGGGCAAAGGCAGCTGGGCTGATGGCAGCCCCTGCTGGGAGAGCACAGAAGATTCTGCTGGTACTGCAGCCCCTATGCTGTGTGCGTTTCCCTTCGCACTCTGTCAGAAGCAGCGTTTCCCCACCTGTACCCGTGTCACCAAGCGTTCCGACTCTGCTCATTCACACCCTACAGTCACATCTCCTAAGCAGAGAAGCTTTGGCCTCTCAGTGTGACAAACCATGAATGCTACGAGGAGAACGTAAGTGTCATAGAATTGCTCATTACTTCGTCCTGGAAATGCAGAATTACTAAAATACCACAAATCTGGTACGAATAAGGATTAGCTCAGTAAGTCTGAATGTACCACGATCTGCATCTGTTTTCCGTTACAATGCCAAATCTAAGAGCTTGGTGAAAGGCATTTTTAACTTCAAGAGGGAAGAAATAAAGATGGGTGTGTGTTGCTCCATACAAATGCAAGACAAGAGCCTAACCCTATCATTTCATTCAGTGCCCACTGGGAGATGGATGCCAAACAAAACCAGAGCTATGCAGTTTCATTACATTGGTAACAAGGCCAGATGGGCATGGAAAGACCTCAGGGATGGAAAGTTCCAAGGACAATACGATCTTTTCTCTGTCCTTCCCAAGCTCCGCAACTGCCGCAAGGCCACAGTAATCCTCTTCATGACTTCGGCAGGCAGAACTGCCACACCGAAGATGCACAGCTGCCGCTCCATGGTCGTAGTGAAGGAGGCTGCGCTCACCTGACGTAAAGCCAACAGGAGCACATGGCTGCTCCTCAAAACCACCCCGACACATGCTCCACACAGCCCTCAGCACAGCCTGTGCTTGCAGGAGTCCACCCAGCCCCTTCAAAGCAGTGCAGCCACAGTTGTTCCTCCTCCTACCAAGTCACTTTTAATTCAATTACAGTCTTCCATTATCGAGGAAATAAATGTGGGAGGAAACAAAGGACAGACGCAGAGAAGCAAAACAGGGGTAGCAAGTAGGAGATATATGCCTACTGCATCTCATTTAGCTCCATGGGGCTTTAGAAGGGCTGTCATATATCATGACATTTATTATTTCTTCCATGTACTACAATGAGAAGTCCATTACAATATCGATCATTTTATTCTGCTCGACTCTATGCCATCTAATATTCAGCATAGCTGAAAAAGCTTACAAGTGATTTAGAAATAGCTGCACTGGGAAAACTGAGGAAGAAATCGGAGTCAACATGGTTTCCCTTAATGGAATTCTCTTTCTAGTAAGCTTTTACAAAACTTAGGAAGTTGCATTTCAAACACGGTTAAAGCCACAGCATGGTTGCAGCCAAGCTATCAGAAGTTACAGACATAATAAAGATTTCCTATGCCATCTTTATTTTCACGCTGACACGACGATGCAACCTTCAGCTGTGTTGCTGCCATGTACCCCTCCGCAATTCCTGCCCCAGAGAACTCCAGGAGAAATTCTTAAAAGACACCAGAACACTTTCCCTTCCTTGACATCAGAAATGACACCTACAGACCTGAAAGTCCACGTGTTCCCGTTGAACCTGGAGCAACTGCAGTGAGCAGGCTGGGGGACACAGGCGATGCCAGCTGTTGTCACCAGGACACTGCTAGCAAAACCTGGTGGAATCCCAGCATCACAGCAGCAGGGACTGAGATGTTCTGCAGCCGCAGATCCTCTCAGCCTCACCTCCTTACTGCAGTCTTTGGATCCACCGATCCTGCCATGGGTGGCACTAGGAGTTTTCTTTGTTCTCCTTTAGTATGCAGTCTGTTCCACCCAGGCCTCCCCTGTAGCACATTATTTATGCAGAGCAGCCCAAGGCCTGCATCAGAAGGTCCTTCAGCACTGGAGAAAGCTGTGTGCTGGAGGGAAGCCAAGGGAGGCTAACAACCAAGCCTGCATGCTAACGACAGCATCTGCTGCTGCTGCTCCATCTCTTCTGATGCCTCACATTTCACTTCCAAGGGATCCATTGTTTGTTAGGGCCCCATTTCAGAGATCCACCTCTAAAATGGAGGAATGACAGACAAAGATGTCCACAAGGAAGGCACTCAGGTGTCACAAAGTTACACAGATAGATTACACCTGGCATTAGCATCACAAGAGTATAGTCTGAGCTTGCCTAAAATTTCTCCTTATTTCTTTATTACATACCCTAAGAGCTGTACCAATGTGTACAGAGCCTAAACATTTGGTTTGAATGAGCCTCGAGCATGAAATAACTAGCTCAAAGTCAGTTCCTTTATATAAAAAAAGGAATTTAAACTGTACGGTGAGTTTTTGTGCATGGAGACGAGGTTCAGACACGGCTCTGCTCATGCCTGGATGGGTTGTATGTGCCTAGATCTCAGCTGGGTGTCCGCAATGCTAGGTAGTAGAAGCTGACTTCTTGCAGCAACTTGTTTCATACCAACATTTTACAGACCATCGTACATGCTAGGGTCAGGATCTCAGTGTCACAGGAGCTAGATGCTAAGAATGTGTGTCAACATGCACATACTCTGGGGAAAGAGGAAGGAAAGCCAGGGTGTAAGGAAGATGCTTCTTCCATTGAGTTATGTGGCCCTGATGCAGGGATGAACAGAAAGAGCTGTCTCTTTCCTTATCTGCCTTCATATTGGATATGAGTTAGAGCCACACCTTGAAAGAGAGCGGGGATCAATCATAGAATCACAGAATGGCCAGGGTTGGAAGGGACCTCAAGGATGATGAATCTCCAACCCCCTGCCACATGCAGGGCCACCAACCTGTACATCTAATACCAGCCCAGGCTGCCCAGGGCCCCATCCAACCTGGCCTTGAACACCTCCAGGGACGGGGCATCCACAGCCTCTCTGGGCAGCTGTTCCAGCACCTCACCACTATCTGCAAAGAATTTCCCCCTGACATCCAACCTCAGTCTCCTCTCTCTCAACTTAAAACCATTTCCCAATCTGTGTACCAGGTACAGTTAAAAGTCATATCATATCCAGTCCAAAATTTTTCACCTGTATTGCAAATATTTAGTCCTTACCAAATTAGGGTCTCTGGTCCTTGAACGGGGTATAAACTGAATTCTATCAAGTCAGTATATGGTGCACTTTGTGCTGCTTTGCAGCAACTTTTTTTGATCCAGGATCCTATCAGCACTCCCAGTTGCTGTTTCCTCCCCAGGAGCCATGGCTCTGGGGCATGCCTTATGCACAGATCGCACCTCCACCTGCTCTGCCTTCTGGATCATTTGCCTAATTAATAAATAAGTAAACAAACAAATAAATAAATAAATAAAAGTGTTTAGGTGCAGCCTGAGTACATTCTGTGTCCTGTTAGTCCCAGAGGTGAGACCACATCCCACCAGGAGTGGTATAAGCTTGGATTTGATGGGGCTGTGATGTGTCAGGCAGGCGTATGGCAGTGAGAAGCAACACGGGCCAAGCACAGGTGAAGGTGGCAAGGCAGAGCCACACTCCTCAGCCACCAAATGGCCTTGTCCCATTAAAGGGTCTGCACTGTCTTCTGCTGGGTTATCATTTGGTGCTGTGCACCACTGCTATGTCTGCTTCCAGCTGCCAACACTCCTCTGCTGGTTAAAGTAATGAACCCAGCCCTGAGGCGATGCTCCACGTTGGTGCAGATGTGCACAAGCTCTTCTGACCGAGGCGTCGGTCAGTGACCAAGGCCATGGAGAGGGGAGGGAATAGATGGCACCCCTGTTCATTTTTCACTGCTACCTCTTCTGCTTTGGCTTTACGATAACCTCCTCATGCACTGCTTCCACAGGTTCTGAAAAAGGTGGAGCCTGCAAGGTGGGCCTACAGCATGCATGTGTCCAGGTCCTGAGCTTCCTGTGTTAGATGCACTCTGTGACTCCACCTGAGTATCAGGGCCCCAAGCACAGATCCATCTGCTGTTTGAGGGACGCCTAGGGTTCTGTCAGTCCAACACAGTGTTGGGCTGATGCTCTGGAGGTGAGCTTCAGGAGGGAAATTTCATCTTCTCAAAGCTGTCTGCTGTCATCTCAAGATCAACAGCACCACCTAGTGACCCCAAATCAGCTTCTGTTACCTGCCTGCCTCATCCCCTGCATTTCTTGCATTCCTCCAGGTCTCCCAGGTGGTCTTCCCACCTCCAGCACAGGTGCTCGAGGGTTACTTAGCAGAAGGTGTTGCACGGTGGAGGCCGGGAGCACTCAGACACAGACCTCCAGATCTGAGATGAGGTGACCCAAATCAACTCACAGACCAAAAAACATCACTGAGCTGTGTGCCAGACCCCTGTTTGGCTCAGTGAGAGCATTTCCTGCACAGCTCGCAGCTTCCACACTCAAACTAAACCTCATCAGGGAAATAAATAATCTCTCCTTATTCATCCCTTTGTTCTCTCCTGGGCTTGACCTTGCCCACATGTTGTTTAAGTCATGCAATGCAAGGACCTCAAGCACGTCAGTCAGAGGCCATGCTTTGTTCCCAAACTCCCACTGGTACACGAAGGTGATAATACAAATGTCTGGAGAATCAAAAGAATGGTCAACACTTTCTCTGCTGCCCCAGCTTAGAGCAACAGAGCAGCCCTACAGCTCCAGCATGCAACAAGCCCTTCTGGTCCTCTCCCCACCACTCCTACACTTTTTCCTACACACCCTCAAATAAACTAAGCTAAAATAAAATAAAGGAAAAAGTCTGCAATTTCTGCACAGAAACCTGCTGAGGCCCCATTTTCTCACCATCCCAGTTCCATTCCCAGTGCAAGAGACAGAAAATACCATGAGGTCACTGGTACACATGAGGTATGCATGCAGGATACCATTCCATCTTCCATAGGTAGCAATAGTCCTACCCTGTGAAAAGAAAAAGGCATAAAGGGCAATTTGGTGATGGGAAGCGTGGAGACTGGATAGCAGGCAGCTGTCTCACTGACAGAAGAGATAGAGGGCAGAAAGTGAAGCTTGTAGGTGGCAGATTGAAAAGGAAAAAAAAAAGGAAGTCAGATCTTCACCCAGTGCAAACCGTAGAAGTGGCAGCCAAAAGATGCTGGGGACACCAGAACCTTGCATGTGTTGGACACATTCGTGGCAAATGAAAAATCAGGGAAGGGAAAGCAGAGAGCAGACTCTGGCTCAAGAAGGCCTTGAAGTGCTGGGGGAGACATGGTGGGGAAATACCACAATCAGCCTGACTTGATGTTAGATCTCAAAAGAATGTGGAACTCCCTTTACATTAAAAAGGATTTCCAGCTCCCAAAGGGAAGGGAAGGGGATTTTCAAATACCTCTAAATTATTTCTAAATTTGAAGTCTGAGTGCAGACAGCAGCCTCACAACGAGTGCTCCCATCTGCCTCATATGGCACTTTTCAGGCGTTGCTCTCTATTTGCAAATCTCTGACGAGATGCTGCTGAGCTCTCTGCCTCTCCTGCCAACATCTTCACTTTGTTTTGTTAACTAAAATTGTTAACTGTCCTGACACGACCAGATGTACTGCACACATCTGAGCGGCTTCCTGCAGGTCCCATCAATTTCATTTACCTTCATTGCGCTGCCTTTTAACATTTAATTACAAAGTAGAGCTCTTCAGTCACTTTACTTATCACCTGCCATTTCTGTCACCTCAGCAAGAGCCCAGAGTCCCTCCAGCTCCTTTGCTGGTGGGGTTTAGAGGTGGGAAGGGTTGCCCTAAGCGCCTCATTAATAGCAAGCTGCTGACAGACCAATTAGCCCTTGGCACTCCTAGCATTAGCATCGCCCACATGCTGCCCACTTGCAGGTTGTCACTGGTGTACATCCCCATTCTCACCTATCAGTGTGCCTGGCACACGGCAGGGACATCTCCCATGTCCTGAGCACTGCTCATGGTGCGGGGCAGTGCTGGAGCAGAGCAGAGGTCCGTGTGCCTGGGCTCAGCAGGATCTGTGAGCTTCACAGTTACATCTCTCTTTCATGGTCGCTGCACCACCCACCAACAGGCTGTGTCAGGCCTGAGCTGCATGGAAGCTCTCCTCAGCTGCAAATGCACAAGATGAGTTGTCCCGGAGCACAAGGCCAGCTGAGGGAGTCTCAGGCTCCTTACACCTGGCATGCCTACTTGCCACCTGCTGCCAGCACCTGGGGGCTCTGCAGAGCCACAGTACTGATGCTGCTCGTCCTACAGCCCTGAAGGGTGCCCCTGGTTCACCGAGCCCAGCCGGCCTTGTTTTACATGAAATCACATTGTTGTAGACATACGTTTCCAAAACGAGTGTCACATCCACCCAAATCAACAGAGGTAGAGGAAGCACTATTTTGGCCCATCTTTTCTTGTCAGTGTTCCAGAAAGCACAGGTCCACCCTGCCCTCATGCTGGCTCACTCTGAGGTGTCACCACCAAGACATCCTGCTTCCCAAGCCCTGTGAAGACCCGTGCTCCAGGCATCTTTCTCATCAGTGACAACACAAATCCATGTTTGTTGCAGTTTTAGGCTCTGATTTCACCATCGGGTAGCCAGGACCCTTACTTAGTTAACAGCTGGGAAGGCTGAGGGCTTTCGTAGCACACGATAAGTCCATGTTTGTGCGGTGGTTTGGATGCGATGCCCTCTAGTAGGAGCGCAAAGCAGCGGGGCTGTGCGCGCAGGCTGTTGCGCTCTAGCGGGTGTTGGAGCAGTGATGCACTGGAGGTGTCCGTACACGAGAGGGCACTGTGAAATTACAGATGGCAAAAGGAAAATTTATCGAGTTAGTGGAGCTGGGGAAAGACCTCGGCTACGAGAAGGGATGGAAGCTGCAAACAACGAATCTGAACCTTCACACCACCGCGTAAGGGCGACTCTGGAATATTAAAACCTGTAAAGTAGGGGCTGTATTGAAGAGATTCTTTTGCTAACTAAACATTTAAAGCCAGCAGCCATCCTTGCAGTGTTGAAGTTTTGGTTTGATCTGCCTTTCGTTTAGGGAGGTTTAATTTAAGGGCAGCTTTGCTGGGGTCAAAACCCACCTAATCAACATTGAATCTGCCTTCAGTGTACTCTGTGCTGTTCTAGAGCCTGCCTACACCTCTCTGCAAATCCCTCACTTCACAGTGCCGTTATCCTTCCTGGAAAGATGTGGGTCCCCAAACCACACAGGGAATTCCTGAGGGTGAAATCCCTGTGGTCTCCAAGCAGCTCTGAATGATCAAATCCCACAGGGCTGCCATGGCTGCACCTTGGTAATCTTGCCTCTAGACAGCAAAAGCAGATGCTCACAGGAGCAGATTAGCTCTGGAAAACCCCCAAGGCTCCCCAGGGACACGTCGCATCACCACGCTTGGTGCTGTGGGTGAATTTCTCCTCTTTTGCTGCAAGCACGGCATCCTACACCCGCTGTTAGAGGGATCCTGCCTGCACCTAAAGACCCAACCAGGTGACAGAGGAAAGGTGGCAGACCACCTCCAGACCTGCCCCAGAGGATGAGCTCTGTGGGCTGTGTGGGGCTGCCTGGAGGAGCAGGTTCCTGGGAAGAGGATCCTGGAGGCTCAGGTACCTCCGCCAGTCACTCAGAGGATCCCAGCTCAATAATGGAGAGCCAGATAATAGCATTTGAACACTATCTTCTCCAATTCAATTGCATTGACTTATTGCCTGTCCAATGAAGCCGTCAAATGTACAAAACGGTTAATCTTTTTTTTTTCTTTTTTTTTTTTCCTCCTGCTGTCATCTCAGAGGAGCGAAGCTGTAATCGCTAATCCATGCAAGTGCGAGGGGAATACCCCACCTACCAAGGCAGGTGCTACTGTGTGCCAGTGCAAATCTCAGTCTGTTTCAGCATGGGGCAGGGGAAGGACAAAAGCTCTTCCCACTGGAGAAGCTGCCCCATTGGAATATTTGAGGTTTGGTGATGCCACACTGCTCCAAGCTCTGGGACTGGGCACAGCTCCCAGCAGGAGACAGGACAAGATCAGCCCCTGCCACTCTGCAGATCTTCAGGACAGCAAACAGCAGGATGCAGCAGCAGCAGCAGCAGCAGCACATCCCAAGCTTCCTGCCACCCCTCACCCAGCTGCAGTGATGCTGGGCTCTATCACACCACCGGTCCTGGGACCAGCGATGCCCATCCGCCTTGCGCCACTCACCTCCCTGCAAGTAATGCTGTGTCCTTACAGCAGAGCTCCAGCAGGCTGGGGTTTGTTGCTGGAAGCACAGTGCTGGGTCCTGTGCTGGCAACTGGGAGAGAGGGGAAGCGATTTCTTTAGAAGAAAAATAAAAGTATTTTCTTTCAAAATGTACATTTGCAATTAAAGGCTAAGTATGCCCGTATCTTTTATTAATGATGTGGGATAACGAGGCATTTTAAAGGCCTCTTTTGTTGTGATGATTTTTTGGAGGAGGGGAAGGAATTGAAATGGAAAGCTTAACACTTATAATTTCAAAAATTTGGCTTATATTTTAGGTTCTGGTAACATGCAATTACAGGCACTTAGAAAGAATTCCCTTTTTTATACTATGCCCTAGAGCATAAAATTAAGAGGCCAATTCAGGCTTTGTACTGCTTTCAGAGGCAGTTTGCTTCAGCATAGATCAACATGGAGACTGACTGTCGCCTTTCTATTGAATTAGGTCTATATTTTTGACAAGTATGGCAGCAGTATCATCACTTTAATCACCAACAATCCATTGTGTCTCTTTACGCTAATAAATAAAACATTCTGCGTTAAATATTTCCCAGTAAGCGCTCGAAGACCTGCAATCACCACTCCTTCTATATGTTCCCAAGTAAAATAATACAATGGTAATAAAATCAAATGATGTCTAGGAGTTTTATAGACAACTAATAGCAGTTATTGCAAAGTGCACATCAGATACCAATTGAAGGTTACATTTCTCTTTAATATAATATAGCATGCATATTTCACTAACTGTCTCTGTATATCAAATGAATTAAACAGCACAGTGATATAGGTCAAAACCTGAGTTCTTCAGGAGGGGCCTCTGGGCTGCAGGGCTTCGCTGGAGCTGTGAGTTACCAGTGGGAGCCTGTGGAGCCACGGATGAAAAATGTTGGAAAATCATCCAAAGTTGCTTAGAAATTGTCAAGGAAGCCTCCTGCCCTCCCCAGCCAGGCTGCTCCCTCCCAGGTGACGTGCTGGAGGGGCTGCTGCTGCCAGGGGCCTCCCAAACCAACCTAAAAGCAGTCGGGAGGGAGCCCACAGCCCAGCCCACCGCCCGGCCTCAGTTCTGGAGGAGCATGCTGGGCTGGGACTGAGACAGAGCCAAAACGTGGGAATTTAGGTCCTGGGAGAAACGTAACCATCAGGGCCCAGAGTCACCCTAAAGAAATCCTTGCTTGGCTCCGGAGAGCCTCGTCAGGGGATTTCTCCCATCCCCTCTACTAATATAGCTAATATATTCTGGGCTCCGCCTCAGTCAACACGGATTGTAAACCATTCCTCTAATCCCCTCAACAATACCCTTCCCCAAACCTTTTTTCTATCTTAATTAGATATTCTATCCCTTTGGTTTAAAATAGTATTTAATTTCACTTAATGATTTCAACAAAAAATATTAGGATTCCCCAAACAGACATGTTCCTTCTGAATTCTCTCATTCTTTTTTCGAGGGCTTCAGTTTCATCTTTTTGTTGCTTTGTCAAAACACAGCTAATTGACTGTCCTAAAAGTACAATTTTGGTAATTTCTCTCAATGAAGCATCGCCGCCTCCTCTATTAGCACTGCCTAATTGGACTTTGAATCCCCAGCCAGTGACTTCACCCATGCTATGGGCCCGAATCACTGCAACAGTAAATATCAGCATTCCAGTTAAATGTAGGTTGGCTCACATTCCCCCAAAATTGGCTTTCCGCTCCTTGGAGTGCAATCTGAGGCAATATTACATTAACCATGGGTTTTTGGGTTTGGTTTTTTTTTTTTTTCAAGGGGAATTGAGGGAAACGAGGGGGAGCAGAGCAGCACTGCAGCAGAGCGAAGGCGTTGGTGGGGTGAGAGCTGTGGGGCTGCAGAGCTGCTGGGAGCCCCGTGGCCTCCTGGCCTTGCAGCCTCTAAACCCAACCGGCCTGGAGCACCTGCTTGCAGGGAGCACCCAGCTGTGGGACTGGGCAGCAGGATGGGCCGGGCGGCACCCATGTGCCGCATCCATCACTCGGGGGGGATCCCCACCACTGGCCGTTCCCCATCCCCACTCTTCCACCTCCAAAATTCATGGCACGTGGCTGGCAGCACTGGAAGCCCTGGGCACACGGTGCCAGCCCTGCCACGCCGCACGCAGCAGCAAATCGCCCGCGGCATTATCTGCAGCGGCTCTAATTATCCTCCAGCATCTGCTATTAAAGCGCAAGCGTCAGACCAAGCTGCGGGGAGAAAGCAGAAACAGAACTGCTCGCTGACGCCTGCAACCGGCACCGAAGGCATATAACTCTGCTAATTGCTAATTGCAAGGAGCGGCAGAAGTGCTGCAGGGCTGTCCGGAGCTGCCCAGAGCTGCTCACCTCCCTGTGGGGTCTGTGGGGGCATCGGGGCCACTTCTGCCTTCCCTCAGATGGAACCCCCTCGGTGCTGGGACCCCATCATGCCACACCAAGTAAGGGAGATGCAAGCTGCAAGCGTGAGCAGCAGCCTGGAGTGGGGCAGAGCTCCCCGTGTGCCACGCTGTGCCCCTCAGCCCTGCAGTGGGACCTTCCAGGGCCGGAGGAGCACCGACATCCCGCTCTGTCCCGCTGCCTGGAGAGCAGGCTGAGTGCTGCTGGCAGCCCAGTGAGCCCACATGTCCCCACGTATGCCCGCAGCCCCGGGCTGCTCCTGCAGCCCAGCACAGGCTGATATGCTGCTCTGCTCCGCTCTCCCTCCTCCCTCGCTGCCAGCAAGCGTGCCGGCGATAAATGTTTTCTTGTAAACATGCCATAGATGGAAGTAGGAGCCAACGAGATGGAGATGCCAGAAGCTTTTTGTCTTAGTGATTTAGTTTCTTATTAGAACATGCTACTGGGAAGGAAAAGATATCATTGATAAGACTGACATTAGAGCCAGCCAGTGAAATTAAACCTCCCAGACCGGCCTGGCCCTTTCCTTGTCAGCACAGGGCACGGGTTCCTGCCGAATGGGTGCTTTCAGGTGCTCATAAATGCTGGGGACAGAACTTTGCAGAGAAGAACTTTCCAGATCGCTATCAGAGCGGTCTGATAGCGACAGGACAAAATGGGGATGGCTTTAAACTAAAAGAGAGGAGATTTTGGTCAGATGTTAGGAAGAAATATTTTGCTCAGAGGCCCCGGCACTGCTGCCTGGAGAGCTGTGGGTGCCATACCCACGGAGGAATCCAGGGCCAGGCTGGGTGGCATCCCACACAGCCCGATCTGGTGGGGGGCAACTCCGTTCATAGCAGCAGGTTGGAGCTGGATGAGCTTTAAGGTCCCCTCCAACCCACTCTGTTCATTGACTGAGTGATTCCATGACGTGAGCTGCCTGGGCTGGGGCAGAGCAGTGTGCCATGTCCAGTGGCACTGGGCTGGAAGGGCCTATGGGCACTTCACTTCTCCCAGGATCCTGGCTCCGGGTGATGCTGGGAAGAAAGGCTCGGAGCAGCACTGTGAGCTCCTCCCATCCCAACCCCAGCAGCACTTGTGCCACACGCCTCGCACACGCGTTGCACACATGAGCAGAACCCCAGCCAGCAGGCGGACCTTAACGGGAAAAGTTAAACCTCTTTATGTGGCTCAGCAAAGATACCTTGTGCGGTCATTAAGAAGGGATTAGCTTATCTAAGGAGTAACAACAGCCCCGGCCCTGTCAGACCGGCACACAAACACTAAGAAGAGCAGGGATCAGATATCGCATTAGGCTAATTATAAAGAAAAGGAGAGGCAAGCAGAAGCATAAAATAGCCACGTGGACAGCATTTTGCTGCATTTTCCCTTTGCACGGAAAAGCCCAACGCGTTCTCCAAGGAGAGATGTAAGGATTAACAAATTCCTCCCCTGGCCTTATTGCTTTAGCAGCGTGGGCTCGGAGCAGCGCGCACACATCCCAGCCCTGCACCATGCTGTGCTGCTTCTGTTCTGCCACTGTCAGCAGGGGACAGGACCCCCAGATGGGTGCTGCAGCCGGGAACATCTCAGCCCTGCCGGGAGAGGAGGTGCTTTTCCATTTTTAACACTTGTATCCTTTCTAAAGCTTTTCTTTGCCGAAACCTAATATTAATAACGACAGCAGATTCTATTTTCCTTGAGGTAATGCCAATTTTAATGCTTTTTTTTTTTTTTTTTTTTTTTTACATAACTGTAGTATTATTGAGGAATAAGTAGTAAGTGATAGATACTTTAACGTAATGTGAGTCAATATGTATTTATATGCGCTTTATGACTTAATCAATATTGCTGCATTAGCAAGAATAAATACGGTGTTTCCTTTTCTGGCCTTGGGAAGAACGAATAAGGAAAGTCACATCAAAAGTTTAGGAATGAATAAAAACTCCACATTTCGCAGACAATTCAGAAAACCTCTGACATTCATTTGTTCTCTGGCAGCAGCAGCAGGAGGCTCAGCCTGTGACCCCTCTTCTTGTTGTTCCCACATCTTCCCAAGAGATGGGCCTCAGCGTACAGTCTGTGCCCACCAGGACATCCTGAATCTGGGGACAAAGGGCTTTGCTCACTGAGCAAGGAAGGGTTTTGCTGCTGAGGAACATGAGGAGCCCACAGCTCACATCACCCCATGCTTCTTCCACCTAGAGAGTGGTGAGGTGCTGGAACAGCTGCACAGAGAGGCTGTGGATGCCCCGTCCCTGGAGGTGTTCAAGGCCAGGCTGGATGGGGCCCTGGCAGCCTGGTCTGTTATTAGATCTGGAGGTTGGTGGCCCTGCCAGCAGCAGGGGGGATGAAGCTTCCTGGTTCTTGAGATCCGTCCCTTCCAACCCCAGTCATCTTATGATTCTATGATTCTTTGCCTGCAAGCCGCCCACTGTCCAAGCAAAAGAGAATGGGGAACTGGAATCCACTCACCTCTGCCAAACTTACTGATTGCAACAGGCGTGGAACATCCTTCTGTAATGGGCAGAAGCTTTTCCATCAATTACTTGTTTCATATAGAAAACAAACTCTGCATGAAAGTCAGAGGAAAAAGCAATGTGTGTTTGCACATTGTCCTCTCGGTAGCAGGAACGAGGCACGCCTTACTGGAGGAGCACTGCCCCAGCCAGCGCATGGCAGAAGCCCAATGAGATGTCCTCCTGCATGCCCTGCACGCTCACTCCATGGCAGCCCTGGGCTCAGCACGCTCATGGGGATGCAGCTCCCTGCTCTGCCCCAGGGAACTCAGCTCCCATCCCCTCACGATGGGTGACCCCACTCCCACCAGTTGCTCCTGATGGACAGAGGGAGCACGAGCCAGCACACACACATTGCCTTTGGGCAGCCTGGTGGGGCTGCTGGACAAGGCCAGTTTCTCACGTAGGCTTTGGATATTCCCAAGCCACACCTGAGGAGAGAAGCTCACTCCTGGCAATGCTGCTGGAGGCCAAACCCAAGAGAAAACAAACACACCAACAAAACACAGTGCTTGTTTGTGCCCCAGGGTCCCAAATCCAAGCAAGCAATGTGCATTCCTGGTAGGAACCCCAAGAACAGCATCACTATGATGCTATGATTCACTTCTGGCTGACACAGGGCATTTACCACCATTCTTTGCTCATTGCCTGCCCTCCTGGGTGCTCCCTGCGGAGCAGTGCTGTTCAGAGAGCAGTGCTGGAAAGCAGCTCGCAGCTCTGCGTCTTCTATCAGCGCTCAGGATGGCTCGAGCTCCATGCTGGGAGGCTGGTGATTCCCAAACCCTGTGACCCAAAGTGCAATTTGCTGTCCCTGCTTTGCCCCCACGGGTTCTTCTGGTTGCTGCAGGGTCAGCAATGGTGACCAAGCCTGTCGGCACGGGCAGCAAAGCCGACTTTCCCCCATCCCAGACTGGGGCATTTCGGCACCGTGTGTTTATTTTTAACAGATTGCTGCTGCCACCCTTCAGACCTTTTCCTGTTGCGATCGTTAGAGCTTGTAACCGGATCATAAATCTTTTAGTAACGTTTGGTATTATACTAATTAAAACTGTTCCCTATATGTATTATTAATTTCTCCAGCACTGCTTGCGAGGGTGACACTTTTAGCTGGCTTAGCAGAATGCACCACAGTAAATATGGAGAAACTCATTTCTAGGCAATTAGGCTTGCAGAAAAATAAGTTTCTTAATGGAGGGCACAATCATTACAAATTTTACCTAAATAAACAGGGTTTCTTAATGGTAACTCTTCAAGCTAAGTAAACAGATTGGTGTGCTAATGTCCTAAGCAATACTTAAATGTAACTGTTTAATAAATTGGTAAATTACTCATTTCATCTTAGAACAAAATGGTAATACTGTAGTAATAACCGAGTATATATTCTGTAAATATGAAGCATTATCACTTTAGCTCTGAAGAAATCACCGCGGCGATATGTCAGCATTGATCTAAAACTGCAGCATTTTATCTCAACTTTATTACCCATTTTTGAGAATCGCTGAGATTTTCAGAGCATAATGGCAATAAAAGAAGAATTTAAAAAGCGCTTAAATGTGCATAAGTTAATCAGAGGTATCCTCAGGGGGAAAGGGAAATTTGGTAAAACATGAATTATAAGCATCATTTAAACTTACTTTGGACACTAGAGATAATAAATGGCACCATAATTTAGAAATAGCTTTTAACATCAATGACTGTAAGTAGCACTTTACTGTTCATAAGAATTGCAAAGCAACGGTGCTGAGGCCAATTTTATTAGCCATTTTTTTCTTTATAAAAGCAATCCAACCATTTCCAAACGGCGCAGACAGGAACAAGAGTTACGTGTTAATATGCAAAATGCATTTCAGTTTCGGTTTGTTGTTTTGCTTTTTTTTTTTTTTTTTTTAAATAGCCAGCAATAAATTTACCAAAAGATGCAGCCCGGGGACAACTGAATGATCGTTTCAGAAGAGTAAAGCTTCTTCAGAGTTTACGCATTCGGGAAAAGCGTGGGGGAGAGGAGAGAGGAAAATCGCCGCTTCCGCTGCTCCGGAGGCACCAAATCTTTTCTTCTTTTGGTATTTTAATGATTTTGCTCCTGGCCACGTTAGCATCGCCAGGCCCTACCCCTGCTGCGTGCCCGGCGTGTGCAGCACGGGCAGAGGGGCGGGATGCCCGCACTGCCGCTGGGCGCTGTGAACAAAGGGAAAGCCGGCGGCTGAACGAACCTCCGCTTCCAGTGCGAGAATCCGAAATGCAAACAAAACCTCATCGTGCAAACAAGTGTGCCACCAATTCCAATGGCTGGAAGCTACAATTATGCAGTACCAAGCCGAAAACTGGGAGCACGAGATCTATTTTTACTGTGGCTGTGACTTGGCACTCTGGTTGAGAATCGCTTCTCCAGCACAAGGGATGCTCCGTGGACCGGCTTGCTTTTTACGTGACAGATCTTAGCTCACACCAGGGTTTATTGGGGAGAAATGTGTTACTGTATGCTAAATTAGGACGAGCTTGCCACGGGACAACTATTAATTTACCAAATAACCAAATGCATATCCCTAAAAATCTCTGGGTGATGTTTTCAAGCACTCTCACTCTTGTCCTAAGGGATATCTTTGAGCACAGGTCGGCACCGGCACAGCGTCTGACATGGGCTGGGGGAGATGTGGCCGTGCAGGAAAAACCCAGAGAGCCCCACTGCAGTGCCCTGTGAGCAGGGAAACCCCCCGCATCAGTGCACCCCCAGCAGTGGGACCTCCGTGCCCCACTCTCTGCTCTCACTGCAGCTGCGTGCAGCGTGGCCAGGAGCGATCAGCCCTGCTGCTGCAGCCACCCCAGCACCCAGCGCAGGGTTGAAGGCTGCTCAGCCAAAAAGCACTGCCTGCTCACTCACATCCCAGCTCCTGCTGCCTGCAGCACGCCCGCCTGTCAGTCTAGACAAGCGTTTGCACACACAATCAGGAAAAGCAAACGCGTGCAGTTATGAAGATTAAAACTCCAACCAAAAACGTGCGCTGAAGCATTTGGCACCAGGCAGGGCTGGTAAATCGTCCCCATGAGCCAGATTGTGCGTAAATCAGCACGGCTCTGCAAAGGCTCTGTCCCAGCACACCAGCCCTTATCGCAGAGCAGCAGCCATGCAGCATGCGTCGGCCTTGTGCTCCCTGTGCCACCCCGACCCGACCCGGCCCCACAGCTGGCACTTACAGGAGGGAGGAAGGGGTCTGCGGGGCTCTCCCGATCTATGGAGGACTGGAGCTGTGGGGATGTTCCAAGCAGGCTCTGGCCCTTCTGCCAGCCCTGGCCGTGGCACGAGCGCTGGTGGGGCTGGTGCCTGTGGCCCCGTGCCCATTCCCTGTGGCATTGGGCCCTGCTGTGTCCCGATGCCATGCAGGGACACCAGCCCGGCAGCGGAGCTCCCCGTGCCCGGCAGGCTCTGGAAGAGCTACAGGTGTGGGATTTGTCTTGGCTGTTCCGCTCTGTCCTCGTCTGTTCCCATCCATCTCAGCATCGGTTCACCCAGGGCACTAAAAACTGTCTGAAAACAGATTTGCTGAACAAAACAAAGGAAGGTATCCCATTGCTCTCTAAGCAAGCACAGCCCACGAGCCCTACCTGGGGGCTGCCCTCTGCCACCCCTCTCCAGGCCCACGTGGAGCACCAGGGGAGCTGTGGCCGAGCAGGTGGCAGTGCGAGCGGCCCCCAGCTGCCACTCCATGCTGTCAGCCCATGCTAGTGTCACTGGGCGCAGATGGTGCCAGGCAGCCCCCACCACACGTGCCCACCATGCCCAGCGGCTGCTGGGAGCTGTGCTGGGGGCATGCTGCCATCAGAGGGACTCCTGTGCTTACCCCCCCGCTCCCTCTGCTATCCATGTGGCCTTGCTTGCTCTGCTCCATAGGATTTTTGAGCCATCCCTCACATGGTTGATGTGCTTGCTGCGTTCTGCTTTGCTTGGTGACACAGTGGCTTTGCCATGAAGCAGCCCTGGTGCACTGTGCACCTCACCGCTCTGTGTGGGCTCACACTGAACAATTTCCATTTCTAAGACCATGCCTGCCTGCTTTGTTTGCACCCACTGCAATGTCCTCAGAGCTCCAGCAGTGTGTTTTCCATTGGCTGGGTGCACACAATTTGCAGCTGGGACACTGTGGAGTGAGAATGGCAAGGGGACAGGAGCACAACATGATGGGCAGAACAGAGGGAGGGTCACCATTTTTCCAATTGAAGTGGTGAAGAGCGATTTGTGCTGAGTGCCACCAGAGCTGCAATCTCTGCGGGACCGTGGAACTGCTCTGGACAGCATGAGGAATATACCAACTGCTTCCTGGCACTGAGAGGCACATTTGGCTGCCGACATGAAAGTTGGACAGGTTGGTACCGGAGAAGGGCTTCCCTCCACCGGGAGTGATGTTGGGGTGCACTGTGTGAGGCAGGCTGCAGGCTCCATCCCAGTGGGCAGCTGTCAGCCTGCAGCATTTGAAGAACAGTCCTGACATGAGAAAGGACGTGGGCTGCTTTACTTCCCCTGCCCCTTTCAGGATCTGGGGAAGGCAGTGAGAAGGGCACAGTGGTTTTGCTCCACCCCTGTGTGGCAGAGCCGTGTCCTTTCCCCTCTAAGCACTTGGCCGAGACATAAATGGAGAAGGACAACTTCACAGAGATCGATGTTGGAAAGACACGGTGTGACGACGCGGGAAAAAAGAAACCTCAAAACCTAAAACCTGTCAGTTTCTACACTTGATGAAGTCAGGGCAGGGTGATGCTGCAAAAAATGCCCCGTGCGTCTTTTTTCATCAGCCCCTCACCTAACCCAGGTGCTTCCATTTGCAGGCACTACCCTGGCAGCAGCACACAGCAGCCCCTCACCTTCTGCTGACCCAAGTGCCACGTCCCAGCTCAGCACATTCCTGACCAACCCTCTGAGGACACGCGAACCTCCAGGGCTGCACACTGCAGCCGGTGCCATGCACACCAGCTGCTGCAGAGAGGCCGCAGAGCTCCCAGCGCTGCCGCAGCCCCATTCCCACTCCGCACCGTGCAGGCTGCTTTCAGAAGCCATCACCATCGCAGCCTCCTCTGCAAGATATGGAGAAATCCCAGCACAGGTGTGAGCAAGCAGCACGGTGTTCAGGAGCGCCATGTGGGAGAAGCTACGGCGTGGGCTGCAGGGCTGCACTCCCAGTCCTGGTTTTGGCTGTGGGTACCAAGGAGGGATGAGCTGCCTGCAGGACAGTGCACACAGCCACCAGCAGAGCACAGCTCTGCCAGGACCGGCCCAGCCCTGCCCGCCCCACAGCGCATCCCCACAGCTGCCCCATTACCCCTAATGGGAACGGGAACGGCGTGCGGATGGACGGGGGAGAACCTAATGCCTTTCTATTACACCACCGATTAAGTACTCGGGGTCGTGTCCTCAGCTGATGTAAAGTAGATGAGATACACAGGGCTTAATGGATCTCCGCACCCCAGCCAGCAGCCGGCCCGCTCGCTCCATTAAAGCCCACAGCCCCTCAGCAGCCCCCGTGTTTAACCCCTCCATCCTTCAGCCACGAGCTCTGTTAACTATCCTTCCTTTCCCAAGTTTGGTTTCACTGCTGTATCTCTGAAGAGTCGCTGCCCTCACCCAGGTGGGCAACAGTGCAGCGGTGTGGAGCAGAGGGCACAGAGCTCGGGGCTGTGGACACTCAGAGCAGCACGCAGAGCCCTGCAGCCCCCTCTGCCCTTCCCACCCTGTGCCCAGCAGAGCAGTTGAGCTGCTGCTGAGCACTGGATTACATGGCAGATAAAACACTGTTTTGCAAACATAGGTACATCGAGTTTCATGTTAAAGCGCCGCTTCCTCAGCCCACACCCGTGAGCTGCAGCAGGCACACAGATGGCTCTTTTTGCCTTCTGTAACTGGGTGGAATAAAGAACATTCAGTGCATTTCTGTGACAAGAAGGAGTGGAGGCAGCGAGCTGTACGGAGCTGGGGAGTGAAACACATGGCAACAGCCCATGAACAGAAATGTTCTGAACAAGGAATGCAATGCGAGCAGCGCTCGCAGACACCGTTCTAGTGCAATAACTTAAACAGTGAGGATTACTACTTGGGGAAATAAAAGGCAACATAACTTTGAAACTTGAAAAGCTCTTCCTTCGTTGTAATCAATTGCAATAATCCACGTCAGTGATTTAGATGAAGATCAACTTTACCTTTCTTTGCTGATGACACAAAACTAAGAGCAATAAAAAACTTAAGTGCATTTGTGCACAACTAATGGATTGGATGTGGCATGTGCCAATGGAAGTCGCTATGTATAATGCAGCACATACTGGATGCCAAATTAATGGGATCATTTGGGCATTCTGGAACACTTGTGGCACCGGGCTTAAGTCATCTAAGGAGCCTGGCAAGGGTTCGTGACCTTCCATTTGCAAAAGCCTGCAGAAGCCTTGCAGTGCTGGAGGCAGAGCAGCACTCAGGCCAGCTGCTGTTCGGTCCCAGGCACAAAGGCGACAGAACTGAACAGAGATCCGGACTCAGCACCACATCAGGACGTGCTCCACCAGCTCAGGAGGAGCAGCCCAGGAGCTCGCTGGGACGAGCCATGGCCACACAGCTGCTGCTCATGGTGGTGGCGATGGCTGCAGCACGGAAATGCACACTTCAGGGAGAATTCGTGTGCGTAGGGAGGTGTAAATCTCAGTATGATTGATGTTAGCTATAGATAAGCTAAATTATGGCCCAGCTGAGCAAAACACTTTTGTAAAGCAGGGCTCTGAATGCTGTGCAGTTTGTGTGTTTGCCAGGGCCGCGCTCTCATCGTGGAGCGGAGAGCAGAGCAAATAAGCCATTGATTTTAAGGCTCATTTAGGAAAAAGATTGCCTATACGGATCTATCTGATCACCGTGCATTACTCCGTAACATCAAATAGCTCGGGCACAAAATAATGCTGAGAGATGCAAATTCTGCAGCCATTTTTACACGGGGAAGGCTGAGCTGTGGATACGGGCATTCTGAGGCTGGGGCTGGAAGTGGGCTTGTGGGGCTCTGGGGATGTCTGCGTGGCTCTGGCTGAGTCCTGCACTGTACCTCTGGGCACCGTACAGAAAAACACCCACAAGCACCGCTCAGCAAAGTTTAAGCAATCTGCATGCAGCCACGTCCTGCTGACAGCTCAGCACCACTCCAGTTCTCCATCCCTATCCAGCGATTGGTTTGAACACGGGTTTCCCTGGGCTTAAGGCTTCTGAAAAGAAAGGAACACAAACACACAGTCTGTGCTTCCAGGGTGCACATGCAGACATGTAACAGTTCAGACTGCGTAGGAAAACCCCTCCAACAGCTGAGAATCACCACTTTTGTAGCAGCTTCAAACACCAATGTACCCAACCCAGCTTGGCGGGACACAGGGCACCTCCCCCAGCCCCCACTGCCCCACGGCCACACAGCCCCGGGCACAGGGTGTGGATTGAGCCCCTGCGGGATCAGCAACACCAGCGCACCCCAAAGAGCCCTCTGAGCCCGGGCACTGCCCAGGTTTGTGCTCCTTGGGAACAGCGGATGCCCTCTGGGAGCATCACTGCTATCCTACACGGCTGTGCCGTGCCGAGGGACGGCCCCTCTGAAGGGCGCAGCGCGGACTGTTGGGCAGCACAGCCACGGCGGACTCGGGCTGGCAGGGATGGCCGCTGCAACCCGCAGAGAGAGCAACGCGCAGCGTCCATCTCCGCTGGCGTTCCCTGCTGATACCCGGAACGCAGGTGCAGATTTCCTGCACAGAGCCGCATCCCGCAGCAGCTCACGTCTCTTCCCCAAACGAACAGGGGACGACAAACAAACTGCCCCGGTCCCATTCCCCGACGCACGGTGCTGCGGCTGCTCGGCAGGCCTGGAGGCCGCTGCTTCGCGAGGCCCTCGGGGAAACTGCGGCCACGACCGGATCCCACCCCACCGCCGTCCCACGGCGGGGCCGAGCCCGTCCTCCCGGTGCTGCTGGCCGCGGGGCCGTGAGCGCTGCGGGGCTCTGCGCCGACTGCTCTGCTGCGCGCCCCGGGGCTGCTGCGCGCTGCGGTGTGCGGCGGAACCGCGCTCAGAGCGCTCAGCTCCGGCCCTGTTTGTTCGGGAAAAATCGGGAACACGGACAGCGCAGAGCAGCGCTGCCTTCAAACGGCGCTGAAACGTAACACCGAGCACACGACTCTGACCCTCGGAGCCGTCCCGGAGCCGCGGCGGTGCGGGCTGCCAAAGCGGCGTTCCGCAGACCCGACATCTCCTCGGCGTCGCTTTTATCGCCCCTCGCTCGGCGTTTTCCATCGCGGCCGCGCGGTTCCGTGTTCTGAGCGGTACCGCCGGGTTCGGGCTCAGCCCTGAGCCGCACGGCGAGCGCTGGGCGAAGCGGGAGAACCGCTACCGACATCCCTCATCGGCGAACCACGTCCCCCTCCCCGCACGGCCGCTGCCGACGCCGTTTGGGGCCATTCCCCGCACCCGCAGCGCTGCAGGACTTTCGTTCGTTAGGGAAAAAAAAAAAAAGGCATGTATGTCGTAAAAAAATAAAAATAAAATAAAAGCAACGAAAAGCAACGAAAGCAAAAAAGCGAAGCCCCAGCGCAGCCCCGCGGGTCCCACCGCGGCTGTGCGCGGCCCGGCGAGGAGACGTTTCTGTAAAGAAACCGTTTATTTACACGTCTCGACAAGTACAAAGTATTATACACGGGCCGTGCCAACCCCCAGTCTTCGTTACGATGAACCGTAAGGCGCTTTCTCTACTGCCGGTGCGAGGAGGTGCGGAGCGGCGCGGAGCGCGGGGCGGGACGGGGCGGGCGGCCCCGGGGCATCGCGGGGAGCGGCGGCCGCCACCGACCGCATCCGGAGCGGAGCGGGGCTGTCCCGGCTGCGCTCGGCCCCTCCGCTCGGGACCTGTTGTTGAGGCCGGCCCCGGAACGGGAGGGGGGGGAGGGGGACAATTAAAAAAAATCAAAACGAAAACGGCCTTTCGTTCCGAAGCCGACGCGAAATGCCTACGTCCGGATTTCGATATAAATAATCGAGGGTTTATATAATTCCGTATTAATAGTGCCCAAAATCTCGATGCATAAATAAATTAACTTATTAACACTTCTTACAAAAAGGAACGCCTCGCCCTCCCAGCGGCACCCCGGCCCCGTGCCGCCGGCCCGGCGCTGCCCTTCAGCGCGGGGGGAACCGCGGGGCTCCGCGCGTCCGCTTGGTGCCGGGGCCGCGCTCAGACGAGGGAGGTGACCGGCGGGATCTTTGCGCTTTCCTCCTCCCAGGGCTGCAGGTTCTGCAGCGCGAACAGCGACGAGTTGTGCAGGCACAGCGGGTCGGGCTGGATCGACTCGTTGAGCGACTTCTGGAAGGCGTCGTGCTGCAGCTGCAGCATCAGCCGGCTCGCCTGCTGCCGCTCGGCCTCCCGTTCCTCCGCCGTCTGCCGCCTGCGGGCACGGGGCAAAGCTCAGCGCTCGGCGCACCCGGCGGGACGGGACGGGGCGGGATGGGAAGGGATGAGACGGGATGGGTCGGGACGGGACGGGACGGGACGGGACGGGACGGAACGGGACTCCGCGCTGCGCGGCTCCGGCGGCCCGGGAGGTGAGGGCGGCCCGGCGTGGGGCGGCTCGGCTGGGGAAGCCCCCTCGTTCTGCGGTTACTTCTCCCCTTTCCGATGAATCCCCTCGTTTTCCGGGTAACTCCCTCCTGTCTTCCTAATAATCCTCTCCGCTTCTCCCCAGTAGTTCAAGTAATTTTGCCCAATAATTCAACGAATTATCCCCAAGTAGTTCAACCCCAATAATTCAACCACTTATCCCCAAATAATTCAACCAATTTTCCCAGCGCTTCATCAGTTTCCACATTCATTCCCCCAATTTTCCCACTACTTCCCCTATTTCCCCAGTACTTCACCAATTTCCCCTAATACTTAATCCAATTTTCATGCCGCCTTCCTCAGTTTTCCCAACAATCCTCCCAACTTCCCAGTATTTCCCATTTTTCCAATTGCTGGCTGATTTTTCACAGCTGCTCCTTTGCTTTTCCCCCCAATAATTTATCCAATTTTCCCAATCACTCCCATGATTTCCCAACAGCTCTCTCAATTTTCTCAGTAACACCCTCCATTTTTCCCGACGCATACCTCATTTTTCACAATAACTCCTCCGACCATCCCAATAATTTACCAATTTTCCCACCAACTCCCTCAATTCCCGAATAATCCCCCAATTTTCTCACCACCACCCGTTTCTCACAACAACTCGTTCCCCTTTCCCATCAGTTCCCATCACTCCCTATCGATTTCCTCAATCTAACGCAGCCATCACTCGTTTTTCCCAACGATTCCCCCAGTTTTCACATACACCTACAGCTCTTCCCACCGCCTTCCCCCATCTCCCCTCTCCTCGCCCCCATTTCCACACGGCCGTCCGCTCCCCGCTGCGAGCCGAGGCCTCCTGCTCCTCTCCTCTCCTCTCCTCTCCTCTCCTCTCCTCTCCTCTCCTCT
>JAPSGF010000053.1:477211-648161 GCA_035772895.1 Perdix hodgsoniae
GGGGGGGAAAAAATGGAAAAAAAAAAAAAAGAAGAAGAAGAAAAAAAGCTGCGAACGGGCGGTAAATAAATAAATAAAGCGGAGCCCGGCCCCGGCTCGGGGCTTTGTTAGAGAAAATTGCGGCTCGATCTGCATAATGGGAACTCGGGCCGCCCAAGGCTATCTTTTTATTGCGTGTGTGTCTGCTGTTATCAATTTTGTGAACGATTTCACAGGGAGCCTGGCAGACTTGAGCTGGAATAATATGCAAAGATGAGCTCTGAATAATGAATGATGTGCTTTTAAACCAATTCCAAAGTGTCTGTGATAGTACAATATGAAAAGGGGTGGTAAGTAATAGTATATTTAAAAGGCGCTAGTATGTTTTTATTACTATATTTAAAAAGATATCTATATTATTTTTGTGAAATGGATAATATATCACGGAGTCTTTGATAATCAGCTAAACAATACATTTTTCTTTGGGAAAACTCTCCCGGTTTTACACAGTTAAATACGGAGCGTCGGCGCACGGCGTTGTACCGCTCGGCGACTTGATTAAATATTAACTCTATTTTAATATTAGCTTTTAAATTTAATATGTTGACGTTCTGCAGTTTTACTTTAATTACGTTTTATAATTAATAACCCGGGACGTACGGTATCCTTAAATGCGGCTCTCCCGCTGCCTCCTCCCCTGTCACCCCCCCCCCCCCCCCCTCACAGGGCGAGACGGTGCCGCGCAAACCCCGCGCAAACCCCGCGCAGCCGCTATTTCCACACCCGCCCCGACGGCGCGGCGCTGCCCCGCTCCGGCCTGGGGGGGGCGGCGGATACCCGCAGCGCGGCCCCGACGGCGGGAGGCGAGAGGCGGCCACGCGCGTTACGGTGCCGCCGCACGGAGCGCTCCCCGCAGGACGGGCTGTGCGGTTCCGGTGCGCTCCTCTCCAGCACCGCCTCTCCCCGCGCGCACTCCCGCACAACGGCAGCGGTGCGGAAACGAAACCCGCAGCAGGTGGATGCCGGCACCTGTCCGCTCCCCAGGGACCGCCGGGCTGAGTTGCGCGGGTAACCGGGGGACGGCAGGATGTCCGTCCTGCGCGATCCTCGGTGGGAAGTTTGTTGTCGTAACGTGGCGTGGGCCGAGTGAGCCGCGACACCCGTCTTATTTCATGCTTACCGCTAATTATTTGTAAAGCGTTTGGTTTCTAAGGTGAGAGGGAACGATCTCTGGAATGACACCGAGAGAAAGCGCCGCACGGCTCCCCCGGCGCTCACAAACCACGGGCACGTCGGTGCCACCGCGGAGCTGCGCGGCTGAGCGCAAGCAGGGCCGGCACGGAGCTGCCGCTGCCCCTCCAGCTCTCCCCGCACCGCTCCGTGCTCCCGACGCCCGCCCCGCACGGCTCCACGCCTCGCGTTGCCCCGCAGGTTCCTCGCGTGGGGCCCGCGGCTGCCGCGGCACCGCACGGAGCGCATCTCCCACCCGCTGCTAAGCTGGCCGTCCCGCCGCCGCAAAGAAAATCGCGCTCCTTTCAGGGCGCCGGAGGCACTGCCTCATCCCGGGCGTGATGCTCCGCTGCTCGAGGCCGTGCTTCAGCACGCAGGAATCCACGCGTCGCCCCGATGTCTGGCTTTGCTCCCTTCCCAGCCGGCCCGAATTCATCCCGCCGGGCTGCAGGGCTGTGTGAGGGCCGCGCTGCCCCGAAGGCATCGCCCGTTCCTTCAGGTGCCCTCTTTGCTCGCAGTAGCCCGAAGTGGGGGGGCGGAGGGAGGAAGGGCAGCCCTGGGCATCGCAGCCTGGCAGAGGGGGAGAACCCGAAATGCCCCCCCAGGGCAGCAGCTGCAAGCGGTGTGCAGCCCAGGACACTGAGCGTGCCCTGGTGGCTTCAGCTCACGTCTGGGCACTTCTATTAGGAAAGCCAAAACTTTTAGTTCCAAACCCGCGTCTCGGCCCTGGGGAGGGAAGGATGGAAGGAAGGGAGCTGAACGGAGAGAGAGCAGAGGGGGACGGGCAGATGGGGCCCGGTGTCTCTCTGCCATCTCTGATAACATCAGGCTGATCCGGAGCCGGTGGGGACGTCCCGGCAGCGCTGCCGGGCACGGACATCTGCTGTGCTTTGCACGGTGTGGGCTGCGGATGCCGAGGTGCAGTCGGTCTGTGCCAGCCCCTCCTAATTCTTATTTGCTGCACCAACCTGCAATTGCTGCCCGATTCTTATACTAAATATGACTTTGTTGGGCAAATCGCATTAGGGTGGATGCTGCAGGTGTCCATTAAGGTTTATTTATCGTGATACGGGTTGGATCTCACGCTCATAAATAACTTATGTTATGGCTTTTGTTTGTAGAAATGTAACTTACATATTTTATTACGCTTTCTGTAAACCTCAAACACAACGCTGTCAGAGCAGCACTCCTAACGGCCGCCTAAACTGTGGTACATCACATCCACACCAACATTATTTTTTAATAGGGCAAGGAAGCGCGTTACCCCTCTGCAGTTTGAAAGGTTCGCTGTCATCGTAAACTCCAATCAAACATTAACAAGTCTAAGGAGCCGCTTTACAAAGTGCGCATCGCTCGTGGCTGAGCTTCTTCCGAGCCCCCGGTGTCAGCAGGACGGGGCTGGGCTTTGCTTTCCCTGTGCCAGGGCTGCTCTGCTCCTTGCGAGGCAGGCACTCACCTGCAGTGCAGCTGTCAGTGCCTCACTGCGACCACAGAAAATGCATCTGGGGGAGAATCAGAGCTGTTCTGCAGTCCCAAGCTGTCAGCAGAACCAGACAGACTCGCACTGCTTTCTCGAGAGGAAATCACTGGGGGCCGAATGCAGTCTCCTTCCTGATGCTTTCTCCATCCATCGTTTCCATTTTTTATTTTTTATTTTTTTCTTAAAGTACAAAGAAACCCCAAACCCCTTAAGGCAACAATGCATTTAACCAACCAACCAACCAACCAGGCATCACACATCCTTTGGAAGCATAGGAGCAAAATCTGGGCTGTACCCATTTTGCCAGTGGCCTTTTCAAGGCTGACAGCACAAACTCTCAGCAAAGGACCTGAAGTCATAAAACACACTGCTTGTTCTGCCATCCATCTCCAAACCAAAAATCAAGAATGTTCATATGACCAGCTTCTCTAAAGAAGGTCCTGCTGTCAGCTGTTAACCAAAGTTGGAATGCTGCTCAAATACACACATCCAGTTTGCCCCATTTACAAGCTGTGAGTTCTGAGAGGGGAAGCGTTAGAAGCGGAATTCGAGAAGTGCCACAGAGGGCAGCAGCCTTATGTGAAAGCAAGCCCTGAATCTGAACGCTGAGCAATGGGGACCCACGGTGCCTTTCACCATGCCCAACTTCTGCTCTCAGCAGGATCACTAACAAACCAGGACTGGCCGCTGAGCACAGCTGCTTTGTACGCAACCAATATTCACTTCTACTGCCTGAGAAAGAAAAATGGAGTTGCAGAACCCACAAGCTTTCATCCTCTCTCTCTAAATGCCAACGTGGGGTTGGGAGATGGTGGAAAGGTCCATACAGCAAACTGCCCAGAGCCCTGCACACACAGCAGGGAATGGGATCAGCTGTGCAGCCTGTAGAACCTAGGAGTGACAACTCTTGTTTCCTCACTGCGCAGGCAACCAATTATTTACCTAAGGAAAAAGAAAGCCCAGCCCAACACCAACAGTTTCTAATTGCACATAATAGCTTTTCTATGTTGTCAACTGATTATTACTTCAATAGTTCTGATTCTTGTTAGATCTTGCTTCGTCACTGGCACCCTGTGCCCACCTCAGACCCTTCCTGTGCTGCACAGAGCAGGGCTGTGTGTGTATGTATGTGTGATGTACTGCAGACCCAAGGAGGGCTTCTAGTTGGTACACACGGAGCTCTTCACCACTTCTGAGAGGTGAAGGCAAATCTGCTGCGTTTGCTGGTTTAGATGCATATATTCATCTTCATCGTGCCACAAGCCATGTAAGTATGAGCGATACGTCTTTGGATCTGCTTGCTTTTTTTTGTTGGAGTGGATGCATTTAATCCTGTTTAAACAGCACCATGACATTTAGCAACTCCTTTCTGCCCTGGCTTCCCCATCTCTCTACAGGCCCAAGGACTTGGAAAACTTGTGCTGGTGAAATTCAGATCCCATCCGTGTTTCAGTAACGACAGCTCCATCAGGTCTCTTATATTATATGCAACATTCTTAATTTTCTGGACATACTCAAGAGTCTGAAGTGCTCACCTGTAGTCCTCCACTTCCTATGGACACTGTCATGCTCTTTGGTTAAGTACTGTTTCTACACCGTTTCATAAAGATAAAAGAACAAGATAGCAAATTTTGCTAAGAAAGGCAGAAAATGTTGACTTCACATTGCTTTCACTATTGCAAACCCTTATGTTTATACCAGAGATATAAAAAGGCAGAAGTTATCTAAAAAATAGTTTCCGCAAGGGTCAAAATCTAACAATATAGCAGGGCTCCAAAGCTTTCAGAACACATTTATTAGTCAGCTCTGCTTTCCCCAGTCCTTGTCAGTTCTTCATTCCCAAGCTGCCCGCATCGGCCGCCCCTTCACTGTGCAGCACCTCAGCCCTGTCCCTTCGGAACACTGACACGGTCTGGGTGAACCTGGACAGAAGAAAACACAACAGTTGGTTAGGAGAGACCTGGCACTGATCTCAGTAAATGGTAAAAAGAATAACAAAGATGGAAATTGAATCGAAAGAACAGAGGAAAACGGAAAAAAAATGAATCACTGTGTGCTCTTGAAAAGAGTTCTGCAATATAGCAACGAACTCAGAAGTGTATTTGCACAGCATTACAAACTCAGCCTACCAATGGCGTGAGTCACATAACAAGTCTGCTGGGAACTGAATGCAATGAGGAGCCTTTCCCTCGCACATGATTCAGAACCCTCCCAACCTCCAGCAAAGGGCTCTTTGGGATGCACCCAGACGGTCACCAACTCCAGACCGCCCCGCTGCCACCGCCCTCCCTCATGGGCACTGCCTCCCTGTGAGAGGCACCACCACCCATCGGGCACAGAACGAATAACAACAGTTTTCTGCTGACAAGTGCAGGATGGACATCCACCCCATGGCACCGCCTGGGACTGAACGCCGAGGCAGTCCAAATCTGCCCGACTTCCCCGGTTTATCTTTAAGTGAAATGAAGTGCTTCATTGCCATTTATCACATACCGCTTGCGTGCTTAAAAAAATATTTAAAATGTCAGGAAAATATATAAGCACACCGCATTTAAGGTCTTTGGGTCATCTTTTGTTTGTAGCCCCAATGCTCTCTGCTTTGATTGTCAGACTTCGCTGGTTCGCTACAGCAAAGCTAATAAAGTTTGCCAAAGAATGGCTCCTTGGGGCTCCTTCCTGCACGGGGCTGCACAGACAGGTGCTTGTGGAACTGATGTGAGCTCAGACCAGGTCTCCTGGCAGGAACAGGGAAATAATCCTTCCTGCCTGCCTCCACAGCACTGTATTTGATGAGTATGCGTAACTGCAGTGTGGTAAACTGGATGTGTGTGGAAATACAGGATGCAATTACGAGTTCATTCTTTATTCTATTCATAATTTTTTACTTTTGTGTTTATTTCCTTACTAATGGAAATTGATTTCTGCTCAGATTTAAACAATCACCGTTAAAAGAAGCCTCCTGTTCCACAGAATAAATCAGACAAGGATTACGAATCAAGGGCTGAAAACAGAACAGCCACCGTATTAACTCATGCTGCTTGCTGGGAAGTGATGGCTTAGAAGTCTTCCTAAGTTAGACAGGCGGATGCTACCCAGACAGACGAGCTGCTCGCCTGACAGAATTATCCCCGTCCCCCTCACACCTGCACCCATCTCTCCCTGCTGCAATTCCACAAAAGCTCCCCGAGAGCTTCCACACCACCGCCCATCTGACAACGCTCCACAGAGCTCAGAGATGAAAATACGCTTTAAATCTACATATATTTAAATCTAATGCTTGCCAAATCTAATCTTGGCCAGCGGCCCTCATGATGGAAGCCCCTGTCTGCTCCCTGAGCAGGGAGGGCAGGGAGAAGAGAGCCACATCCCTGTTGCTTGGTTCATGGCTGGCGTGGGGGGCTCAGCCTCCTGCCACCCCACCTCCCTCAGCCCACACTAGCACATCCAGCAGTCCCCTTCTGCCCTTAAAGTCCAACTTCTTGGAACAAGGCAGCTCAGAGAACCTGCACATCAAAGCTTGCTTTTCTCCGAAAACTGTGTTATCTTGAGGACGTCTTGCCTTCAATAAGAATAAATAGATACGGAACTAAGAAAGTATCAAGTTCTAAGAATGAGTTTTGCTCAGTTTCTCATTTGTTCATCTTTCTTTTCTTTCTGTGTGGTTTTATTTATTTCTGTAATCCAGAAGGACTTTTGAGTCAAATGACTCCCCCTGGCATTCACAGCTGCAAGTCAGCCCATGTCCTACAGCTCACCACCATCAGCTCGGTTTTTCTTTCTTTAATGGGCACTCCTGTCCTTTCTGATGTCCTTCTGCCTTTTCCACCTGTTTTCTCTCGCCCTGTAACAAGTCATACAAAGTCTGTCACAGTTCTTGCCAAGAATGTGATCCGTGCTTCTCTGGGTTCACTTCCAAATCCTTCTATCTCTGCCTATCAACTGTCAGGCCATAAGGAACTTGTTTTAATACTGGAATTTAACAGGAAAATGAAACGAAATAACAGAGTCCAAAATCAATGCAAAACAACGTAAGGATTAAAAAATAATCACAAAGAGAAAAGAAGTTGGAGAAATAAAGTCAGAAAATGGTCTTAGTCATTCCATCCAAGACATTCTCCAGGTTGTTTCAGGCCTTGCAGAGAGCCCACAGTCAGGATTTTGATTGTGTCTCCATAATTTCAGGGTTTTTTTTGGCTGAGTAATGCACACAGACCACAAGACCAGAACTACTCGGTGACATACAGTGAACATTCAGTGCTGACAGAAGAAATGGTGGGTCTGCCAAGTTCCACTCTCCTTTTCAACTGAGGGCAAGATTGGTTGACTTCGTGATTTGTGTTACCAGAAAAATTACCCCTGCCATGTTTATCCACAGATTCAGGCTCCAACTGCTCAGTCTAGGGATAAGTTCTTTTATGGGGAATGACCCTTCTTTCTAAAGGAAGTAATTCAAGGCTACCTGGGATGCTTCCTGCATTATAACTTTTTCCAGTCAACATTTCCATTTGTCTTTTTTTTTTTTTTTTCCCCAGCTTACTTACATGTTATCAACTCACCAGCCTCTGTTCTCCATTGAAAGCTTCTGCTCAACACCTTTCATGAGGTTCCTGAAGCACTGCTCAAGGACTTGCCGTTTGCTGCCAGGCTGGCTGTTTACCAAAGCTACCCTCAGCTCACTGAAGTACTGTGATAAAGAAACAGAGAACTTCAGAAATGTGCCTTGGAAGTTTAAAGCCAGAGTTACTCACCTGCACCAGGAGCATTCTTGAACAAAAGCTTTGCAGGCCTCCCTCTGTGAGAGGAGCTGGGGTGTCCTAAGCTGCACCAGCTCCAGTCCTACCTCACAACTAAAATTCAATGAGGGGCCACCTTCTGAGCTCCAATACATAAAGCCACCTGAGAGAGGTGATATAAATGTTCCCTGACTCCTTTTTAAGTCTTTTCTGAATGGTGCAAGTTTGCACATCTCACTGCAGGATCTAATCCACTGTACTGCTGAGATGAGACAGACTCATCCTTGCTTCTTTAGAGGCTAGGTATTCTATGACATTTTCTGTATTGCTATATCCATTATGTCCTAGTTAAAATAGAACTTTTTACCACCTTTGGACAAATTTTGGTTAGCCTAGCAATAAGGAATGGGATGTGATCTCCAGAGTCATCCAGCCACGCTATTTCTGTAGCCAAAGAAGTTGTATAATCCTGTTTAGTCTTTATTGTACTGATTCTGCTGAACCTGTGCCCAAGCACCTGGCAGAGGTTCACAGCAGTCAAGAAGGATAATGCTGGTGGTCCCCACTCCATTTTACAGTACCTTCCCCACACCTAATCATTCCAGAGGCAGGATAGCAGTTCTGTCCACAGACACTGCTACAGAAAGTTCCACCAGTCCAAGTTTTACCATCAGTAACCAAGTCAGATATACAGAAGTCACTCTAAAATCAATGTGGCCTTTTGGTTCAAGAATGACAACAGAAATTAGAGATAAAAGCTTAAGCGACCACACTGACAACTGCTAAGATAATTTGGTCAAAAGCATGCAGGAAAGCCTAACCTCATCTCCACATTTCAG
Organism: Perdix hodgsoniae; assembly: GCA_035772895.1. NCBI lineage: Eukaryota > Metazoa > Chordata > Aves > Galliformes > Phasianidae > Perdix > Perdix hodgsoniae. The sequence goes on from JAPSGF010000053.1 coordinate 485,473, forward strand.
TTGCATATCAAGAAAACTTGTTAAAAGAAGGCTGGAAAGTGGTTTTTAGTATGCAAAATGTTAACAGCCTTCTGAAGTTGATTAAAAAAAAAAAAAAGGATACACCAGGCTTCAGGGTGTCCTACAGATAGCCAAAGTGCATGCCAGGGATTTATGTAACACCTCAGTGTAAAACCTGTTAAATTTCAAACATGAGCTTCCTTCCTACCAAAAATACAGGTCTCTTGTATTTATACACAAATATGGGAAAACGTAGTAAAATCAGGGCATTCTAGTTTGAAGCCCATGACAACTCAATAGGGTTACAGGAATACTCAGATTGCTGAGGCACTGGTGCAGGTTGCCCAGAGGAGCTGTGGGTGCCCCATCCTTGGAGGTGCCCAAGGCTGGGCTGGATGGGTTCCTGGGCAGCCTGATCTGGTGGGCAGCAATCAGCCCATGGCAGAGACTGGAGCTATGTGGGCTGTAAGGTCCCTTTCAACTCATTCTGTGATTCCATGATAGGAAGTGAAAAATCCCTTTAATTTCTGCTTGGAACCTGCCCTCAGTCCAGCTCCTTTCAAAACAGACACATCCCGTATCACAATTCTGTGCTGGTTGCTACAACACCTGCTGATCAAATAGCTGGATCCCAAACTATGTATGAACTCAAACTTGAAGATCACGTAGGAGCTGGTGTAAAAGTTGAAATATCTGTCTGCAACAAACACGTTCCCTGAAGCTTTCTCCCAAGGTGACAAACGCAGAGTTCAGTCTACGAAAGGCTGCAACCCTGAGATCCTCTCCAGTACTCACAGTTTTGGAACAGAGGTGTTCCAAGAGCTTCTTTAGTCAATCCCACAACATGAAGTCTTACCAATACCCTCCCTAACAGCAAGAATTACACCTCTAACATCTCTGCTGGCAGCCTCAGCTGAGGACCCTCCCATAGCATCGCTGCTCCAGCACTGCAGAGCTGCTCTGAGCCCAGGGGCTTCTAGGGCTTTTCTGCAATAACATCACTTCTGACCATGCACTCACATGCTTGTGACCTTCTTTGGTTGAAGAACAGCAAGAAGGAGATGTCAGGATCCTGGCTGCCATCAGGATTTAAATTAAACTTGCTGCCTCGCTTTGGGAGAGGAACGATGTCAGGAGTCACTGGAAACCACCTCACTTGATATCAAGCTGACACTGTCTCAAAAGATTTAGCATTGTTTTAGGGTGGACTCCGAATACAACTCCCATTTTGGCATAACTCAGCCTATTAGGACAAGCAAGTATGAATCCTAGCTCTTCTGAGTCCCCAGGTAAACCTGCCGCCTTCCCTTTGAGACGAACTATCGGCAAGGGAAGTATCATTAAAACAAAAGTAGATGAGAACAAACAATAAAAGTAAAACGTGGTTAATGTGTGCTTGCTACCACAGGAACTGTACAGACTGATAGCCCACCTGAAACAAAGCAATCTACTTTCAATAAATAAGCCAGCGGTGTACTGAAAGGAGCCCAGGAAAGATGGCTCTTACAGCTGTATCTAAGTACATTACCTACTTTTTTCTGAACACAAAATAATACGCTCCATGCAAAATGGGCAATGCAAATACTGCAAATTGTATTTCCTGTTTTCCATCCTTCCAAAAGAAATGTAAGGCTTGTTGATAAGTTAACGGCGCTTGTACGTACCCGTGTCTGCTAAGCAAAACACAAAATCATTAGAACTAGTCTAATTTCAGTAAAAAGAATATTCTGCCAGTCACGAATTTATTTCTTGTGATTTACAGCTCCACAGTTTTATCTTCAAGTGAAATATTTAATTTCTTCTCATACCGAAGCTGCTAACATCAAAAAACACATAATTAATATGTAGTCAGGCTAATACTTAAACGCTATAAATCAGAAGCATTATATAAACAAAAGTGTCGTCTTGAACAAGATTGGGAATGCACAAAACTACTTATTTCCCACTTTTATAATGATGCAGTGACTCAGAGCAGATAGAAAATGATTAGTTTTCCTTCCAAAGTAGGAAATATTGCTTCCATCTGTAAAGTATAATATTGTGATGTCATAAAGTTTTCCTAAACACTGAATTTGCCCTTATTCCCTCTCAATCATTTTAAAAGAACTGCTCTCTCTTATAGAGCCTGGATTTAAATCACAATAACACACCAAGAAGATGAATGACAGTGCTATTGGATATGGCTAAAATTGGATCCTTCAGCACAGGTGAATGATGAGACAGCGCTTCTCTTCTTGATATATTTTCTTCTTCTATTAGTTTCCTTCCATAGCTGGGATTTCAGTTTGAATTTTAATGTATGCAGTTGCTGCTAATCTTAGTGTCTTATTTTTTTCCAGCACCCTCTTATTGTATAGACAATTCATTCTCCAAAGCAGTAATACACTGAGGCTTGTGACTGCCCGAGATATAAAGCAATTCAGAATAAAGTTAGAGCCAGCTCTGAACTGTGGCAAATACAACAGGTCAGTATCTTCAGAAACAATGCCTGGCTATACAAAAAAATGCACACATTTAGATCAATTCACATTCATTTACTCAGATGGTTTCCATTTCTGACAATATTGTCTCTATTAAGTCACAAGGGAAACATGATGGGTATATCCAAATTCATAGTTTCAGATTTTATTGAAAGGGCAAATTGCAGAGTATTTCCTGGTTTATATGATTTGCCACAGATGAACACAATCCAAATTGCAATCAATGCTGGTACTTAAGTGTAAGAGCTCAGATAATATCCTCAAAGCTGCTTGTTCCTGTGAAACCTTTCAGAAAAAGGAATTGGTTAACTCTTTTTCTAGGAAGCAATTTTTTCTGATGTGATTTCCACAGTGTCCTTGTTTCAGTGCTGTATCTAAAAGCCAGATGAGCTGGCTTATCTTTTCTACTTTATTCTGGAAAAGCAAAGATGTAAAATCTATTAATAATAAGAAAAGAAAAGGAAGAGGTTTGCTATATTTGCATGACCTAAGGTTGAGTGTAAAAGTTGGGGTAAAGTTTGAGAAGATTTTCTCATCAAAATGAAGCCGCTCAGCCTTTGTGAACAAATCTGTAAAATATTAGCTGGTACGTGAGCTGAGCTTTACTCTTAGCGTGGGGCTAAGTGAGTTAGGTTCCAAGGAAAGAGGGAGGGGATTTGAAAAGGCCACAGGCAGCTTTGTTCTGTCTGAAATAATGATTTCAACTGCTTGGGCACATCAAGAGTGCACCTGGTAGAATCTCTTAAATACTCACCTTCTCACTGAGAAGTGTAAGTCCAAGCAGTGGTCCTGACACAGACCGTTGGTTCCTGCAGTGTTCAAAAATGATGGTGTTCATTAGGACTGACATCATCTGAAAGAAAATTCCAACAGTTTGGCAATCAGGAAAAATTAACAAAGCCTTTATTAATCATGCTGAGATTTCCCAGATGGGCACCAAAAGTCTTTCTCCCAAACAAATATTTCTGTACCCACAACTGCCAGGTGAAGAAATGAAGAAAGTGAATGTTAAAGCTTAGCTCCAAAGTCACAATTACAGAAGTCAAAACAAATAAGAATAGAAACTTAAAGTTGTGTTTATGTAAGGTACAGATTCACTTATAGGACAGTAATATATATGTGGCCAGTAAACTGTGTTTTAGATTTATCTCAAGGTGCTATTCAAGATCCTGGCTTTCTCACACCCACTTCCTCCTTCTTGAAAGGCACTTGAAAGGAACCTCAATTCTGATGAAGGTAATCCTGATCACAGCAAGGCATCTACAAATCTACATCAATTGCAAGGCAGTTACAAATCCAAGTCCGTGGTTTTGGACATTTTATTTCTGTTACTTAACTTACAGCAGGCATAAAGCCACTTGATCAACTTTATAAATCACTGAGACTTATCAATCTGTACAACTAAGTTCTTTTGGCTCTCGAGCAGAAGGCAGGTAACTCTGATTGTTGGCTGGCTGTAACCAGAGCCTTTGGCTACCACCACAACAGGTATTCTCCCCTGGGGGCCTCTGCTGGTCTTGCTGTGCATCCACACTGCTGGTGCGTGTAGCCAGGGAGGGTGGGACTTACTGCAGGGATCAGCACCACTTCTGTAAAAATAAATCACTAAAAATCACTAAAAATAGAATCCATTTAAAGACAAAATCTGTAAAGATATCCTGGAGACACAGCAGTCCCAAATGCCAAAGGCCATAACATATACGAATCTAAAAACATTACTCAAAGATTAAACAGAATGAAAATTTGTAAAATGTCACCAGTAAATACTTTGACTCACATTTATAAAATATCTACACCCTAAAACCAAACATAGAAGAAGAAAATCATTAAATCCTTTCTTTTAGGCCAACGAGTAGCTATGAGCAGGGTCTCCAGAGAGCTGCCACACTACAAACTCGCCTGTAATAACTGACCAAGGCTAAGTCAAACAGCATGTTTCACTAAATGAAAAAGATGAATCCTAGCACTACAAATCACCTGCAACAGAGATATCCACAAATTATTTGAGCTTTCAAGTTAGGAACATAAAGTCTGACGAGGGAAAGGCCCATTTTAATCCAGACTCCACAGTTTATACATCAGGTGAAATATTTTCCATTACTTATAGGACAAAACCACCTCTATGCTGCTTTGCAACCAGTGCAAGCAATCCAAATCTCTCTGTACAAGCACTTTCCAGGCATGAGCAATAATTACAGCTCTTTATATGTAGGTTACTCCGAAAGTAACGTGTCCTATTTATTTCCCTGGAAACTAAACAGATACATAGAGCACAGTAACACTATTTGATAGAGCAAATCCTTAGCTACAGAACACCATTTTTCCACATAATCACCACCAGTAGCAATGCATTTTCACCAGCGATGAACAAGAGCCTGCGTGCTGCACTTGTAACAATCTGCACCAGAGAGGTGACCCACTGCTGCTGCCACCACTGCTGTAACACAGCACCTACCCCTCACTGTGCTCACATCCACTGTTTGTTCTCCATAAACGTACAGCAAGCATCAATGAATGTCAACAGGTGCAACCTTTTCCACATGGAGGAATTCAGTTCCACACCTCTGCTTCATATGCAGCTGTATCACCACCAGTGCTGACACCCTTCTACAAGGTTGCCTCTGTTTAAAGGAAATGCTGGGCCTTGTGGCACCAGCTCACTAACATGGAGAAGGCTTAACGACACCTATCTGTGAATGCCCCAGAACCCTGCTCAATGCTTTTCTTATTGCTTTCAGAGGTGGACAGTTTGCAGTCCCACTGTGTTGTCTCTGCAGATGTCTTACAAGTCCCACTTCTCACAAGGCTAAAGAGAAGCCCCTTAGGTGTACAGCTCAGCAGTAAGAGATGCAAGAATAAATTGGGGCAATCCTGTCTACGGAATCCAAAGTTGTCAGGAGTGCATTACAGCAGAAGCCATCAGCAATTACTGAGCCTAACTCCATCGAGATGAAGGGCACTAAAATCCATGATAACAGCCTCAAATGTCCTTCTGTTTTCCGTGTCTTTCCATCACAACCGCTGCTGCTGCTGCTTTGTTTTACTGTGTAGCAAGGTTTCCTGTGCTATTTCTACGTGAGCCTATAGCAAGCTGTTAGCGTTCCAGATCCTTCTTTGTTTTACAGTACTGCTGACACACCAGAAGAGACTGTGCCCATGAACAAGCACATGGAGGTCACCCCTGCTGCACAGAACTTAAGTCTAGGTGACGCAGACCAAACAACCTCATCTGCAAGGCAACAGAGCTAGTCTAGACGAGGCTTGTGCTACTTCATAATGAAGCTTTGCCTCAGCAGACAGCTCGCTTATTGGCAGCGCACCGAACCTGAACTCTTTCTCAGGCAGAAGTACCAGGCTGCCACTTAATTTCACCAACACCACCCCATACCCCTCTTGTTTTCACACAACACAGAGCCGCTCCCTCCCACGCTGACAAACAACATCCTCGGTATCCTCCCTCAGACCTCACACGGCCGTTATCTGGCTCCATTCCCACTAGCTCGTGTCACCATGAGGAACGCGGTGTGAGGAAATTTCCAGATACACAGCTCCACCTGCACGGCCATTTCTGTTGTTCAGACCACAGAGGAGCAGGAACTTGGCTTGTGGAGAACCTTGGAAATAACGCGCCTCTCCCTTTGTATTTGATTTGCTGACACATAGTGACATACACTTGTATTTATGATGCAACACACAGAGCAATGATGGCGGCAGTGTTACGGCGATGCAGTGCTGCCCAACCACCTGAGCAGCAGGACGGAGGCAGCCCCAGGCCAGCGCTGCCCCGCGGCCCTGCGAGCTGCCGGCTGGAGGCAGGCGAGGTGCAGCAGGCCCAGCGCCGTGCTGACACAGGCAGAAAACAAGGCCTGAGGTGGGGACAGAGCATGAACAAGGAACGGGCTGTGGAAGCAGATAATCTATTTTCTATGAAGTTCAAACCGGTACCCTTGTCTCTGTCCTCTTATCTTAAACGTAAGGCATCGCTTTATCTGGTTCAATAATGTTTCTCCTGACACATCTGTTCTGTACAAAAGAAACTATTGACAGAAGAGGCAACAGAAAAGAACTGTTCTTCCAATAAATTAATTCTTCAGAGCCGCTTTCTCTCTGTAGCAGTGGAGGAAAATGTTGCTCGAGACACCCCTTATGCTGATTTCATTTTTCTAAAGAAGCTGGGAAAGAAGCTGTCTTTCCATTAAAAAGGTTCTGCTGCTTCATGTAATCAGTAGAGCAGAACTAGGACCAAGCAGGTCCTGTAACTCACTTCTCTCTCCCATACGTTGGGATAAGTATTTTATTCTAATCCACCTAATCACATTTCTAACGTAAAGAGCATTACATTAAAAACACAGACAGCATTAAGTAGACCTTTACAAAAGATCCAAAACCTCTAAAAACACACGGGTTATGACCAGGCACTTGGCTGGTGAGAACACGCTCCATTCAGATCTGAAAAAGATTCCCATTTCATTGTTTAGCTTACAAAACTTGGCAGATTTTATAGCTGTAGCTTCAGGCAGTCTGCTCTTAATTTAGGAGCTGTGATTACTAATTTAAATGTCCGTTAGAGTTCTCAGTTCTTTCATCATCAATTCTTTCTATATCAATAAATGGATCATCATTTAACTAATAATATTCAGAAGATTTAAATGCTCCAAGATTATTAAATATCTTAAATTTTAATCTGTTGTTTTAAAATATTTATTTTACTAGAAAGCCTAACTTTCAGATTGATAATTTCCACTTTGAATCTCTGTTCAAAAAAAATAATACTTCCAAATGAAAGAAGAAAACTAAAGCCTTGTACTTATTTTGAAAGTAAGAACGAGTCAATCACTCCTAACTAAAAAATACTTTTCACTTGTCAGAAATAGCAAATCAGTTGGAATTTGAAAAATGTAAGGGTTTAAGGGCATATAATTCCTATATCTATATGTGTGTGTATATTTAAGTATACATTACTAACTAAAATTTCATGACTCAAAAACAGAAGCTTAAGAAGTTGCAGGAAAGTCTTAGAATAAGACTCATATCTCACCTGGGTCAGGCCTTTTTGTTTCCTTTTATGAAAACAATATCAAGGTTTAAATGGTTAAATAAAAAAACAATTAAAAAAAAGAAAAAAGGGCAGGGCATCTGAGTGATGTACCTCATGCCAACAACAAGAATGTATCTGCAGCTCATGAACTGAAATACGATTTAAGTGTCTGTATCTTTCACAGGGTATTCCTACCAGTTATAGGTTATATTGTGCAGGGAAGGCCTCTTTTTTTAAAAAACGGTGTTCAGAAGGGATGGAAAAGATGACAGTAGATGTGAAAAAGGGAACGGTTAAAGAGTGTGGAACTCATCATTTCCCTGGATATGTCTTTAGAACTGGCCAAAGGGCTCTAAGTATGGGAGTGCTCACTTGAAGTAGGTCCAAATCACAAGCTAGAAGAAATAATCACACAATAAGATTGTACTAACTTATGTCAAACCTGTCTTTGTATCTGAAAAAGAAACATAAGCACATACTCAGAAAGATACATTTAGGATGATAGCTTAAGGCTAATGACAAGCACCTGCAATGCGCCCAATAAATTTACTATACCAGAGCCACTGAAAACAGCTTTCTATTTCTTCACTGTTAAAATAAAACTGGCACAATAACACAGACCAATAGGGCAAAGCAGACTTTTCAAAACTAAGGCTTGCTTCCAGCACTTCCTACCAGTAGTGAGTCAGTAGTGAGTGCCTTTCAGGCAGCCGCCAGGATCCCAGCAGCTGTTTGTACTGTGCTAGGATGTAATGAGGGCAGAGCTGGAGCACAGGCAGCAGCTGCATCCTGCACACAAGCTGGCCAGAGCGAAACACTGCCCTACACTCTTCCCTCTAATTTGAGGACATATTCTAACACGACAGAACGCGTTCTATTCGTACTGCAGTTGCCTCTAAACTGTTATGTGAAAGTCTGAGATGCTGGATCCTTTCTTTTCTGGATCTCTCAGAAGCAGGTCCCCCATCCTAAAGGAGATCTTGTTCCTGAGTCAGCTGGCATCCATCGGGGGGGAAAAGAGATGCCAGCTGACTGCTGCAAACCCTCAGCAAGGCAGTAAGCTCGTGGGACAGAGCAGGTCTGCCCAACACATGGGCTGGCTCGTTAAATACTGGGAGCAGAACAGTTAACTGCAGAAACACAGAAGACGCCTGATGAATGAAACACCTCCTCCTTCTGCAGGGAGGAGGGGACACGGTTCATTAATTGTTACCTTCCAGAGTATGCTGACTTGTTTCCGTCTGTGCCGAATTTCATGTAGAGCCTCTGCTGAATGTCACATACTCATGCTGCCTGAAGTGCTAGGTTTTGTATTTGGATATCTGGTGCAGCTGACAGATGTTTACAAACTCATGTATCTGCACAGCTTCTTTCTGCCTATCCATCTGTGCTCCCTCATAGGCAGCAAATTATTCGACCTCAGGCTGGAATAACTTATGACTGTAACATCAACTCTTCGTCTGCATTTTTAGGTGGTATTACCCCGAGATTTTCAGTTACAGATACTGGGGCGGTCTTGTTAAATTAACCTGGGCTGTCTATTTAAGAGGTGTCTCTTTCTAAATAAGTGGCCATAACTTACAGCATTGCAGCTGTTTTTAAGGATGACGGAAGCGTGATTAATTAGGACTTTGGGAACACACAACTTATCACGTTTGAAACATAACCTTCAGGTTGGTTTGGTACAGGAGACAGCTGAGCTCTTTAAAATCCTTATGAAAAATTAATACACAGTCCTCTCTGCTCTTATCAATAAAGAAGAGGAAGCTGGGTTCAGATCTGTGCAAAATAGCTCGTGTCAGCTTGGTTGATTGCTAGCATTCCTCCCAGCCCGCAGGATAAGGGCCTCTCCCTTCCTGCTCAGCCAGCACTCCTACCTGAGAGGCGGCGGAGGAAGAGGTTGGTGTCCACCACCAGCACCTCCCCACTAACGCCTGTTGCAGAGTATTTCATCCTCTTGGGAGGAAGGAACAGCAGCTTCACCTACACCCACTGCCTTCCAGCAAGAGTCTCTCTTCAGGAATGTAAATGGCCCTACATCTGCATCTCAGGTCTTCCCCCCATCTGACAGCAGGGCTTACAGTGTGCAGTTCCTCACGCACAGTTCACTCCTGCCTTTCCTTCCATCAAGTGCTGGGAGTTGGAGCACAAAGGCAGTGTGGGATTTCAGCACTGCAGAGTGTTTCAGCATACGGATCGGTCTCTTTACCTGCAGGATCATCGATCGCTCTTCTGAAATCTGTTACAGGAGTGCCTACAAATGGCCAGTCGGGTGGCAGAGATCCGTGCAGCCCTCCTAGCCCCGCACCTCTCACGCTGACACTGCTTGCCACAAGGCAGCTGAGGTTTGCAGGCAGCCGAGCATGAGCTCCAAGTGTGCAGGTGTCTGCCAGCAGCAGAGCCAGGGCACCCCTGCCTCAACAGGAACCAGCAGCAGGGAGAAAAGCAGAACCAGGGTAATTATTTTACCCATACTTACCTCAGTTTAGCACTGATGTGGACACAGTCAGCAGGGACAGGGAGGAGGCTGGGCTCCCAAACCACTCCTTGCAGGAAATCAGGCTTTCAGAAACCCAGCAGCGTGGCTCTAACCTCTGCTCAAGGATCTTCCATAAAGCAATGGGTCTGACTTGATTTGAGCAGCCTAATTGCACGAAACTTAAAAAGGCTAATCAAAGTATTAATTACGGATCATCTGATGCACTTCAAGCCTCATGTGTTTTCAAATCATTCATATACTGATTCTGATTTCTACTGTGGAACAATTAAAAGTGTTTTTGTTATCCTGGTGAACTGAACTGTAACCAAAGCCATTGTGAATAAACATAAAAGACGGATGATGAAGATGGTAATAAGCACATTGCTACTGTGTCTTGAATAGTCACCGACACTTCTTAGTGAATATCATCTTTCACAACAACAACAAAGGATAAGAGCACAAGGCTATTTCATGCAGTCATCAAAACAAAATGCACTGAATATTATATTTCATACTAAATACATTACCCTGGCAGTTTGACACTCAACATTTCAATAGATATTGCGTCTCTCTCAACATTCTCCCTGAATTTCTGCAGATGGACTTTTAAGTATCAATGGAAGATTACTTTACTTGTCACACTAAAAAGATTTTAAAGGATGGCTGCACACACTTCATTTTTAATTTTTTTTTTTTTTAAAGGGAAACGAATCACGAATTCAGAGACATGGTGACACGCAGAGGTCAGGCGCCATGCGGTGCAGGACAGGAGCCCTTGGTGCAGTGCTGGCTGCCAATGGTCCCAGAGTGCCCAGCAAAGCAAGGGGAAGATCTGATGAAGTTACAACTATGTTCTTCTAAACCACACAAAGCTGAGCTGAGCTAAATTAATGGTGCTCCCAAATTTCATCCATCTGTCGTGATTTCTACTGCTTTCTTTTTAAACCTGTGCATGTGCTTGGAGCTACATAAATGCAAGAGAACCTGTTTTCAGTGGAAAAAAACAAACAAGGAAAAATGAGGAAAAAAAACAACCAAAGTTTCCAGAGTTCAAAAGATCCTGACAACACAAACATCTCACAGGGTCACAAGAAACCAAAGACAACAGTGATTTATTAACCTGGGCAAAGTGTGGATTCTGAGGTACCATCCCAGAACCCCAAAATCACGAATCTGCCAAGGTCATCTGCCCAAAATGAACACGTTGGAGCAAGCGGCGGCCAAGCACTGGACCACTCGAGCCCAGCAGCAATTAAGCATCCTTGTAAACCATGGCTATTCTAGAATTTTACATTTGATTCTTTTAAATGGAGGAAGGGGAGGGTGTTTGTTCACCCAGAGTGAGTTTCATTACTCACATGGCAAATCTGCCAGTAGCAGCTCATGGAATGGATTGTTACCTTTCCCTATCCATTTTGTAAAGATATTGCTTTCTTTCCAGACTGCAAGCATCACTTCTAACTGGATTTTGAATTATAATGTGAACTTTACAAAATTATTGGTGCTATTCATATCGCTAGTTAGATTCTATGGAGCGGCAATATTTTTTGCCCTTCCCCTAACCAGCACCTCTTAGTGTTTTATATAAAAGCACCGCGGCCAGCAGAAATCGAACATTTCCAAGTAATGTAAAGTATTACGTTGAGCCCGGCAAACAAGGAATAAAACATTTTTTATACTTCTACTTAAACTTATCCGCGTTTTGAAAATATTTATGCAGCACAGGAGGCAGGAGCTTATTGAGAAATACAGCCTGTCCCTCTCCTTTAATTGAAACATTTATGCTTTTTGTTCCGCTAACAAAAAGCAACCAGCAGTAATAACGCAAGATAAACACACAAGAAACTTATAGATATGACTGTAAAACAACATCACCCTAATGCTTCCATTTAATTACCTTGAAATGTATTCTATTTAATATTCATTACTCAAAAGCCAATTTAAAAGAGAAAGAGGTGAAGGGACTTATTCAGAAAGACGGACTGTCATTCACTGCAATAGTTATCTAATATACAGAAGTTAATAAAGCAGATTAATCTACAAGTCCCTTTAAGCCATCACTGAGTTTAGAACAACTGCCTCTTTGACCCTTAACCCTCCCGCTGTGCACCAGTAGCAGGTGCCAGCTGCACTGAAATGATGGCTGCCGCGCCGCAGCGCGAAGTCTTTTCTTACTTTGCTTCTGACCAGCAGCTGACCCTGTAGGAACGATTGTTTCATGTGCTGGCCTAAAGGCTACATAAACCAGTAACTGATAAACAAAAGCATACATACACCAGCTGCCTAGCCCGAGGGTGCACATCCAACACTGACACCTCTAGCACTTTGTGCTGCGAGCCCAATTGAGGCTTTTTGTTTCCACACATGAATTCTGTACAATACTTGTTACTCTGTGGCCCTAAACTTCTCTCCGTCCCCAAAACTGTTTGTGTAAGCTGCAGCACAGCTTGGGTGATTAAGAGGAGATTCCCAATTTGATTTAGCGCCATTATTAAGAGCGTGAAATCTTCAGATACATCAGTAATGATGATGCATTTTAACATTAAAAGTCTTAAAATCAAATTACTCAATTCACATGACAGCGAATCACAACAGGGCTTTAAACAAAGCAGTATCAGAAAAGACTCGGAGCTCATTAATATTGTTTGATGTCTTTGCTGACAGCGCTCACGCGGTGAAAGCGGTGTGCTTAGCAATATTCTGGAGACAGAGCCCGCTGCTGCCGTTACACATGTGCAGGAAGAAGTGTGTGCGAGAGCAGGAATCGTATTTTTCATTAAGATAAGGTGGCTCTGACATAGTTATTTTGCTGATACAAATTACGCAAGCACAAAAACAATCAGAGTAATGATTAAATGCGGTTATGTACATGGGAGACTACTAGTGCAAATGTTAACATATTTAAATGGGTTCCCTTCATTAAAAAAAATTATATATGATATTAAACCATCAATCAAATCGAAACACTAGAGTCTAAACGTATTGTCACTGGTTAAAATAAATGACTTTGAGACTGAATTTTGGCTCACTCAATATGGTGCCTTTTCTGTTGCTTAGCCACCCAAGTCTCTGCTGGCTTGGGCTACAGCTGGTACATCTCCATCGCTTTCAATTAATAAAGAAAGTTATGATAGTATTGGATAACATTTCTAAATTGTGCTATGGGGTTGAAAACAGATGTCCCACTGAAAATGCCTCTCGCTGCCGTATCAAAGCATTCGAGCCTGCAGAAGCTGAGCACTCTGCTCCTGATTCAGCAGAGCCTCTGAGCACATTTCATTTTAAGCACAGGAACGGCTGCACCTGTGGGTCTGACCGCTCTTAAAATTAAGCATATGCTCCAACACGTGGCTTCAGGTGCTCACTACTCAGAGCCCTGCACAGCTGACCTCTGTCACAGCACAACACAAATCTGAGCACAACCCAGATTTCTTTCTCTGATGTGCTCACACACAAGTGCTTCTGCATGGGTTTTTCTGCAGGAGGCATAAACGCGCCTCCTCTTGGTCTTTTTATTTCAATTGCTGTGCATAGCCCTGCGCTAGCTGAATATAGCACTGAGCTCTATCTGAAAAACACAAACATCACCAATTTTACTACAGAAAAGGGAAAAAAAGGAAGGTGGCACTTGATAATACATTTTTACTCTAGTAATAGCATGATTTTTCACTACAACTGCCATTTTACTTTCTGGTTTATGACTGCTACGCAGTGCTGCTGTGCCGCTTCACGCTGTGCACCTCTGTCACTTGCAGGAGTTGGACGTCACTGGCAGCTCTCAGCGGCCCGTTGAGGTTTCACCCATGAGCACAGAGCAGTACATCCCCCTATTACTGCCCCGCTGCCTGCCTTACCCTTTCCACATCCCTGCCCCTGTTCCTTTGCTGCACCCCCCCTTACCCAGCCGACAAGCTGAACACCTCCCTGCTGCACACTGGGTCTTGGCACAGATCTAATCCAAACAATGGTACTATGTTTGAACACAGCAAAGAAAAAAAGTGCACGGGCTTATCTGCAAGCTTCTGTGGAAATGATGCACAGAATACAACCAATGTGCAACACGCTGTCCCATTCCCTCCCACGTACATGAAGCCAGGAAAGGAAGGGATCACCAAAATCTGTGCAGCCAATCCACCCTTCCACACCCAGCACAGTCATAACCTAATGACATCTGTGCAAACAGGGTTATGTGCCCACCACTTGTGGCTCTGAGGGATGCTTGTCAGAACTATGGGTGAAAGATCCTGCAAAACAGATTGGTTTTTGGAAAGAACTAACACAAATAGCACTTTTCTCTGCCAAAATTCAATGAACAGCCTATGTGTACAGCTCTACGAGATGAGCACTAGGAGACACAGGTAACATCTTGAAACTCTCAAAATTACACTTTCATTCATAAAGTAGAGAAAACAACAGCTCAACTGGTTTGGATGACATTGGAAAGTTGCTCCTGAAATAACAGCATGTGACAGTAGGAGCCTTATAAAATTATTTATTAACATGCATAAAGCACAACCCAATGTAGCAGCAATAGCTGAATGTAATAAATTTCTATCCATGCATCTCAGATTACTTGACACACGTAAGTTCAGTTCAACTGTAAGACACAGACACAATGCTGTTGTGTACAGAGGAGACACAGATTGAGCAGTTTGCCCTGGGAAAAAAGCAAAAAGTAGAGCCAAAGCCAAAAGCCACTGTTATGCTTTAAAAGGATGCTGGTCCTTACACCTAAACATGAACTTGTTTTGCTCCTGGTTTCTATTGCTCCTGTCTTTGTACAATTATACCTACTTACTAAAAAAAGACATCCAGAGTTGCTATGGGACGTTCCTAAGCAAACAAAATATGAATTAATAGGCTTTAATTATGTAACTCCACTACCCTAGAGGCTGAAGATGAACACCTTGGTCACGGACAACCACCTATTTACCGAGCTGCATCCTGATGCCTCATCTAATAGCGAACAAGTGCTCAGCTGTAAAGCTGCTAAGCCAAGCTTTGCAAGAACTCCAGTGCCATGTCAGGTACTGCTGAGAAACAGTAGGTGCCCACAGGTTCTGGGAGCCCCAGCTCGCTGCCCCCAGCACCTACTGCCAGCAGCTCCTCCTGCAACCCCGCACCAAGCAGCGGCTCCAGCCCCTCCTGCTGCAGAGAAGGATGCTCGCTGCGCACCTGGCGCAATGCTGCGGCTGCTCCTGTGGTCCCAGTGCTGGCACCGCGGCCCCAGAGCTCCATGTCTGCCCCAGAGAAGGATTCCCAGGGCCTGCTCTGAGCAGAGCTCAGAGATCTCTGCTGCTTTCAAGGAGGAAAGCGGTGTGGTTGAGCCATGCTGCATGGACGAGCCGGGGCAGCTGCTCCTCCAGTGCTGCAGGAGATTTTAATTATCCGACTACTTCCAGAGATCCAACTTGGAAAAAAAAGAGTTCTAACTAGTAAATAATTGCAGTTATCATTGCATCAGTTTAGTTTAAAGAGCTGACAAACCTCTCTAAACTCAACGCACAATTAGTCATTAGGGTCTAGTTTTTCAGCACTGTTAAGCAATTTGTAACCCATTGCTTTTAATAGGGTTATGCATTACTTAACCGACACAGATGTCTTGAAAACCGAAACCGCTGGTTATGAAGCAGCAACCTTGTTCGTGAGCTGCCAAGATAGTCAAATCATCTCTAAAACCAGTGTTTAATGGCCAGCCGATGAATAATCAATGTCTCACTTTTCATCCGAGTGTGAAAATGAGAATAATCTAATCCATCGTCCCTCTGGTAAAACGCGAGGCCCTGGGTTCCGTTTCTATTCAGGGCTGATTTATAACCCAATGGAAACCTGATGTAAACATATGATCAATGAGCCCCATCATTGCTGATAATAACCCCCAACCGGGCCACTCCCTCATCTCAAAAGCCATCCCTTTAGGCTATTAGTTTCGTCCAGCTAATCCTCTCTACTATTTCTGCCTGCTGCTTTTACCTCGGCCATCCGTTCAGTCCGGCAGACTCAGAAGTAATTTTATACGCAGCAGAGAGCGGGTGGAATTGATTTTTCACTCAGTGCTCGGTTCCCATCTGAATAATTATCAATTTTACTGCCTCATAAAGGGAAGAGTCAAAATTTCAAATCAATTCAAAAGAGCTTCTGAGACTATAGAAACTGTGCACGAGAATAAAGGTCAAAGTTGTCAGTGACCTCGGGAGATGATGTCAGATATGAGTACACTGAGCAGTTGACATCAGAGGCACTCAATATGATATGACTAGTGCTAATGCAAATCATATTTATGCTGACTACTGGAGACCAGCCATTAATATTTAAAAGAGTTTGTGAAAGCCTGCATTCAAAATAAATATAACGTATTCCACAGAATCTGAAGTTAATAAAGACAGATCACCGCCTGGTCATATGCTGTGAAGTGAAAGATTACTGTGTATTAACAGACAAGGTACTGCATTAAGATTGCCACAAATGCAGACAAGCCCGGAGCCTGGGCTGCTGTTCTGTCATTTAAGCTGGAATCATGGCACGCACGGTGCTGAGTAATTTGACATATCCAAATGCTGACTTCATTGCTAGCTCTTATGACACCCGTATTCAGGAAGTAAAACACAAGCACGTGTAAGGCGGCAAGGGAATCACCATATTTTGATAATGATGTCAATAATAAACATCATTAATATTCCCCCAACATGCAATATAATGCCAAGGATGAACTAGTTACTTTTCACCTTCAATTAAGATCAGAAAACAAATGCAACAAGAACCACGTGATAACGGCGACTGTGTGCCAGCTTCTATCAAAACGACAGCATATCTATTAGGGAACACAAAGATGACTGCAGACATTTTGTTAATGACTTACGTAATTGCTAAAAGCTTCCAGACCTGTGAAACATGGCTCCTGAAACAGCAGCTTTGCAACTGCACGAGGAATCCACCGAGTCTGGTAAATACATATCTTCCAAGAGTTGAATGAGATTTCAAGGGAACGTGGCATGGTGCAGATGGGGAGATACACAGCTAAGAACATCCTCATCTTCTCTTAATGCACTCAGGCTACAGTGAACTGGACTGAAGTGGGAAGGGGAAATATTTCTTGAGCGCTGCAGCAAACACTTCCTTTCCACAAGTGTGGGATTTAATTTCTATTGTATTCACCTTTAACTGAAAAATCCATGACTCACCTACTGCGAAATAAAGCATTCGCACTCAAGAGTATACAGCTACTCAATTTAACATTTCATTATGGGAGTGTGTGGCTGAATGCTCCTACAACACTTTCAGAGAACTTTCCTTACCATTTTTTAAAAATAGAAATGCAATGATTATCTTAACGCACCTCATTTTAGGAACGAACATGGAACACAAAGTTTAAGATATTGTACAGCCAAACATCTATGGTTTCCAGCATGACAGAAAATATCTTCTGCCTTTGGTTGTCATGAGAACACAGCTGAAGCTGCCCTGAGTTGCGTGCCAGCCTAGGGAGATTTGCTCTGCTACTGAATCGTCAATGCTACCCTGGTGTGCAGTAACAAAGGGTTCAGAAATCAGGAATATTCCTAAATGTGATAATACCCCATAGAAAAATCCAATAATTCACCTGCTGTAGCACTTGCAGGTCATGCTGCACGAAATTGAACAATCTCTGTCCATCCTGTGAAGTTCCTGTATGCCACAGAGCCTTGCCCTCTTTAACTACGTGCTGGAAGAGCTGTGTGACAAAGTGGTCTAAACTGGCACAACAGCTGGAAGAGACAATAGTATCTGAGTAAAAAATGAAACTGTTTTGAATTCTTTTCCATGAAATAACAAATTATTACAGTTTACAGTACTCAGAGAGCTCAAATTCAAAAATCTATTTGAC
The DNA here is from genome assembly GCA_035772895.1 of Perdix hodgsoniae. NCBI lineage: Eukaryota > Metazoa > Chordata > Aves > Galliformes > Phasianidae > Perdix > Perdix hodgsoniae. The sequence continues at coordinate 503,334 of JAPSGF010000053.1, forward strand.
GTTAGACTAAATGATTTACCATCATACCTGGTTTTGGTATATGAGATCAGTTTTGAGCATAGCTTTTAACAACGCATGGTATGAAAACTTTTCCATATTAAACCTTTTAGGTTTCTGAAACCCAACATTCTGTTTTGATCCATTTACTGAAGAAGTGAGGCTCAATCAGTAGAGCTGCTTTCCGGCTTTCTCCTGAGCAGCACGGTGTTTCTCTGCCCCCAGGAGCTTACAGTCAAGGTCAGGAGGGAAATAACAGACAGAGGCCACACCACGTAGTGACATGGTGAGCACGGAGCAGCCAAGTGGTCACTCCAATTAACAATTAGCAATTCAAGGAGATTAAAACAGATTATACCTGGCTTTCAACAACACCTCTGCAGTGACTAACCAACAGTTCAAAAATATCCCTAACACAGAAAGTCACGACAGCAAGGACACTGCTGAAAAGCAGAAGCAAAAGCCACTTCATACCATTATTCAATGTTTCTATAAGTAAGGGAGATTAAGTGCATAAACCTATTTGCAGAGTAAATATGTCTGCCTGATTTATGTAAGTTATTTTGTTGCTAGGTGTTGCCTGCTGTGCTGCTGCTGCAAAAGAGGATTCTGCTCACTTTTGTGCCTCAGCATGGTGATAGCAGTGCGTGGCCCTCCTTTCTCGAGCGCTCTCCTGGTCTTCCTCCTGACGATAGAGGTGGGCCCTTTCCCCTTTCCCAGCTGCTGTCTCCCCTTGGCCTGACACCTGAGGTGCTCCTTGGCCCCAGACCAGTGGCTGTGACTTCCCCACAGAGAGCTGTGCTGTGCCCAGCTCCAGTGCTGCAGTCCTGGTCAGAGCCACATTATTAAACCACTGCTGGCCCTCATTGTGCCACCACCAGCTGAAGCTCCCTGTGTGCACACAGTGCTTTAACGTGCTGGGTGCAAGGTTTAGCCAGAGCTGATAACCCTACAACTGCAAATGTCAAATCCAAGTGAGCGGAACATTTAGGTCCCCATCCAACTCCTACTGACTTCAGCTAGAACTTGTCCAGGCCTTTCATAGTTCACAGCATTTATTTTAGATGGGCCACTGGAGTAAGAGATATGTGGGGGTTGCAAAAGAAATTAAACTGTTAAAATGCTCATTCTGAGGGAAAAGGGATTAGAAGGATCCAATTAAATGTACCTTGAATTCTTTAAACTATGCTAATTTGGAGGCCTGCCAACCTTGCAGCGTTCATTTAAACACATCCCTCTGGACACCCAAGTATTTTGATCTGTGCTTGCTTAACTCCTTAAGCTCTGTGCTGGCACTATTAACTCTTTGCCATCTATAAACCGATTGCATTTTGCTAGGATTATTTTGAAATACATGCTGAAGAAACATTTGCTGGCAAGGAAGCACAAAAGGTCTCCTATGACTTGATCCTCCAAAGCTACTGGCTGACTTACCAGCAGGAGCTGAAATCTGTCAAACAGCTCACAGGAACAAGCTCCAGAGTCTCCAATGGTCACCATTGGCCCAGTGGGCTTACCAGGACCTAATTCAACAGAGCAGGATCTGAAGAAATGTCACCCACACAAAGCCAAGTTTGAAGTTGTAAGTCTTGCCAAAGTAAAGACTGGGACCTGGCACCCATTGTGTTCCGAACCAGAACGGTCCTGCACATAAACCAGAAATGCAATTCATGCTGGAATTGAATCACCATCAATAACAAGTGAGAGACTTGAAAATACATATTTCATAGGAGGGCTCTGCTGTATTTCTAAACCAGTGCTTAACTCTATTTCTTTTTAAATTGAATAATACAAAGTAAATCACTATCATCAGTTTACAAAACAGCAGTAGTTCTAAACATGCTGATACTGTACAAGCAGATATTTTACATTCGACAGTAAGTGATTTTAGCAGGACAGCAGACAGGTCTATGCTATCATTTGCTCATGAGAATCTGATATGAGTGTTAAGAGCTACTTAAATTTGCCCATAACTATATATCAAATATGCTTCCCTATGCTCATTTTTCCTTTTGATTGCAAGGATATAAGAGACAGGGAGCGTCAAGCAAACTCCCTTGAATGACTCTTCTGGGCATGTGGAACCTTGTGCTGGAGCAGAAGAGCGCTCTCACTAAATCTTAGTGAGACAAGCAAGGCAACCAAATAAATAGAACAAACAAGAGCAACGAGGAGCTACCGATTCCAGGCGATGGTCAGAAGAAATGATGGAGAAGACATAATAAGGATAGAATAATAAAAGATGCCAAGGTAAAAGCTTGGAGTAATCAGAAAAAAAATGCAGTCAAACCACATTTCTCATTTCTGGTCAACTCAGCTCTACTGTCTGCGAACTGATCATTTGGACTGGGAAGCAAGCAGGCCGTGGTTACAGCATGTGGCTACAGCCAGAACCAGCCCCATGCGTGCAGCTGGGGTCCAGCAGCAGATCAGCAGCCCTGCTAGACAAAACCAAGCGAGAGCTAGTTTGCTGGTTGGCAGGTGCTGGTGCTGGGGAGGAGACAGGGATGACAATTCTGGTGCCAGTCACCATCATGTTAACCTGGCTCCTTTAGTTTCTTCTTTGCTAGAAGGTATTCTATTTGACATTAACAATGCTGATTTCACATGCATTTTTTTCCTTTAATTACCTCCATGTTTTTGCATTATGCGTACAATTCCAATTACCCATGAGTAAGTGAAAGGAGAGTTTGTATGTTAGAATAAGTTATATTATTTAAGAAAAAGCAAACAAAGAAACCAAGCAACTTTTGGTGTGAACAGTATGACCACAGCATGCCGAAAGGGAATTATTCCTGAACAGTTTAATGACATTACTGAATCCCTGCAAATTAGAAGATTTTGTTTTGTTTTTCACATAAAGGTAAGGAGAGGGAGTTAAGTGATGTTTTCCCCGTCCATCAATTGCTAGCAGTTCAATACTGGCATTATTTGCCTTTGAGACTAAACCTAGAAAGTAAATGGATTTAGCAATTTAACATCTAAATTAGGCAGCAAGACAGAAAAAATGTTTTGCTTTTTTCCTCAATGAATAGCACACTACACTATTAATCATACAAGAATTAGAAAAGCTTTGCAGAGATTAGTGACAGTGTGCCAGGAGGACTACATTAAAAGGCTCTGATCCACTGAGTCAGCTGTGAAAAAGCCAGGTAAACACTTTAGAAGAGAACTATTGGAGTGTTTATCCTTGCAATAAAAGCTTAGATGAGGGCTTCCATTACAGCTGATTTACAGCTAGGGCCCTCCAAAGGAATACATATTCCTTCACAGTATTTATGAAGTGTGGAATCAAGCAAGGTATTTACTCAGAAACAAAATGAGCACTCTTCAGAAATAAGGATTTGGGGAATGTTTATCCTACAGCTGACAACAGTGAGAATCTCAAAGCTTTCACATATGTAAAGGGAATAGAGAAAAAGGCAGATATGTGCTTTTTTTCTGCTGTCAAATAGAGGAGATCTCCCAGTATTTGATTTTTAAAACAAAAAGCCAGCTATTTTGTTTTTATAAACATTTCTGAAGATGACTTATATGTTCCAATCAGCTCAGAGCACAATCACCTCCCTGATGATTTATAGCCCTGAGCCCTACTACTCTGACAGCATTCTTATGCCACTGATGTGAGAGGCAACACCTGGACAGACTTACCTGCCTATTTGCTAAGGGCAGGAAGGATGCATGTAATCAACTAACGCCCAAGAAATAAATCTGTATTTCATGGACTGACAAGTGGAAATGCGCCAAACACCAAGATTTTAGAAGGGATAAAAGATTTAGAAGAATGAATCTTACGAAAGTGCAGAGGTAACAAACTCTGATATGATACCAAAACACTATGTTAAGAGCTACCAACTGACCGAAGAGTCCACCTGGATGTGGCACTGTGAGAGTGTGGGAAAATCATGCACTACTTAAGTAAAACTTCTGGAATATAAATGAGGAACAGAATGGTCTACATCAGCACCAACTTCTGAAACACTCAGTGCTAAGCAGCATGATACTGAGGAAAAATAATTCCTTTATCACGCCAACACAACAACAAGAAGCATTTTCTAGCTGCCTAATTATGTTAAGTAATAATTAATTCTGACACGTAAGAAATGTTCCCAGAGATGAAGGGCTGCACAGGCATTTCGGTGGAATAAAGAAGTGTTTTAGAAAAGCAGAGAACACAAGTGGAAAGTCCAGGAAAAATATGGTGGGATCCTAAAGGTGGTGGCAGGAACCAAGCAGGACCAGCTCTGCAGTCCAAGCTCCTGCTGACAACAGCTCTGACTGACAGGCAGACCTGGCACGTCTCAAAGATGAAAAATGACTCTGAAGGAATCAGAGTGAAGAAAGAAAAAAGAACAAACACAAAGAACGACAGCTTCTGATGGAGTGCACTGAGCTTCAGAGAAGTTCAAAAAACCCCACAAGCCTGAATACTTTTAGCCTTGCAATTTGTATTTATGTTAGGTGCTTCAAGGAGAAAGGAACGCGCTGGCTAACTGTATGCTTTACAAAAGGTGAGTTAAACTTTTGGTTGATACTTTTTTCAGGAAAGAAAACATTCCTAGAAGTCATTCCTCATGATTCAACTCTCAGATACCTAAAGCACAAAGCTTTACAACCACAACTGAAAACAGACACTTTTCTTACTCCTCCTGTCTGCCTCGAGAGGGAGATCAACACTTTCTGAGAGGGGAAAGTAAACGTAGCACATGAAGGCTGAAGCTCAGATAGCTTTTAAATGTTCTTCTCTTTTACATGAATTCAAATTGGATTTCAAAGAGACGGTTAAAGTAAACTTGGTATGGTAGTGAATTATTAAAATGAATATATCCAATATCTCAAATGGAAGAGATGTGGTGTGGAGTAATAACGGGGATGGGGAACACGGCGTGCTAAACTGGTAGTTGTCTGTCAAACAAACACTGAGTACAACACATCCATTTGCAAACAATCAACAGGCTGCCTTGCAGCAGAACCAGCCTATAGGCATAAACTGCTGTACCATCATTACAGGTGACAAAGCACTCAAAATATCTGGGAGAAGATGGATTTCAGCATTATATAATAAAGTGACCTGAATACTACTTTACTGCTGTTGCTTAGCTATTCACTACCCATTTTCTTCCTAAGAGTGGTTTCCCTCTTGCAGCAAAAACTGCTGAATGTGTTTAACATAGCAAATGCTTTGTGAGTCTCAGTGCATTCATGCATTCCTGTGGGGCTTGACTGACACTTGGCAGTAATGAGAAACGCTAGCTATTATGGAGCAACATCCATACACACTAATGTTACACGTTTCTATTTTTTCCTTTAATAACCACCCTAATCAATACATACTACTGTAGGGTTTTAAAGAGTTCCTCAGTCAAACACCATACAAATGCATGCTATTCTCAGCTCATCGGGACGCAACTATGTATTTTTTCTTCTCCCAAATGCCCAGTCTTGAATTCATTTGGAATATGAAAGGCAAGCTACCAAAACAGAAAACCCACCAGAACCCCAAATATTCGTACAGTCATCTGGTTAAAAAACATGGAATGCATTGTGCAAGAGAATAAAATGAACTGCAATCAGACTGCTGCATTTTTTCTATTACTCCAAGTATGCCTCTGTTACCCCAGTTCTACTGCAAAGCACATTCAAGAAGTACTGAATAATTAAAAATCTGATTTCTTTTTTCCACTTACAAAGATATCTTTAAACTTCCCCAATCACATCACAGCAGTGCAGAATAAGCATTTTTTTTTTTTTACAACAGCTATGTTGAGCAAATAAAAACAAACCCTGGCAGATTCCTGTACACATACTGGCAAATGTATTTTACTTCTGAGTAACAAATGCATGAATTTTCAACACAGTCCTACCAGAGGCACCTTAATAATTTTAGCCATTCCAGTTCTTAAGAAAGTATAACTTTAAAAATGCCACTATAGTAACCAACAGGTTAGATGTTCAACATAACTCAACTCTGTTCACCAAAACAGACACATTCTTAAAATGTTCAAAACCTTCCACTGACTTTTGCTGTCCTGTTTAAGATACAAAGAATGTGCCAATAAGGTGTGAGCTACTTTGGAAATCTCTCCATTTATTTTAGAAATCGCAAATAAACCTTAACCACAGCTAACAACTGTAATTCAATTGCTTGAATTTCTTCTACAGCAGTGCATGAACAACTCTTACCTAGAGCAGTAAGTCCTCCAGATAGGGAGGTAAGGATATAGATCAGGACATGAGGCTCTAAGCTGGTAATGAAATCCATGGGATCCTGGGTCAGACATTCCGAAAGCAGGTAATAAGACTGGCTTAGCTTTCGATATTGCTGAAAATGAAAGGAGTATACATTAATAATAAATATGGGCATCTGCATTAACTAATATTAATGACATTAACAGATGACAGAAGATCATATTTTTATGATGTGCTAAATTGTAATTTAGCCATTAAATCAGAACATTTATATAGAGAACATATCTTTGTGTCTTTGGTAAATTGTAACTTCTCCAATTTACTGCAGGATATAAACTAGTAATCTAAAACAACCTCTGGATAATATTGCCCTGCTTTGACATCCGACGTAGCCTTCAGCCTAGTAAGAGCAGTGTGAGGCTGGTCAGGATGTCAGCTAGACAGGATTGGTGCCTGTATCTCACCTTCTGCAGGATTTACCACAGATTTCCCCCAGATTATCTCGGAGATATCTTTTGTGCTTAAGTGAGTTCCTGTAACAGGCTCTGCACAGGCAAAAGCACCTGCCTGTTTGTTTGGCACAACGAGCAAGCTTATCTTAAGGACCTGTGTTGAGGACATGTATTTTTGGATGGCCAGGAATGTGCAAAATGTGAGCACTTCACTGTACAACCAACTTCACTGAGAAAAGCTTTTCCAGTTCTAAGGATTTTCTTCTTGTGATAGGCACAAATCTGGATATTAACCATCTCTAGCTATCCAGAATTCGTCTCTTCCAGCAAGAAAATGACAGTTCTGGACAAAACATGGAAAAGAACAAAATTTAGCATTTTTCTTTTTTTTTTTTCCCAGAAAAGCTTACAGAAAATCCTGGTAAAGCTCCCCTTTCACAGGGCAGTTCTATCACCCCTGTATTTTAGATGTCTCAATGTAAATCAGTCCAAGCAATCAAGCTGAAAAATGCACGTGAGCTGTTCTCGATCCCTCTGCCTCATCATAACAATATAAAGCCTGCGGTGGTGTTATTTCATATTTCACAAAAAGACTCCCAAGACAAGCCACTGCTTACTAGCGAGTCACTGTGGGATGCTGAGAGCAGCCTTCTGACAGAGGCCTGAAGTACACTGTCAGAGTGGCTGTCCCCGCACAACTCGAAGCCAAAGCGGATACAGTTTCCACACAGGGCAGATCTGAGTGCAGAGTAACAGATGGAAACGCCCTTGAGTTTCAGTGGATAAACCTGATCTTCTGACAGTCCCAGGAGAGAGGATCTGATCACCTGTTTTCATAAAAGGAAAGAAAGAAACTTCTGTAAGCAGCTGCAAATCTACAGTATTTTGATGGCACTAAGCCCACATTTAGTCTTGATTTTCATTACTATTTGGAAGGAAAAATCGTTTCTGCCTTTACAGCAGAAGATCTGTTCAGTAAGCGTGACTGGAACTTAAAAGTCACCAGGGAATTAAGATGCAAAAGTGGAAATGCACACTGTGGAATTCCTGCCGCTGATTTACGCCCAGCCCGTGACTGAGTCTATCAGCGTGAGCTCAGCATCTCAGCAGAGCTGCAGCACACGGTTTTATAGTTGCTCACGCTGCAGCACAGCCCGGTTTTCATCCATTACCACGACGGTCTCTTGGGATGGCTGCTGATGTATACACACACTAAATACATCCCTCAGAAAACAAAGATGTCCGTTACAAAAGCCTCTATTTTACCAGTCACAGATGGGAATGACTTTTTAATTAAAATCCATGTTTAAAATGTAAAAATAACAGCTAACTGTAAATATTTGCTGTTGCCACTACCAGGCAATAGTGGCTTTTGGATCCAACGTGCAGCAGCACAGCGGATCCCGCTGCAATGCCCTGTATAAATCTGATTATTCACAGGCTTTCATCCCCAGGTTTTTTAAGGCTCTTGACATAACATCATCTTATTTTCATAGCATCCCAGTTTTAGTTTGTCTTCAAGAGAAAAGTGCATTATAAAAATAGTAATTAATGAAATGGAGCTAAAACAGTCGGATGAACAAAGCTGAGGCTGAATGCTTCGCCTCTACCACGAAGCAGCCTCACCTGGTGCTGACCGTGGTAAGCCTGGCAGGTGCAGAAGCAAACCTGGCCTTCACTCTGTTAGTACTCAACAGGAGTTCATTCTTTCTAATTCTAACCAGATGAAAATAACAAAAACTCAGGTATTTTTAAAAGACTTCCTACAAATAAAAGCACAAAGGTCTGCAGATCAGGTGCTTGACTTACCTGCTATCTAACCAAGCTGTCATGGCGATTCTGGCACCTTGGAGCACAGAGCAGCAGGTGACCTGGACCATTACCTGCTCACAGTTCCAAATACATCTGAGAGAGGTATTTGTGGGAGCCCGTCTTCCTTCTGCAATAGGCAATTCAAATATGCTGATGAAAAACTTGCATCACACATCACCCATCTCAGGTCACACACCACTGTTTAATACAAATTAAGTGTTATTAGGCTTGATATTAAACAGTCTCTCCATAACTGTCCTTCCTACCCATGCTAGTTTTCACCTTTTTTTTTTCTTACCATTACGGATCGCTGCAAATTAGAAATTTACATCACATAATTGGCAAAATACACACTGAAGTATTACTCTTCGGTGCTGTTCATGCAAACAAGGAGAAAGGCATGCGATACCACTTAAAACATTAATGTTCTTCACCACTCTAGGAAGTACAAAGCACTTTATCCACCAGGTTTTAACTGAAGAGCAGACTGGAAGGACTGGGAGTACAATCAGGGATTACTTTGAAGCAGTAGTCGGGATTTGGAAGGGTAGGAACGGTACCACTGGAGTTACGGAAGGGAAGAGAAGAATCAACTTGGAAATTAGCTTGGAAAGATGGTCACTTAGAATCAGAATTTAAAAACAATTAATACTTATGCATGAAAATGCTTTTGTTACTGTAAATGGCCATACAGGCACCTGAAGGCTACAGACATGAACATAATGCAAGCAGGGAAGAGGCTGAATTCCAATGACTGCTACTGGATAGAAATTCATTTGAGATGGTGTCAGATCTATTATACTAAGAATGACCTGCATCCAAAAGCTCCTCTTCAAAAAGTTAAACACAGTCAAATATAAAGAATGTCTTCTACTGTACTTGGATATGTTTACTGTAATACTTTTTATTTACATATAACCAGGAATGCAACTAAAATAAAGGTCCTCTAGGTGCCCATTTAAGATGTCCCAGTCAGATCATTATTATTATCCCTCTATTTGACAGCTATTATCCCTCTTTTGGGTCCAGCTAATGAGAAGTTTAAGGAAGTTCTGATTCTGCAACAGTTAACCAACCAACCAACCAGTCAGCGTGAGATGAAGAGGAAAGGCAGACACTAATTTTGAAAGCCACTATGTAAACCAGTGTACAACTGCTAGGACAAAAGCGTGTCAGAAAGGTAAGTGTGCTGTGAGATACCTTGTCTGGTTTTGTCCACTACTAAGTTTGCTACTGAAAATGTTTAATAACACCAACAGATTCCAAACTTCAGAAAAAGACGAAGTTCTCCATCCAAGGAAACAGCCCTTGAGCGACAGCTGATCAACCCATGGCACCATGAAATCCTAGCTGCTTCAAGAGCTCAGTGTAATACGCAACAATAGATGGAAAGAGATGGCAAGGAGGCAACTGTGTACTGCATATAGAAATTAATTGGAAAAATGGAATGATGAGGAAGGAAGTTGAAAAAAACGCTAGGAATCCCTTAGCTTGGGAGCATGAATTACAGGAGTCACACTCCGGGGCTGATCTTCCAGCATTTTTATTACTTCATAAAAAACAAAACAAAACAAAAAAAAAAAAAAAAAAACAAGCAAAAAAAATCACTGGATGATTATAACCTCGAATCCATTTATCAGCACAACATATTCCATCTAGAAGGGCACCAACCCAGCCTCACCCCAGGCAGCTCTGGCAGGGAGGAATTCAGTGCCCATCCCCTCTAATGAAAACACTGAGGAGAATTAGTGACTAGTGCAAGATTAAAAGCTGTTTTTTGCAAGTGAACGGAGTCCACAGAGAACTGTTGTTCTGCGTTCATGGACTCATTTTAAAAGGGCCTAAGAGTAGGAACAGCTCATTTCAAATTAGCAGCAGAGGTGAGAGACCTCGTGGTCCCTGTTACCAGTGCCCCTAGCCATCAGCCTACAAGTCAACAGACACTGTGCTGCAACAGACCCGTGTTTTAGCATTAGTTATTGAAAAAAAATATCAAGTACGGTGCTATTCCTGACCAGATGAAAAAGAAGAATGTTCTACATGTAACATTTAGCAGGAGCTTCAGGGGAGTATTTTCACGCACCATGGATACTACGGAACGTAGAGGAATTTACTGAAGGACTTGGGATCAGGTCAAGAACAGCTACTGAGGGTATGTTGACATTTATAATCCTCACAGCAGAAGACTGAAATGCAATTTCATAAATGACTGTTGTAAGAAATGATTTAAGGAAATTAAATCACCATAAAAATGACCTTCGATGTGAAGAGTTTTTAGATGGTATTTGAAATTCACAGCTCCTGTCAGAATGAAAACTGCAGAAACCAATCAGCGAACTTCCAGAGTTACTGCTAAGGATTAAAAAGTCAAATAAAAAGACAACTTAGGCCAAATTCTTAATGTGGGAGAAACAGAATAATGCAAAACCTTAAAAATAGGCCAAGTTTCAAAATTAATAATTTTTAATATAACTTTTTGCCCTGCATTTCACAGCAGTATGTTACATACGAAGTATTATAAGCTCCTTCAGCCTCGGAGACAATACAAAATCATTGTAGGAGTTAGAAAAAGAATTTTAAAGATACTGGGTGACACTGGTATACAGGAAATCAGTGTCTGTGTTTGGCCGGCAGTGTCAGCAGCTCAGCACTTCAGGAAGAAGGAGCTGTAGGAAAAGTGTGTGTGCATGCATAGGAGGAAGGCAAAGCCAGCTACAAAACATCTCGGGATGCTCTGACCGAAGATAACATCGCCGTGCCTCAGAATCCCACAGGCAATATGCTCCACAGCTCTTGGCACAGCTCCTTCCCTCCACCCTCCTAGATGTGGGAGCATGTCAGGACAGGCAGCTTCTCTTTCAAGCTCTCGCTTAATTGCTTTTACAGTAGCAGCTATAATACCGAGATGATTTCCTTATGGCTGAGTTTCCGTTAAGCAGGGCATGTTCTAGAATTCAGTTCAATAAGCAGCACTGGTAATAATGCAACCAAATAATGTTTTAAAGCGTCAATTGGATTACGTTAAAAAAAAATAATACTTCGGTAAGCTTAAACAGAGGTTGTGAAAACTTATCATATTTATGGAGGGAAAAATAATGTTTCTTGTCTTTTCCACTTTCATGTTTTTTATTATTCAGTACTGCCCCATAAAGATGAGTTTTGAATGTATGCCTTCCACGTGTTCAGAATGCTAGGGCAGGACAGCGAAGTGGCCGTATATAGCAAGCAAAAGGAAAACATGAATCGTGAAGATGAGAGCAAACTTCAGAAACTAATTTTTAAAGCCTCCAGAACAACAAAACATGCATTAAAACCTCTCAAAACGGCACAAGCAGCATGAATAATGCCAAGATAAATTTGCCAAAAGAAAAAGATGATGAAATCCGAGTCAGTAATGAAGAACAATATATTATGGAAGCAGCATTGCGGAAGAGAGGACAACAGATGAACAGCAATTGAGAACAGTGAGCAAGTCACTTGTAAGCAAATCTACTGATTAGAAATACCTGCAGTACTGCAAGAATCGGCTTAACCACAGCTCAGAAGAAGAAGTGCTGTCTTATGAAGTCGCTAGCACTGAATGGATCACAACACTAAGTTTTGAAATACGTGCTCTAGAAGCAATTTAAAGCTCATTAGAAATAATTGTGTCTGGCTACTGGAAAATGTGGTAAAATTTAATCCACATCCAAATGCTACCTGGGCTGTGAGAACAGGAAATTGTTTTGTGCTACTGTGGCTAACCTCATCGCTGACCCTGAGCAGTAACTGCTACAACAGCTGAAAGCTGAAGCAAAATTAAAAACTTACATCAAAGTATATCATGACAGAATGTAGATAAATAAAAACAGCATATTGAAAATATTATTTTTATGTCGGTCTTCTATAATGAAAGGGAAGAGGTTTACTAAAATGTAAAGAAGCCACAAAACAAAAATAGATTGTCCCAAGACGTGCTGAAACGTAATTCCTATACAAATGGGAGTTCAAAAACACAGAGTGAGGAGACTTGCACATACAGAATTAAAAGTGAGATACACTGGCAATGAAGGTGGACCATACTATTCAGTCTGCTTTCAATTTTCTTCTCTCAGCTGTTTATTTTACATCACTGTATCGCTCAGTCTCGAGCCATAATGGACAAGACCCTAACAAGGATAACTGACCATCTAAGTGCCTTTCACATCGTATGCCAGGCTTTACATCTTTGGAACATACAGCATTTGTAAAGACCTCTTAGTCAGAACTGCCCTCAGCACGATGTCATTACTGGAGAAATCAGCAGCCCTACCCACAAAGCCAGACCTGCTAAGCACAACCACGCACTTGCTGAAGTGCTAATGTTCAAAAGCACAACGACTTCACATTTTACGTTTTGTGACAACTGCCAATGCTGAGAGTATTTTAAGAACAGTTGTTTGGGACGTTTTTTCTGCTTTTCATTCAAAAATGTGGAATGACTACACACACAAGTCTAAGAGAAAAACACGTTATGTTTTAGTCAAGAGATGTAAGGAGATTTCAGCATCTCTACTCATATCCATCCATGCGCCCTAACACCACAGCACTAACTTTTTCCCCACCTTTATTTCAGCCTGGCACAGATCTTACAGAACATACACAGTAAATGGAGGTGCCAGCTGTACATAAATGGACATTAACAAGCTTTGGAAGAATTTCAGACGGACAGAAAGTGACGCACGAGTTTACCAGCTGTTTGGTTAGAAAAGTTATTCCCATTGAAACAACAGCCCAGCATTTACACAGAACAAAGGCATATGTAAATCTAAGATGCTTCCCATCACATAAAGCAAGCTACCTTTGCAAAGGATCTGTGCGTTATCCAAAACTGCCCTGACTCTGTGAGAGGAGCTCAGCATCCAGGGCAGAGCAAGCAGGAAAGGTGAGGGGTAGCGAGCCTGGTAGCGTGCCAAGACGAGCACAGCTGGGCCTTCATGTGACAGCAGAAACTTCTCAAGGATGACAGGAGCCTGGGTACACTGTGTGGGAACCCACTGCATCAGTAGATGAAGTGAGAGTGAGACTGAAAGAAAGGAAGGAGGACTTGCCCACAAGGACACTGTGAGGAAAGAAATGTTTACTTCTGTTCTGCCCGCTCTGTCTCATCACTCTGTGCTTCTTAGTTTATAAAGGCAATTATTACACTTTGGATTACAATGAAATCCATCCCGAGTTTCAAAAGTCTTTATGATCATCTTTGAGGAACTCTCTGTCAACTGCAGGCACATACAACAGGTCTGGCTGACTTGATAAGATAAATAGCAAATGCTTGCACACGTTATTTCTTGAAATCCGCAGTCCATCTTCTGTTTGTTCCCTAATGCTTTAGCCATAAAATCATGCTGAAGGTGAGAATCTCCACCGTCACTTTCAAAATGTTGTTTCTCACACTTACAATACAGCAGAATCACAAGGCTGTTCAGAACAGGACTGCAAATACTGCTCAAGAACTCTGTGCTGAACTTCATGATCGTCACTGGGTTTGCATGGTCATCTTTCCCAGCACATCTACAAAGACTACACATGCTTAAAGGAGGAATATCAATTCAAAAAAGCCATGCAGTATTAAAGATTAAAGTTTTCCTTAAAAACAGCATAGATTTTAAGGTATTCAGAAAGACATTTCAAATTAACAAAAACTCACCCAGTATCACTATTTTTATAGAGATCTGTGTGTTCACAAGATCGGACCTAACCACATTAATGAACCATCACAACACATTCCAAAAGAATTCTGTCCGTTCTTTCCCCAGGAACAGAAATCCCATCAACTGGTAACTGACGATAAATGCTAAAAATGTTAACAGCAATCATTCCAAGGTGATTAATTACAGTATATCTTGAAATACTTACAGTGGGCAGTAAAAGCCTCCCAGAGTGTGAACCAATGACCACTTCAGAAAAGAACTGCAGCAGTTTGAAATATCGCTAATCTAGGACGCTTATTGCAGGGCCCACAGCTGAGCCGAGGCGGCCGTGAGGCCAGTGCTGCCCATCTGTGCCAGCACAGAGCCAGCTGGTTATTGGAAATCACCGCTTTTAGAGGCTGCTTCAGCTGACTGTGCTGGGGGCTCTTTCACGTTCATTTTGCAGCGAGTCTAATCCTGGAATCAACGTTGACAATCACTCAAAGAAGAGAAAACGTGAACAATTTCTCTAAATATCTCTAAGTATTGGAAAGATACTGCTGTGACCCTGACTCTGATGAGAATATGAACGTGTTTTAAAGGCAAAACAGGAAAAAAATTATATAATTACATACACACAAATGCTGAGTAGAGGCTTTTCTCCCATCTCCATATGTTTCCTCCAAGTTTAGTTGACAGGCAGTTTAAATTTTTTATTTTGAATGAAGTTAAGAGCACTCCTCCTTTTGCTACTGCAATCTGGATTGAGGAAAAGAATATTTTTCCATCGCAAAACAGTTATGGAGGACAGGGAAGGAAATTGTGGAGTAAAGCCCTTACACCATCACTTCAGGTCTTCCTACAACACACATCTCCAAACTGTTGCCACACATCCCTCACGACTTTTCACGAGAACCAACATTTAACTAAGAGAGCAACAGGTGTTTGGACGTAGCCTTCAGCACCTCTGTGGCTCCACTGCTTCATTTACATCTTCAGTCTGCACTGTCCTAAAATTTCCTTATACAATGCCTAATTAAATTCTAGCACGAGCCAGAAGATGCTGGCTGGTCCCTGTGCACAAGAACTACCAATCCTTTAGGACTGAGAACTTCATGAATTTCACACACACACGTTTTGCATTTGAAAGCAAAAGGTTTCTTAACAGAGCACTTTATAGGCCTGAGTTGAGAATGAAGAAGACTGGGGCCACGTGGCTGACTAAGCAAGGATCACAGACTGGAGGCCCACTGCTAAGATAACCAATGAACAATCATTAGGTATCTTTTCAGTAAGAGCAGAAATAATGATACAAAAATATGGTAATGTTCCTTTCAAAATATTTAGGAAGTGAAATTTTAAGCTACCAAGTTAGCTGGAGTCTATTACAAACAGTCAGTGTCACAGACCTGTTGCAATTGAATACCTGAGTGGGAACAGTAAAATGAAGCAACTTATTATGAACAGTTGTAACAGTGCTCTAGGGTAAAGCTGTTATGGTCCTATTATGTCTTGGAGCTGCTGGAATATAATTTGAATATATAAAATCAACCCACACCTATCAATCAGTAGCCGAGATCAAACACCTCACGAGTATTCGTGTCTTTGCTGAAATCCATTTACAGTTGCTAAAAGAGGAGTTAAAGTGATACAAGCAACAATGCTACACAAATGCATCCCCATCTGTGACAGAAAGGAGCTCCAAAGGTCTGCCAGCAAGCTCTGCAGCTCACAGAGGGCTGAGACCGGTGGTAGTACATTACAGTCCTGCTTTGTTCTCTAAAACTCAGCAGTGGCCAGGGATAGGAACTAACAGGATTTTTATATCACGAGACAGGCAAAGAATGACACTGCAGAGGAAATGTTAATGAACACCTACTGTACGTACAAATCATTCCACTAGCTTCTCTGAAGAGAAGAATTCCATTTGGAGATGATCCATCAAAATTTAAACGTCGCGACCTGAAAAAAATAACAGCAAAAAGTGCTCAGATGGTCATCAAAACAGAAAACTGCAAGGGAATCATTCCATAAAACAGAGAAAACACATCTGCTGATTACACAGCACATTCACTCAATAAATTCTAGCTTTCACTCCAATGACATGCAGCCTAGTTATCTATGTATGGTTGCTTAAGACACAATCGTGAGAAAAGGTGAAACAACTTAACCAGAAATGGTGACAAGACAACACACTTCCCTTCATGGCGACTGGTGAGCACCTTGTGCCTGCATGCAGCTCAGAAGAATGACACAGAGTTCCCAGAGTCCAACTAGTTGGGATAATTTTACCCTTGCTTGCTCCTAAAAATCAGCCAATCCCCACTGGTTATTCTGCCACATAAAATTCATGGCAATCAAAAGCCAGTTCCGTAAGGATGAATTGCAACACATGCATTCTATGAACAGTCAGACCTTAAGAAGATGGAACCACGATCTCTCTTGATGCAAACACTTTAGCAAAGCCAACACAAATTGTTTGGTCCCCAGGCTGGAAACACAGCAGAGTTATTGCCAAAGTTTCTGCTGTATTTGTCTGTTCTCTCTGTGATACAGAATTTTAACTTCCAGTTTATGCCTAAGTGAGAGCCACTTCGAACTTAAAAAATGATTTTCAACACAGAACTTAAGTTTCTGAGTAACTTTAGCAAAAACCTTACCCTAGGCACTGGTTTGTCCTGAGCAGGAAAGGAGCTCTCACTGCGAGAAACAGATCACCCCTGGCTGACCCATTAGGTAGTCTGCTTTAGGTGGTATGTGGATTGTAAGACCCCTATCACAGAGACACCAGTAGCTATCTTTCACTGCTTTAAGTCCAGCTTTTTGTTTTCTGAGCCCCTACCTGCAGCATCCCTTGCTTCAAATTAGGGAGTAAGTCTGAGTATTTACCAATAAGCAAAATGTGCCACGTATAAATGTCTGTGGATTGCACACGCTCAAAATAATAATGGCTTGCAGAGGCAAGAACAAAAAGAGCACATTTTCTCAATGTCTGAATGGCATAATGCAAAATCTGATACTCTGTAACACATTTTAACCATGTCAAAGTATATTGTATAATGCATCCTAACCTGTAAAAACTAATGCACTACACAACTCATGCAAACCTCCATCCCAGATGATGTTTTCTAAAGGGAACAAGGCAGATTTTCTGAATACCAATAGGCAGAAAAACAACATGAATATGGAAAGTAGTCATTTTTTGCATGAGATTTATTGTTCCAGCTCCTCTTTGCTTCAGTTTGCTATTATTAGAGTTCTGTGTTTATGTTTTAACAATCTCTCCTTGGAATGAGTTGCAGCACTACTAGAGTACACTGCTTGCGCACTGCACTGTCAGTAAGCACAGGTTAAACTTTTCCAGCCTTTACTACACCCCCACTGGGATAAAAGACATAAATAACCCACACAAACCAAAGAGGAAGCCATAGCTAGTCAGTGCACACACAGGAACCAAGAGCTCTCCTCTAGGCCGCGCAGCCATGCAGGCCTTCTGCACACATCATGCGCACGAGTGCTTCACCAATTTCAGGCACTAACTTCCTTCCACTCCATTCCACCAAGCATTTCTTCAAACTTGAAATACTGCAACTTTTCTCCCTGTATGTTTTACTTGCAAGGCTGGATAAAAGTGATGCGAACAGATCCTGTTCTGCTGAGAACCCCAATTACTTTGGTCATGAAGATAACCAGCACAGAGACACTAACTATCCATTTTTCATTTCAAATTCATTTTTTCCTTTGGGCAATACACTAAATATTTCCAACTGTAACATCCCCAAAATAAATTGTTCTGTGACGAGTGGTAAGAGAGAAAGTCCATTCTAACACCTGCAATGTAAAGTGTTGATATCACCTACTAGAAGTGTTCTGAGGCCTTTTCAGGGAGCCCATGGAGAAGAATTTAGATGTGGGACAGGCTACCTACAAGCTGATTATAAATAATGCTGTGTTGGATAATATTCCTTCCTATTTAGAACTAAGGAAAAAAACAAACAACCTGTCAGGGAGTTGCAGTTTTAGAGACACATACGTGCACTGCTTGGCTTAAGGCAACAATTCAGCCTGCAGCAAACCTTGACAGGAGACTATTTGCAGATATTTGATTATGAAGTCAATGTTTATCTCTAGTTAAAGCATACTATTGCGCTACCTTTTAATATAAAATTGCAGCAGGCTTTTATATGTTCTTGATGGTATAACAACACTGAAAGCTGAATTCTGTTTGTGAATGTTGTTCCCAGATCTACAGAAGTAGCAATGTTAAAGACAAAGCCAGAAAGACAGAATGCACACCACTGCAGTATTGCTTTGCTAAACTCACTTAGCTGATTTCCACGTGATTCTTACCTGCTTTGCATAAATTCTGCCATCAGTTTCAATATAGGTGTTGCACATGCAGGTTCCTGGTACCACAGTTCAATACCTTTTTGCAAAACCTTTTTGCAAAACACAAATGTATGTAGGGTATCTTCATCAAAATTAGTTAAAGATTGTACTGACAAAGTCACATCCTACAAAACTTCCCCCTATCCAAAGCACACTGTCAAGTGGGGGGGGGGGGGGGGGGGGATGGCAGATACAGACTCTGGCCCCTCATTCTGACAGGGAGAATATCCATCTACACTATCTGTATATCTAGACCTGACCTACTCTCTAGAATAAGATTTACAAATTAGCAAATCCCAGGGGCCACAGTTTCAGCACCACCTCATATATATTGGATTTGCTCTGAGATGGTTGGGAATAATCGCATTGTATGATGGTTGTTTCCAGAGTATTTAAGAAAAGAACTCAGATGGATCGTGCGGAGATCAGTGAGGAGCTGCCCCAGAAGTGCTGTTTGCTCATCAGTACCCACGAGGTATCGGTTCTTTTAACACAAGCTATGAAAGAATGCAATACAGAAGAAAGTAAGGTTAGTAGATTCCGCAGTGTAACTCAGAAATGTAATGAGTTACTGCCTGTATCCGAACTTTTGATGCAATGACTTGATACATAGCTGACCCCTACTTTTCCCAACTTGCTAAAAAAAAAGAGTTTGCTCGGATAAGAATGCAGGCCTGTAAATACAAGGGAGGGAGCACAACTCGACTGGCAAAGAATTAAACAGTTTTTATGATATTGAACCAAGAGAACTGTGCAATTCTCTATTAAGATACAATCTAGCCAACGGAGTTAATGACTTTATTTAATATTAAACTTATTTTTCTTTTAACTTTGTTTCACGTCATATAATTCCGGAAATAGCGACTGCTCTTAGGAAAATGCTACTGCCTATACAGACCATGAAGGCACCCACTGTGAATCTTACGAAGTCACATACAGCCCAAGCACCCAATGCTGGATCATGAAATAAAAGCCTGAAATGCATGAAGGCTGACATGCTTCCTGGATATGTAGACACAGTCATGTCCCAGCTCTTCTGGAGCAGGCCAAGCCGTCACACATGGCACAGCTGATGAATGACAGCACTGTGCAGACAGATGGAAGGCATTCTGGCTGCTGCTGTCTGTCTGAGGCTCCTAAAGCCTTTTTGCTGCCAGCTGCTCGAGGCACTGTAGGCACAAACTCTATACAGCAGAAGAGGTGATGCGGAATATACCTTGCTGCCCTCCTTTACAGGGTTCTTTACATCTCAAATCAAATTGGAGCTAACGTACCAAGGAGAATTACTCAGCAATATGGATTTAAATCCAAATCCTATTTGCCTAAAATATTCTCAGAGGGCACAGATGACCCACATCACCTCACAGCCTTGTAATTTCACCAAAGCCAGTTCCACTGCTTCCTGTGATGGACTTACAGTGAGCTCACTCTCTACCAAAGGATGGTCAATATACTCAAAACAAAGCAGGTGTCACACTGACACCTGTGTACAGACTGAACTGGGCGATTCATCTCCAAAGCCAAACTTCCTCTTCAGCCTGCTCACATACACAAAAGGAAGGTGGTGAAAGGCTGCAAATCCTCCTTCTGGAATTTTGTGGGGTAGAAAACAAAAAACAGAGTAACCTGACAGCCAAATCCTACAACAAAAACATGAGTGAGCAGCAGGCTGCTAACACAGCCAATGTGATTAACTATCCCAATTCACAAGCTCAAGCATTAAGCTCACATTGTCAAGGATAGTCTGGAAACCACAGCTGCATTTTGTAAATGTTAGGCTCAACAGAAAGGCTTCAGCAATTTGCTAGTAAAAAACAAACAACAACAATAAAGTAGAAGAAATTAGTTTTAAAGACAATGTTATTTTTAAGTATTTTAACCACAAACGTCTAGGAATCTGGTTAACTCACAAATGTAACCTTACCAGCTTTACTGTTCAAGCTGAAAAGAATGCAAACTGCAAGAAATAATGCTAAGGCTTCAATCAATGCAGTTGGCAGTAGCACCTATTACACACAGATTATGGATCGTGCATAGCCTTGTTTCACGGAAAATGTATTTAGAAAACCTTCATCTCTACAGTTGCTTAGTGGGCTCTTTCAAATTCTGAATCCTTAAAACATATAAACCTAAAATTTCAGTTCTTAAAAAAAAATACTTTTGAAGAGGCCAACTTTGGGCTGTAAATGTCTTTATTTTGTTTAAAAATATCAAACAGATTTGGATAAATACATAACAATGACAGTTTGGTAAAAAGATTTGGTAAGAAGACCTAAAGAAGCACCGTTCAGACATCCAAGGTCAACACAACCCCCTAAAGAACACCTAGATGAAACTCCTCCAGGACAGACCATTTCCATCAACTTAATGGCTACTCTGTGCTATCCAGCACACTGCAACTCTGACTCAACCCAGTAGCCTAATTCTTGCAACCTTTTTCTTTTACAGGCATCAGAAGTCATTAAATACTGAGAATCAACTGGGAGGAACAGGGCAAGACTGCCTCTACGTTTCCACCTAACTGTAAGAAATCCTGACTGGAGATACAGAAAAGTGGATATCACCCTCAACTCAGAACCGAATCACCATGGATTTATTTGACTGAAGGACCAAGGACCTGAGACTACAGCCTCAATATTAGCAGGAAGAAACACATTAAACATTCACAATCTTGTCCAGGCAGTCTTGAAGCAAGAAACGGAATGAAATACATGAAGACAAACATCATCACCACCATTAAGAAAACCTGACTTTGATTATTTTCAAATAATTTCCATTTCTTGAGGTCCGAACAGCTGTACGTTCAAGCTCAAGACTGACCTACAAATGACTGCACCCACATGTTGCAACTATAAAAGGCAAGAACTTTCCAAAGCTGTGGTACTGGAATCACTGACAGCTTGACATATCAGTGTTTGGGGAAGAATAAATGACTTTCATATCCAGGTTTTTTTTAATGCTCTCTGTTGGTTTGTGTGATGTTTTCCTTCATCTCCTGGGCAGCCTGATCTACTGGGGGCACCCATGCCCACAGCAGGCACTGGAGCTTGCTGTCTCTTCCAGCATAAACCATTCTGTGGTTCTGTGATCTTTCATTACTGGAATTCTTCAGGAAGATGCCACACATAACACCTAAAACCACTTAAAATATTTTGAAATGTTTTAATCCCGTTTTTTTGAGAGATCACCTAATACAACTTTAAAACAAATTTCACTATTATTGTAAGTATTTTCTCTTCGTCCCTTGCCAGAGGAAAACTATAAATCTTGTCTCAGCTGAATGAACACCATTTATCATATTCATTTTCTTGTCAATACAATTATGAAAAGCCTTTGGCCTTTTTCCAAGGAGCCTGATTTGCTACAGAAACTCAATTAGTATAAGCAAGCCTGCTACATAACAGCCCTATTTGGCAACCCAGAGCAGCTCGAGCATACCTGACGATTCACCTCTAAACCACGATCCTAATAACTCTATCAGAATGGTAAAATAGAGGATACAGGGGTGTCACCCCCTCCCCCCCCACCCCTCTCGAGACTGAGAGGACTTGAAAGGAATTATTTTTGCTCATTTTTGCCATCTACTGGACAAAAGTTCAATCCTAAGCGCTTGGATCAGAAAAAAAGAGAGGAATCTCTCACCTGAGCCAACACTGTGAGTAATTTTATGAGTAATTCATTTGGTAACAGAGGGATTGGACCAAAATATTTCCTTTGAAAATTCTGCTCTCAGCGGTTCATAAGCCACTGCTTCTGTGCTTCCTCAGTACAGAATGACCTCACGGTATTAAAAGCTCACACTTATTTCTTACCTATCCTTATTATTTATTGATTGAACAAATGCAAGCAAATAAAATGTATTTTGCATAATATCCTGTATCTGCCGTTTTTAATATTAAAAGACTAAAGTCTCAAATAGGACAGAATTAAAATCTTTCTGGAAAAACAGCTTACCTTTAGAATTTAAGACAATTTTAAATTTTTTGACGCTATATTTGAAGCAAGAAATATACTGATCAAAAGATATTTAAACATAGCACGATACGATCAGATGCTGACCCTCCCTTCTCTTAGCAGTTCAGCTGCTTTTACAGCACATAGCAGCTGTGATGACAGCAACTTATTCTGCTATAATGCTTTGGATCAACACCTGGATGAAACTGGACTCAGCCAAATGAGGTGAAAGCCACTGCTCAGAAGCACACAGCTATCCTTTATGGCAGAGGTGGTAAGGAAAGATGTTCTGAACCTGTACAAGGGAAAGGTACCTGGGAAAGCTTAAGCTTCAAATGCCACAAAGACTCATTCTAGTCTATCTATACTCTTAATATAGATTCATGAAATCCAAAAGTTTAAGGCTGGTTTTGTTTATCTGAAATGAACTTAATTTATGAAACGAAATGAATATATACATTTAATTCATACAGGAAAGGATCCTAAGGGTTATGTATCCTGGATCCTTGCAGGAAAAAAACCTCCTCCATGGATGAATCCATTTCTTTCAAATGCAGAGGAGGTAAGGCTCTCCCCTCCCTCCCTCTATATCTGGATCTCTCCAGTTTAGCACAGAGCAGTGTGAAACTCGTGCTGTACCAGGAAAAACAAAGTAAAATGAATCTGGAATTGAAACAATACTGATCTACTTTTACACAGCCTCCAGACTATATTATTAAGTTTTAGAGTAACATAAGCACAAGCAGTACTAATGAAGTTAAACGTACCCCAATGGTGCTCCCTAGAAAATGAGATGCTAATTCACAGACTGGCTTCAGTGGTTTGTTGTTTTTTTTTTCTCCAGTCCTCTAAATCTGAAATTAAGTGATGCTTTCCATTGATTTTTAAAGGAAAAAAAAAAGATTATATTGCCTTCTGGTTTGGATTTTTTTTTTCCTGCAAGCTGTGTCATGCAAGCAGAGCCTGCACATGGACAGAATCATTGCTAGCTTGTTAAGGTCTTAAATAGGGCTTATCTGAATGGTCATCACAATCCTCCTGCCCACCACACAAGGATGTTTATCAGATCGTATCAGGCTCAGTTCTACAGCCTGTCATCCTTTCAGGATAATGTCCTAGTCACCATTTCTGATAATGCATTCTTTTTTACCTCAAAAAAAAAAACAAAAAAAAAAACATTAGCAAACAGAAGATGTTCACTGTTTAACTGAAATATTTTTAGAAGCTTCATTTCTAATAAAACATGCAGCTATACTTGAACATTATTTTTCCTGTTCATAGAATAAACATAATTAACTTCCACAGCTTTGAGATCTAAATTATAAAGCCAATAGCTGCAGTTGCTTCACTACATTTTGCAGTGTTTTCTTACTAATATGCCTGTGCCTAAAAAGAATTACGCCTGCTGCATTTATGAAAATACAAAACATTTCTCTAAGTATTCAGAAAATACCCACGAGAATTACCATGTCTGTTGGTACCAAAATACGTACAATACTGAAAGCAAACAAGAGCTGCATTATCATTATTTATGAAAGAAAGCTGCAGCCTAAACATTCGGATTTTGGTTTCAGAAGTCCATTTTCTTCTGATCAGGAAGACTGCAGGTGTTGTGATATTAATAGAGTTGACATAAATAGACAGTAACTGACTAAATTAAAGACATGATTCATACCAGAGAGAAATCCCCCCAGATTGCACTTGTACAGGGTTTTTTAAAAGCACTTTTGATGTTAAAACAATCACAGGTACGTGGTGCTTTAAAACACAGCTTTCTCTTTACAAAAGCATTATGGATTTAAGCAGGGACAGAAACCATTTGGATATGTTTTCCAGATTAGTAGTGTGACATAACAAAAAAGTGACCTCTCTGTGGTCTTTCCCAGTTAACTGCATGGTTGCCATTGTGCTGTAATTTTAGCTGATTACACATTAGTTCATTTAGCTTTGTTTCCTCTTCCCCACTGTGCCACACTATTAAACTAATGCAAGGGGCCTGGTATCCCTCTGTGCACAGAGCTGGTATTGTCATAGTGTAATAAGGATACATCCAGTCAAACAGCATGGTGTAGCTGGTCTTTGTGTTCAGTGCAAAGGCAATCCCTCGAAGATCTCTTGCCAGCCCGATCAACATACGCTGTCAGTGGGAAAGAGACACAGTAATTGATTTTCACGTTAGCACAGAGCAGATGGAGTAATAATCAGCCAATAATGACCACATATCTGATTTTGATTCATTAGTTTAAATGCCTTGCTCAAATACTTTTTTTTTTTAAATAAAAAACACTGCAACTCTTTCAACAAACAAGATTTCCACAACTTTGAGAGAGAGAACACTTGCAAAATGCTTAGAAAATGCTTTTGATTATTCAATATACCATACTAATGAATAATGCAAATTAAAACAATGCTCAAATACAGTGCACTGAGTTTAAAAGTACTTCCTGTATTAATATATTTAAAGTAGCAATAACAGTAAAATGTTAATTTAAGCTTGTAATATTTTAAAATGAGGTCTAAGACTAATTGGCAGTCATAACGAGCTACATTTAAGGTTATACCGAGATTCTCATTGTACTGTTATTTTTACTTTATTTTTTTTAAAGTCATTTTCCAAAATAGGATTCTTCAAGAAGTGCTGATGTTTATTTACAGGGGACCAAGTGAATCTATCCGTATTAACATTAGTTCTGAGATTTTTTTCCCTTTCATGAATAGTGGCTTCAGAACCTTTCCAGCTCAAAGGCAGACAAAACTACATGTAGATAATTAGTCCCTATTAAAAGGGGTTTTCACAATAATTAATAGAAATAATGAAAAAAGTCAGTGAATGAAAAGTATTTTCCCAACATAAACACATTTTTGAATGGCGTTAAACAAATATTCTTTTTTGACAGTGAATTAGTACTAATGAATTTAATCCATGCGTGGCAGGTGGGGTTTGTAGGGATTTCTTTTTTCCACTATGAAGCTCACAGTGCTGCAGAGCCTGGTTAAAAAAATCATAGGAGCACGGCAACAAAACAGCCAGGAGTTCTCTTTTTAAAAAGAGAGCTTTCCAAACTGCACTCAATGATAATTCCATAATATCGACAGAGTTGGGAAATGTAAAAGGTAA
Source organism: Perdix hodgsoniae (assembly GCA_035772895.1). Classification (NCBI taxonomy): domain Eukaryota; kingdom Metazoa; phylum Chordata; class Aves; order Galliformes; family Phasianidae; genus Perdix; species Perdix hodgsoniae. The sequence goes on from JAPSGF010000053.1 coordinate 528,893, forward strand.
GACTCACGTATTAATTCTAATTGATCACACAAAGAGCAAATTACGGCTGATGCCTTGTTAAACTGCTCCATGTAATCTTACACAAGGGCTAATTTCTACTTTTCCTATACAGACACATCAGTCCAATTGACTTGGATGGCATACACGTAGATTTATCTGAGGATAAATTGAGTCCTCTCTGAAACAGCGGTGAGGTTGCTAGGAGTATTTTAATATTTGCACTTCCTTTCTGTTGTGCATTCTAATGGCCTGAACTTTCAGGATGCTCAGAGGTCTCAACTCTCATTAACTTTAATGGGACTCTGAAATCACTAGAGAGGAAATGTTCAATACCAAGAAGATATGACATAAAATCGTAACTTTATCCTTATATTTATCTGCATTTTCATACTTTGTGCATTGTTTTGCCTACATAGAAAATAACACTGTGGTAGACCTGGCAGCCAAAACATAAAGAATTAAAAGAACAAGGCATCACTGCTTTAAACTTCTTTCCAAAGGGATACAAAGACGCAACAATACGCGGGGAAGTAGAAACCTTCCAGAATGATTTTGGTTCTCCTGCCCATACTAGCCACAATAAAATAAAATAAAATGAAGTAAGGAATATTGCACAAAGTAAAGGCTGATGTGAGGAAGAAGGAGAGCTACAGTCCCTGCAGAGACGTGAAACTGCCTCTGCTTGACGTTGAAGTTGCCGTCTTACTTCGGTCCCTTGAACATGGCCTAGATGAATGCAACCAACCCAGAGTATGTCCCCATAGCATGCTTACTGTGCCTTTCAGTTTAGATACTGTTATTAAGAGGCCCATACCATTAATTACGTTATTCTTGATAAATTGCCTCAGTTTACAAAGCAGCACACTAGTTAATGCTCTTGTCCCATACAATTCCAGAGTACTGAGTGGTTTAGATTAGATGCCCTGAATTGGAGCTCAACTCAATAAAAAAGGCCCTCTGACAGCTGAGGGTGCGAGCAGCCTGCATACAGTGCTGCAGAGTCCCAAGATAAATCCTGCTCCATTTATGTTGCTGCTAACAAGTATCCTGAAACTTCAGCTGGAGCAAAAACCGCCCTGGATTCCATGTGTATTGGAGTCACCATAGCAAAAAAACAACAAACCAACAACAATAAAAACCAGGCCAGGCCCTCACCAAAACCATCCAATTCCCAGGACATTTAGGCTTTTTCACATTTACTGGTCTACTACGATTTTTCAAATAGTGTCCACGTGCACAGAACTTCTTAGAGGCAAACAGTAACAGTGATACGTCTGCTTTTAGGCTGTCATGTCGGGGGACGGAAAGTGCCTTGCAAACTTAACAGAGCAATCTGAAGAGCCCATGAAGACACCGCTTCACCCCAATTACAACCAGCCACTTCTGAGGCAAAGGGAAAGCAGGTAGCAGCACCAGTGACTGCACAACGAGTAAGATGAGAAGCAAACTACAATAAATACAGGACACACAGAGAACAGAGCTTGTCAGCAGTACCCAGACTTACACATCGATTTTCCTACTAAGAAAACAATTTCAATCAAATTTCAGTTTTAAAATATTCTCCCTCGAGCGTCAAATCAAACCCATTTTTACCAACTGCAGCGTTTTGGTTCAAAGTCCCGACCGAGCCCCTTCAGCAGGCTTGTAAAAGAGAAGCAATGAACACGTAAACGCTTTCGGAGCGCCCACCCTGACGTGCCAGCGTGTGCCCACCGCCTGACTTCAGCAACTGAGCAGGGCTGAGGCTCCTCACGGCACCCACCCCCAAAACAGGGTTTGTAATGGAAAGTCTGACAGACCCTTAACCATAGTGGCACTACTGGGTGCAGCTATAATATTACCCTCATAATTCTACTATATAATAACAACAAAGGAAAAAAAAGGTGAAGGGTCATTGCGCTTTGTCTTTAGAATTAAGATGGCTGTCTTCATCCTTACAGCATACTCTTAATTCTGGAGACACGTCTTAATAACCTCTAAATAGTTCCAACAAAAGAGCCGTGTCAGAGGAATGAGCAGGCCCCAAGGTGTTTCAACTGGAGTGTTTTCATCTGCCTTTATTGCTCTATCCCTCTCCAGAATTAAGGCAATAACCTGTGATAAATTATTCAGGAACTGCTACAGGGATCAAAGCAAAATCATTCTGTTAAAGTGCTGTTTGCAACATTTGGCACTTAGTGTGAAAACTTTTAATGTGTGCAAGCTGAAAATCAAGGATTTTAAATAATTTAACAGCATGGAGTTTCTACAAACCGGCTAAAGATAGCATGTTGCTATTTAACTGCTTTTTCCTCAGATGGTTTTTTTTTCACCCATTTCTATCAAGCCCGATGATGTCACAACTCTAAACAAAGTACGCCTGAGATTCGGGCTGCCCAGTCTGTGCATTACCTCACCGGGTTGGCACGAGAAACCCCAAAATTCTTAGGGGAAAATCGCCTCTGTCTTAATATTGGACATCTTTTGCATTAATACCAAAAGGCGAAGAAGGAGCTAGGAGAGGGAAAAAAATGACGCACAATTACTTAAGCCATCTTCAATTGCGTTTGATCTCACCGGAAAAGAAACCTAACCATACGTTCTGCATGCAGACTGAACGATTACAAATGTATTTTAAAAAGAAAGAGCTCCCGTGCTGTGACTGTTTTTCAGTAGTGCAGCTCAGAAATACTAAACAAAAACCCTAGCCAGTTAGAAAGTCCTAGTAAAAACCACAAATTAAATGAATTTGGCAGTCCTGGACCATTTTCATAGTGATATTTTAACAGTGTCATCTCCCTGTGGAGTGGAATACTAAGCATTTTATTGAAGAACTGAACTGTTTTTGTTCTCAGTACTTGCAAAATGAAGTACCTGAAAGCACTTTTGCATGTATTATTTATCCATCGTGATAGAAAAATAGCTTTAACCCAATAAATTACATTTAAGAGAATTTAGAGCAAAAGTTTTGTTTATGATAAAGCAACAGATTTAGTCCTTTATCAGTAGCTTAAAGCACCAAGTTTTCTTTATACAAATTAGACAGATGGTGCTTACAGTAGAATTTACTAAAGGTCTGTCACAACAAATGCAGCCAAGCTGCATATTTAATCACTGCAGAACCTTGTCTACCTGCAGCTGCCAACTGCTAATCCAATTTCCCTGATAAATGTGGCAAGAGACACGATCAGCAATAAAGAGCATCTAACTCCATTTTCCTGCAGGGCGTCTTTTGATGAACATTTAGGACGGAAGCACGGAGTGCACTGTGTGGCCCTGGCTTGTGGCAGCTGCATGCATTTTGAAGACACAGTTCTCAGGTTACTCACTTAATTCTGCCACTATCATTATGTTGCTATTGATCTCAGTAGCTCTTGTCTACACAGCATTACTCTAGATGAAGCTGAATCAGGCAGTTATCATGCATCAAACTTGCTCAAAAGCCTGGAGATTTCCCCTTAATTACTTGTGATTTTATTTGCAAATACCGTTAAAGTGTAATCAAGCAGTCACTTTCCAGGGTCGTTAAGAACTTGCTAGTTTAGGAATATATCACTGGCACTCCATTAAAATTTCTCTGCTGAGATGGTTCCTAACAAACCAGGCAGGACAGCAGCAAAATTATTTTAATAAATGGAATTCTCACACGAGGTAAATGCTGCCTCCTGCAGAAAGGATAACGATCTCCAGTGACCTCTTCGTTACAACTGTTTGAATTAACGACTTAAAAATATAAAAGATGAACCCCAAATAGTTCAACTGCCTGCATGTAACACACAAAAAGGTACTAAAATTCAATATATAAACAAAATTGAGGATACTCGAATAAGTATACGTTGAAATAATATTAAGCATCATGTTTAAAAGACAATAGCTCAACTCCAGCGGTTACTGTGACCTGGGCATCCTCTATTAATGCCAGATATGCACTGCAGATAAATCACGGGATAAATATTTCTCGTGTATCTGTTCATTTTCTTACAAAAAGAAGTGGATAAAAATGATGATGTCTGCTTGATTTTCCATTATTTTGTAAACTATTTTAAAACACTGGATCGGTGTGAGGGTGCCTTCCACATTCCCTGTGTGGTTGAAGCAAGGTTCCAGCCGGCACCGTAACTATTCATTCACTGGCAGTGGAAGGGGCTCTCTTTAATGCAATAGCTCCCTAATATATTATCATTCCTGATGATGCAGCTTGCATCCAGCAAGTCTTCTTCTTCCCTAAAATATACTGTTGTTTTGACACAAACAGCTTGCTGCACTTAAGGATTTTACTAATAAAACATAATGTTGTGTTAGATATTATGACTGTTGCCACAGCTGAACTGACTTGTCAAATCAATCCTAATATGGCTCCCACAGGCACATAAAAACCTTATTTAGCTATCAGTTATCCTAATCACTTTGTTCAGTTTAAGGGTGCAATACTTCAAGACCAGTTCCTATTTATACATATATGCCCAGCCATTTAATAAAGTCTTGATTTATATAATAAATTCTTGTTTAAAAAAAATACTTTAAAGCTGCAGTGTTTTATCAAGTGTGTTACAATACATCTCCTTATACTCCCTAATAGATATGTTAATAAACACAACAGGATACTAGCGGAGAAAAGGGAAATATGGAACAGATGAACTACCAATGAATTAACATTTTCCTTTTGATTACAAATGGAACTCAAACGAGTTCCATAAGCACTGAAAATCCCAAGGTCTTTATCAACTATTTGTACAAAGTTTCTTTCACAATAGTCATTCATGGCCTTTGTACCTCCGCTGCCTACATACTTAATTATCCACATATGCATACAAGTATTAATATGCCTATCAATATACAGGTATATACATTTCAACAGACAGAAAGAGAACTGGGATGGCAATCTGTGGCTGAACAGTTGCCCCACCGTTAAGTCTTTTTCATCAATAACTTATTTTCTTGTAATTGAAATAAACCTACCTTTGCCTCTTGTTCTAAACTACTGCTGAGCATCTGAGTCACACTCTCAAATGAAACTGCGAGGGGCAGCATGAAATTCTTAAACTCTTTCTCATCTTCACCTACAGGAAAAGAAACAAAAAACAGAAAAGGATCCCATCATATTCACACCATTGTTCCAGGAGGGTCAGCCTCTTAAGCTTTCGTAATGAAATCTCACTGACATCATTGGAACTTTCATCAGCACTACAAGAAGAGAAATCTGAGATTTGACACACATATATATTTAAATGAAATGTATATAAAAGACAAAGAGCTGGTCGCAAAGAACTTGTAACTGAGACTGGCACGTCTCTGCATTTCACACCTCTCTCCTTTTGCTTTTGTTTTCTCTGTTCATCAGACACCAATCACTCAGCACCACAGAAGAACACTCACCTATCAAGACACAACAGTTGCAAAATGTTAGATTTAAGGCTGCAACAGTAAATCAGACTCTTTCATGTGTGTATTTCATTTAAACAGGGATCTTTTATGATTAAATGCTAATTTTTCTACCTCCCACATACTCAGTATACAGGATGAAGCTGTCACGGAAATAAATCTGGACTATCTTGGGGCTACCTGTGCAACACCATCACCTCCTTTGTTTCAAATTTGGAGCAAACGAAGGAAAATGTTGTGGGAAAAGGAATAAAAGATTGTCTTGATTAGACTGTTTTGTTGCCCTGTTATAGTGCTGAACTTGTAATTATAAACAACACCACATTCTTTATAAATGGCAGTTTGCGTGGGAATTGGTACTCATGCTACTCATGTTTAGCTCTTTAACACTGGTAGTCTGCCTGCCACACGCACTCATCCTCTCTAGGTCAATTAAGAGTAGAAACTTAATTTATGCTCTTTAAAGAGCTCTTTGCTATAGGACTCCTCTCACTTCTCTTAACTGGCAAATCAAATCTAGGAAAGGATACAAGGGAAACACTTGTACCTTTTCTGCTTGAGCATCTACCAATGGCCAGTGCCAAAGCCAGCACCTGGCCTAGACTGCTCCTTGATGCAACACTGGGATCTTTTTCATTCTCTTGCCCTCAACAATACCATTTATTCTGGACTGTTATTTCCTGGGCAACTGATGGATACAACAGACATACCAGAAGTCATAACTAAAGATCAGTGGAGTCTCCCATGTACCAAATTAGTTGAAAAAAAAAATGTAGAATGAACTTTAAAGTTTTGCTTCTACATTTCATATACCCATCTGTGAAATGGGTCTAATTTGGTCTCTTTTCTCATAGACCTAATAATTTATCCCAAAGCAGAAAACTTCCGTCTTCCCAACAGAAAGCAAGATGTGGACTGGCACACAAATCCAGGTAACAACACCGAAAAACAAAATAGTAGTTAGTAATCAGTAGTTACTCATTAAGGACGACACATCATCTGAACCGAAAGAGGCAAATTCCTCTGAGAGACTAATTGTGAACCTGCAACTAAAGCTGTCCCCTAAAGTGCATGCATTTACAATGGAGAGGAAGTGGACGTTCCACAGGTGATCTCAGTCACAGCATTTTCCCAGTTCTGAATACTTACTTGGCTTTGTGACCTGAACTGCTTCCTTTTCACACAGGGCTTTCATGCCCAGCTTTCTGGAGTTTTTTTTAAAGCAAAGGAAACACTTTCAACTTGCTGCTGCTGCATTCATTGACAACAGCTGATGAATCAGAACCTTCAAATCACAAACTATGCTCAAGAACTTTCTCAAACTAGCACAGTAACTGATGAGGTCTGTAACTTCCATCCTGCCCATGCAGAACAAAGGAAGCTGAGATGCTGTGTCAGATTTCAAAGCCACTGCTGGCAGCAATAGGATTTAGAGGACTCTGGGAAATGGGACTTTAATCCCATCCATCTTTGCTTGTCTCCTCCACCATCTTCTCTCCATTCCTTTCTGCTGACCTGATTCAGCCTTTGTAAATTGCCTTTCCTGAGGCCTTCTTATAGGGAAGGTCCCTATACAGGTCCCCTCCCTCTTATTCACAGTAGTTCCATACCATTCATCCACCTTTTTCTGTCTCCTTTCCTCAGTCAGTTCCAATACAGTACTGGTTTTTGTTCTCCTCACCAACAAGCTCGAGCCTTCTCTTACACTCCTAGAACTTAAACAATTACTGTTCATGTTATTTTCCATCTCCTTACAAATTATATACCTCCTGTTATAAGCAACATCCACATCCTGTGATCATTGCAGTACTAACTAGAAAGGAAAGAACCTATGCTTAACAAATCTACTATGGCTCATCTGCTGTAACTCCAACTACACATACACATCCTCAGTGTCCTACGTTCATTACATCAGGTCCACGTGTGGCTTAAGGCAATACTGTATAAACCTGCTTTACTTGGAGAGGTTTGGCACTGGGCACGACTACATATACCTGTAAGTACAGGATGCAGACAAATCATGCAGAATAGATCCTGAAGGCATATATTCTGCAGTTTAGATCTACTACTCTGAGCAGTGAAAAAAGAAGTGACAAAAAATTTTACTAATCCTTATTTAAGAACTTTTAAACATACCTTTTACTGGTGTTTTCTGCATTAGTTTTTGTTACTCTGTAATGCACACAACAAAATACTTTGTCTACTTTAGAAATCTTGGACCAAGAGCCAGTCAGACAAAATGGTGCAATTCTAAATTCCCCTCCCCAAAATTATTACAAAGACAATCTGGGATACAAAGATTTCTCAGTCTGATTATACAATGTTAGAATTATTCAACAGAATCCAAGCACATTTTAAAGCAAATAATAATTAATATTTAACTGCTTTTCCCACTACAGTCATATTTTGCCAGTCACTTCAAGAGCACATTGTTTAAGAGGTAAATATTCTCAATGTACTGCATTTGATTAATCTCCAAAAATATTTCTGCAACAAACTTTTACTCAGAAAAAACTCACCAATGAAAATTCATCTGCTTTATTCATTCGTAAATTATTCAGATAAATCATATATAAAAATCATATGATATAAACTCTTGAAAAAGCTGGAGAAGACAACTGGTATAATGCTTTTTGGTCTAAAAATACTACTAGGCACAGTTTGTTAATATCCCTTGATTCACGTAATGCTACCACTTAATTCTTGTGCAAACAATATAGAAAGCACAACACACTGTGTGCTTTGTTTTTTTTTTTTTAATTTGAATCCCAAAATGCAAACTTACACTTGTTTGTTGCTCCAGATGTGCGTTTCTACCAGTTCAATTCCAAATTAACTTCAGGAGGAACAAAAAGGACAACAGCCGAGAGACTGACGCATGTCTTTTTCAGAAGCTCCACGTCAGATCTTGTGGAGATGTAAACCCAAGAGAATCAGAATGGCCTTTATTAGCTTGTAGCCAGTTATAAGCCACATGTCTGCATTTTATCTGATGGTGTTATTTTTAATATTTAGTCTCATTCTTACACATTTTTTTTCACCTACAGGAAACATTACCGATCTGTATGTGTAACCTAGAAAAAGTTACCTACTGCTGCTTATGTGACTATGATACTTAGCCAAGAAAAGACAGGTCCAGGTCACAGCTGCCCTTCTTTAAGAAAAAAGCTGATGACTACAGTTTGGTCTTGTCTCCAACTCAACTATTTTCATCAGTGTTTAGCAGCAGACAGTACAGGCACCCATTAACATCAAAGGGGATATCAACTACTATTGACTTACAGCTCTGTGTCAATTTCTTCTTCATGCTGCCCAGTTAGGTTCTTGTGTGAAGATCAGAAATCAGTACATGAAAGTCTTGCTGTGTTATTTTTTGAAAGCTTTTGTCAGCAGCCCCATCTTAGAACGTCTACAGATGCCTGCCCTCAAAAAAACGTTCTGTAAGGTGGATCCCCAGCTGATACAGGCCCACAGTTCTGATCAGCTCCGGGCCCCTGACCAGAACTGAGGCAGTCTGAGTCATGATGTGTTCATTATTCACTACCAGCTTCTCTAACATATGGCTTGTTGCAGTGACCATTTTGACAGTCTCAACCTCCCCAGCCTAGACAGGAATGCAGTTTCACATTTTATTCAGGTGGCAAAAGGCAGTGGCAGGACTCAAAGTGACTGAATGCACCCTTGCACCTAGCTTAATGTGTGCACTGAGTTTTACAAATCTAAACTCTCTAATTTCCAAAGGACAACTCAAGATGCAACCTCTGAGGAGATACAGGCAGGTCAACCTATGCTGAAGGTTGAACTGCAGAACTCTGACCAATGTTCTTATTAAACTCATGGTCTTTGTATACTGAGAACTTGCATGAATAAATGAGATAAACAAAACTTACACTTGAAACTGTAAAGTTCTGGCACAACCAATACATCACCTTGAAACTCAAAGCACTTATTCAGGCCCTTGTTTTGTAAATATCTCCTTAGGAGATATTAGGAAATGCTGTGCAAAAAGAAAAAAACACCCGACTTGCCTACGTTATTTCTCCAACAGAAGGCAACACATATGCTGCTACTGCTTAATGCCATAAATCTCTGAAGTTGATAGGCAGTGATTTAAATACAAACATAAATATTTACTGTGCAATTAAACTGCTGTTTTATTGGTTAAATTACCATAAAAATTCATAGCATTACAAACCCTTAACAAGACACCAAGGTGTTGCAAGGACACCTGAGGAGGATCTTACCTAAATTTACCATGAGAAGACAAGTGAGAGCAGTGCAGAACACTGTCCGGCACTGAAGGTCACTGATGTAATTATCACTGAAGCCCAAGAAAGGGAAATGCTTACTCTGTTGAAACAGAAGCGTATGAAAAAAGTTACATGTTCTGCAACATCTACTACAAACTCAACATTTCTTAATGTTGTAAGAACATACTGTGTGATTCCGAAGCATGAATTTCACAGCATCTGTTTTCACAAGTCTTTTTAGGAAGCCATCAGCAGCAGGTGTTAAGGAAGCACCAGCCTTGCGACATCACTGCTACGTAATCAGGTCGCACAGACTTACAGGATTTTTTAGCCAACTGAAACAACAACAAATTTAAATGAAGAAGATGTTGAATTTCAACTGGAAATGTGTCATGGAGATATTCTTCAGAACATTAAAGACCGTAATCTATTATTAATTAAAGCAATTACTTTTCATGGCATATATTCTAGTCACAGAAGAGACGAATGAAATGACTTTTATATAATTAAACAGAGTTTCTAATAAGAAACGTTAATTTTTTTCCTCAGATAGCCCCACGTTGTCAGCATAGTAGAAGCAGTTTTGCAACTGGTTGTATTGAAGAAGGCACCTGGCAATGGACTGGCAGCAGCCCTTAGCAGCACTGACCTCACGGCCTCTGAACCACAGAGGCAACCTTATGGGCCTGTCTCATTTGCTTCAGTTACAACAGATAAACGTGTATCTCATACATACTAAGCTACGTTAAACACTAAACCAAAGTATTTTCAGATGTATTAGAACTGTACATAAATTTCTTAGGAGAGTCTCGTGATGGTGAGACACCAGGGAAGCGCAGTGGCAGGAAGGCCGCGCGGTGTTGGTCTCTCCATGGCACTGGTGAAGCTCTCCAGCTCTGGATAAAAGCTTAGTCTCGGTGTCAGCACGTCTGCATCTGCCTGTATGAAAAATGGCTCCCAGGGGGATGCGCTGAGTAACACAAAAGATAACCTATCTCATATTGCTGAACTTGCAAAGCTTACGTTGCAGAAGCTCTAACAGGTAAGGGGGTCAAGACTTGTTCCACAGCTCGAATCCTTTGCCAGCAGCATGAATACAAACATCTTTAACAACATGGTGACACACTAATTTCCTATCTCAAATGACTGAAACATCTGGACTTGGAGGAAGGAAATGACATTGGCCAGTGCTGCACTGCAGGTACAGCCTCTGTGCTGCAGGTAGAGCTGCCTTCAGGGATGTCTGCACACGAGGAGAGAACGGGCAAAGTGATGGCCTACATCTGCTAACTCCTGCTTCTCCTTCATCTGAAATAAAATGGCTGGGTAGCTTTCAGCAAGTCACCCAGTGTTTCAGTTCCATGTTGATGTATCCAAGTGCACTAAGGCACTTTCTCCAAAATACCGTAAAAAAGAATGCCAGAAGCAGAAATATGCATCAAAAGCACGAAACAGAAGGACCTGTGGGTTTCACTTCACAAGCACTACAAAAATAGGAGCGACTTCTTCAATAATATTTATTCTTGGCATTGATTGAGTTCTTTAGGAAATAACCAGTATGCAGCTGGATAACTTCACAGGAGAGCATATACTCACGTATGCACAAACACCCACAACTCTCACTGTTGCTCTGTTTTCCTCTCCAAGTGCTTCACTCTGCCATCCTTGCACATAATTGGTTGTAGCGCTGGATTACTTTTACAGGGATAAACAATTTCCCTTTTCATTTTAAATGGATTAAATTCTTTTTAAATGGATAAAAGCGTACCAATAGGTTTCATAGCTGCTATTAGAAAATCCCCTAATCTAGTTTTAAGATGATTCTTTGTCAATCTACAGTATTTTCATGTTTTTATATTGCAAAGCTACAGTTTATACTTCGTTTTTCCCAGTTAAGAAAGAGCACCTTCCATAGCATTGTAAGGCTAACAAAGGCATGGATAAAGAATTGAGGGTCTCTCAAAGACATTTTAACTCGTGCCCCTGTGCAAAGTAAAAATGAGACTGAGTATTTTGATACAGAAATATACAGGGGAAAAGTTAATTATTAGAAAGAACTAAATGCGAGTGAGGGAGCACTATGGCTTCCAAGACATAAAGGAATGACTAACATTCCATTATGTAAATTAATTCAAAGATATTTCAGGACTGATCAGCTAGGAGGGACATAATGATTTATAATTCAAATAACTGAGCTTTGAAATCAAATTGGGCTAATACATTTCAAAATATGCAAACCTGTAATAATTGTGAAAGTAATGTAAACCATGACACCAGCTCAAAGCAGTTGCTGTCTTTGTTGTTAATGATGTTTTATGTTTCTCCTTAGTTGTTAAATTTTCCTATTATACAACAGAGTTATTGGAATAATGTTTTGCTTTTAATCACAGACAATCATTCAAAAAAAATATTTCTTTTTAAAGGGAAAAAAGGACAGTTAAAAACACCGAGAAAAACCCAACCCTAAATAACCCAATTTGAAGGCTGTCAAGAAGCTGATTGACTTACAGGACAAGTACTGAAATTAAATAAATAATTATTTTAACCTTTCAGGCTAGCCACAGTTTAATCTATACCAAATACCGCAAATTGATCCACTGGATCCAGCATCTTAACAATATCCTGCTTCCTTCACAGCAATACAAACCCAGTGCCGCTTAAAAAAACTAATATAATGTGAAAAGGCCAAAGTTTGCAATGCCAGGAAGTAGTTATAAACTACTTCATATGTTCGAAATAAAAAGTACTTCAGCATTATTATTAAAAAAAAAAACTATTGGTAGAGTTTTTTATAGGAAAAAAATACATATCTTTAAAAGCCAAAATGACCAGTGAAATTGGGTTGTACATCATTTTCTGGGAAAAAAGAAAAACAGCGTCGACAGGTGTAATTTATCATTTTTCTGATTTAATACCAAAGAAATATATTAAAATAATAAAAAGAATCCTGAAATCCTCAAAATTTGTAGTGATAAATAGCCCTCCCTGTCTTTATTGCATTATGCCTACTAACAGAAATATTGCATGGTGGATTTTGCCAGACAAGGACGATTATTTTCCAATAAAAAGTTGCATATTAAATTCCAGCACAAAAGTGGGTGTCTAATACTTTCGAAATCTTTTATGGTTTGCCAGGGAACACAATTTTAAACTTAACTAATACAACATCACGGTGAAGTGAACCGGCATTAAAGCTGTCTTTGTACAACCCCACCCAGCTAAGCAGAATAGCTGCTGTTCTCGGAACTCCTGCTCGAAGTATTTCCATTGGAAAATAATTGTATCTGCTTGTGGCATTTATATTTTGGTTAATTTCTATTTTCCTCGTCTTTAAGCATTTCCAATGAGGCTTAAGATGCGTATTTATGAAGGCAGTGCTGCTTTACATTGTGACGATGCACTGGGGACCAAGCATCTGAAAATGCTCTTGCAACAGTTAGGAAGTTTCTGCCAAGAAAAATACAATTTCATCACAATTTTATTCTTCAGGAGAGCTTTGGTTATTAAATATCTACTTTTTCATCCTTTCTAGGTCTTGACATTATTATGTCTATTTCATGAGCAGAAACTCATTTACTGCAAATATAATTTGAGTAATTTGAAAACTAAAACTATCCCGACGTTTCAGCCATGGAAAAAGTATCATTTTCATCACTGACCCCCTGTTCTGGAGAGTTAGCACGTGAATAAACGCCTTTGAAAGCCTCCATAACCCAGTATGAAACATTAAATGCTTATTGGCTTTAAGAGAAATACGAGGCTGATTATTTCAGCAAGTTAACATATAGGAACAAATCCACAGACACTGTGTTAGATGCACCATGCTAAAATTTTTGGTTACTTTTATGTTTTGAACTCTACTGAAGCAATAACTGCATCCTATAAAAGAGGAGAAAGCTCATTAGTCTTTTCATAAATCTGATTAATTAAATAAATGTCTCCTCTTCTGCTTCTGTGACATTTTCTTAGTAACGTTTCACTTTCAAGTCCTTCCCAGTCCTAATTCTGTGATGCCACGAGAACATAGAGGCACTCATAGCCAAAATATCCTAAGTTGGCTGTTTAATGGTATGTCAAAGAAACAGAAAAGTAAACATTGCTCTCTAAACAAAATTAACTTACGGAATGTCATCTTTCTACTGACAAAAATATATTAGAATTCTTCTTATATGATTAGAGTTCTGTAGAGAAATAAAATTATTTTGGTTGTCAGATTCTACTTGCCTTCCCCTTTGCTTGCCTCCCAGTCTTCTCTAGAAAATACTAAAAAGCTGTTTTTATTTTAAAATAGCAAAGGATTTCCCAGTGGAATGTTTTTATGAGCTCTGATCCTTTATTCCCTGCTGTATTCCTTTAAATATTTTGTCACAGCAAAAATAATCATCTTTTATTTTTAATTTTCTTCTCAATCCACTGAAAATTCAAAGAATAATTCTTCTTCTCCAACTTACAATACACAAGTGAATGTTAGAACAAGACAGCAAGGGTTTGCAATAGACAGCTAACAGCTAATAGATAGTTAACAGTAATCAATTGGGAAAACTTTCACAAACACATCAGAACCCAGGCCAAAAAAACCCACACAACTGTTACCATTTTTTCCAGTAGAACAACATGGACACAGTGAGGAACTTTGAATCAGGTGAAGATAAGAAGAGCACTGTGCTTCTTATCTTAGTTTCCACACCCTCAAAGTAGAACCAGTCCTGTTCCCAGCTGGTTACAGAATCAGCCCTGCTCTCAATACAGCTGAACTCATCAATGGTCTTAGCAGTAGGATGAGGAATAGATAGATGGCCATAAGCAACTAGTTGTATTTTTTTGTTGTTGGTAAGTAGGTGAAAATAAGCACGCCTTTTAAAAAAACAGTAACTTTACATATGAAAAGATAGACCAAAGCAAATAAACATTAATATCCCAGATTGTTTTAAAATGTGGCACATGAAACAACAATCTCCTTAATTTTTAACTTATTATGTGCAAATAAAGTCATACACCAAAAAAAGATATTCAACAGAAAGGTCATTTAGAAACGGAAGAGTTCTTGAAATCACAGGCTCACATCTTTCTCTGTATTTAAGGTTTATAACACTAGAACAAATTGAAAAAAGAAAGTGATTTTACAACACGATTTCCTCCTTCTGAGAATTGCCATGCAAAAGCTCACACTAGCACAGCACTATATTACAACATATTCCTGTGGTATGTCTTACAGTTGTCCATTTAGGAGAGAGAAAATGCTATAAAAGTATGCCAAGTGTTGTTTTCTTTGTTTGTTTCTCTGAATAAGGTATTCTACTATTTTTGTAATACCCATATTTACAATACCCCTATTAAAAAATAAATCCATCAATATGCCTCTGCCACGTGTTGTAATGAAAAAACTGAAGTGAAGCTTACCCCTACCTGCATTTACTTCACTTTTCAACACAAAATCCAGACGTTCTCCATGATCTAAGAACAAGTTGCTCCACTTTCCCCTCAATGTATCAGAAACAGCATGGAGAAAAACTAGAGGGCCAGATGCACTGAGCTACCAATGCGCCTTATGGTTCGTGTACTAATCCCTGTTTTCCTTTTTTAAGTAACACTCAAGATACACAGTGGACGCTGCAGTTGTCCTAACTGAACCCCTCTGAGACACTGGCCCATGAAGTGAAGGAACGCCACGTTTCTCAGGTGAGGAGTGGTTACAGCAGCGAGTGAGGAGCTGCTGATCTCGCGGTCCGACATGGGAACGCCACGTAGGGCCCTGCCAAGGATCCATCTGATTCAATGTCTGATACCGTGTTTCTGTTGTAAAACCCAGCTATCAAGCCCCAGAAAAGATGGACTCCAAATGCACAGATGACAATTTCACACCGACTAGCAGTAAATTTTCCAGCACTTCTTTGAGAATCCTTGCCCCGCTGCCTGGCCTACAGCAGCTAGCTTGCTCCTTGCTCCCCTCTTTAAAGGCAACTCCTGCTTTTCATTTATCAAACAGCCAGAAGAAAGTTGAAAATCCCCCTTCTGACAGAGAGATGATGCTGTGTAAGAGACTGAGGGGCCATCACAGCCTCCCAATGCACAGCCCATGCAGTATAAGGCAGCATCCCTTGGCTCACCAGCCGTGACACCTATTCCTGACCAAGGAAACAAGTTCCTAAGCTGTATCTCAAATGGCAGGTGATGCGAAGTCAGGTAACTCACATTTGCATCCTTGTCTGCAAAATATGCATAATGACTGTGATTTGAACCTATCACATCTATAGATGAAAGAAAAGAGGTACAATTGGCACCAGCTGGATGTAAAACTGTGGGAATGAAGAACCTGAATAAAAGAAGTTGAGTGCTTTAAAATCAGCATTGATTTTTGCCATCTTTTACATATCTACATATTTCAGGAAGTTATAAACCCAAGGCGGCAGTTTAAGGCATCTGTTTAGTATGACTAAATTGCAAATAACAATGCAATTACCAAAGCAGTATACCTCAATTAATGTTTACAAACAAACATTGATTTACTTAATATAATCTCTATAGAGAGCTACAGAAGTTCAGGTTACCTTGAAGAAAAAAGCTATTCTAGCAAGTTCATAATTCACACTGTATCCCTACTACGGAGTTCTGGAGATGTTTATAGTTGCACTAAATTCTTAACAAGCATATACCACGCAGTGCAATAAAAATGAACTTGGACTATCCAGATTTGACATCAATACAAAAAAAAAAAAAAGGCTGTTTTGCAAAAGAGCAGAATCTTTTGTCTTTCAGCAGCCAAACATAAGACATTTAAAGAAAACCAAGTCATCACAGGCACAGCTGGAAGAGAAAATTAAAGCTATGTGAAGAAGTCTCTCCCCAGTGTTTCCGGGCACTATTTCAAAAACTACCTTGTCATGGTTGTACAGTCATGGTTATACTTGGATGATGAATGGCGGAGTAATAATATAAATCAAAAAAAGCACTTGTGAGTGAACAGTAACTGAAAAAGTTAATGATAATTATAATCTTAGCACTTCCCTTTTCTGTGCTTGCCTTATCAATATCGGGCGATGTAAAAAGCATATCGAATCTAATAGTCAAAAAACAGCTATGAAACACTGTAAGCATCCGAGAATATGTGCTAAGCTCCATAGGGGAATCCCTAAATACAAAAAGCTGAATACTACTACGTAAGGAATAGATGCCAGGGAATGAAGGAGGAGAAAAATTTATAGCTCTCAGAGAAATCACTGCGAGCCAGTGGTTAAACCCAAGTGCTGGGGCCCTCGTCTCCTTCTCTCTCAAGCAGCTTATTAATCTAACACATAAATGAACAAAACTGAGTCACAGCAACCAACTGTAACATTTCAAATGAGTCTCAGCAAAGAAGAGTTTCAACAAAAGCAGCATCGATGCCAAACACAAAAACGGCCGTGGTAGTGGGCACCGAACACATCTGAAAGGCAACTACAAGAGAACCAGAAATCAAAAAATGGTAGAATATTTCCAATTTTGGTAACAAAATTCTGGTATCGGATTACTGAAGAACACATATGAAAGTAGAAGAATGACAGTGAGCCAAGCTGCACAACTATGAGAATTTAAAAAGACTTAAAACGGAACACTGTTAGAACCCAGAATATTTTCAGCTATTTCCTTCCTTTCTTAGGTTGTCCTTCCTACAGGGAAAAGAACAAAAGCCTGGCTTCTGTAAGTAAACCAAAGGAGGTAAAACCTCCCAGCCTCCACACCTTAGAACCCCACAGTTTTCTCTGAGACTTCCCCTTGACCACAGCTGGTTACTAATGCAGTTTCATCAGCACACCAATAATCTCTGCCCTTATGTCCTAAAAATATAACTTTTAAAAGACTTAATATTTGTTACCAGCAATGTAGAAAGGGAAAGTGAATACTGATAATATATTCTAATTTACAGCTCTCTGGGAAAAGGGTTACCCATTCACAGAACTATCAAAATCCTTTGCATTTTCCCAGTGATAATGATGACAAATATAGCCATTTCTGGATATGCATTTTGTGGCTTTTTTTTTCCCCCAACTCATTTTACAGCCCTTAATTTCCTATCCCACCCTCAACTGCATGATTTGGAGAAACATCTCTTTAGACATATGGTCTATATTACACTCATGTTAAAAACAAGTTCAGTGCACACCAAAGGACAGTCCTTCACAAAAGATGTGCTAGTTCTTAAGGCAGTCGTGGATTGGAAATGATTCCGTTGGATCAAAGAAGTGGGATGTCCAGCTTAGAAAAGAAGAGCTGACAAATACGCAAAGTAACTTAAAAAAAATAATAGGTTTGAATGGAAAGTGGAAAAGCATAAAGTCAGCACAGAATAGGAAGCACTGAAGAGTGTTTATTTATTGTACAAAGAAGGGAAATTCATTTGGTCATATGGACAGTGGGTACCTTTTTCATCGCTGTATGCCAAGGTGCTCAAATACTGCTTACAGACCATTTGCAAATGCCCAAAGAATTCACCCATCCTCTTTCCAGGAAGCCTTGAACCCCTTTGCTGAAATGTATTGGTCAGGGATGTTAGCACAATACATCTGAGGGATGCCAGAACACCACAGCTATTGCACATGCATAGATTACTGCACCTCACATACACAGCAGGTTGGACTGAGTTGTGAAAGATACAGTGCCACCCAGCCAGATGAGATACCTGCTGTAAATCAGCAAGTTTGGGGTTTATTTTTTAAAACAATTAGAGCACAGAGAGGGAAAACACAAGCTTATAAAGATGAAGTGAAATGGTAAGCCTGAACCATGCACATTCAGAAATAGCCTTAGTCTCAAAGACAATACAGATATACTTTTACACTTTCTGTAAATGACAATAAAAGCTCTCCGTGGCTCAATGGCAGTGATTGGATATATTCTTTTCATTAGAGCTAGACAAAGGTGGATATTAAAAAAAAAAATATGCACATACTGCTGTGAATAAGAGTACCAACATTTAGTTTGCTGTGATTCATGGAGCATTCAGGAAAATGCAGACTGAGGCTCCTTATACCTAACCAGAATTTAAACACCACGACACGGAAAAATCTATTCACATGTATGTATATGTACATCCTCCACAGCAAAATTGTCACAGCAGTTACATTAAGGGAAATAATACAATCCGACAGTAGTGCTGGGATGTGTATTCTGAAGAAATTCATGTTTTGGTGATTTTATCACACCTGACCATACCAAACATCAGTGTGAACATTCTGTTGCTCTACCTTGTTTTAAATTACTTCCACATATCTTTGATATAATTGAAAAGAACAGTAAGAGCCTAACAAAGAATTAGTGATGAAAAGGAAGGGTGCTTGCCACTGAAATGCTAGACAATTAGTGCTAGAAGCCCAGGGGAGTCTCAAGGAGAAGATGGAACCACAACTATCACAGTCTAAATACTTCCCTGCCTCTTACCTACACAGGGAAGGATCAAGGCAGGCGAATTGTGAAGGAAATGACTGCTGCCATTTCTGTGTACAGTGTGTCACTCCTTGCCTCAAGAGTACCAGCCTTGATCCACATCCCAGCAGTCCAAGAGGCACAAAATGAGACTTGTCTTTTTTGGGAGGAAGTAGGAGTAGCAAGGTTAGAGAAATCAATTTAGATGAAGAACAGCCTGTGGTTGAGAAAACAAGTATCCTTAGGCAACAGGCTAAGCAGGAGAGAGCTTAAGGATACAGACTGCAACCTTAAGTCATGGTGTCCCCCAGATCTTATTGCCCCCTGCAGTCCCACTGACACCTTCAAAAGCCTATTGCTCCCCCTTGCCCATCTTCACCTTCACCCAACTCCTCCCAGCTTAACCCTCCTCCAACCTGCCCTACAGCTGCTACAAAACTGAGCTTTGCTGAACGTGGTTGAGAAGGAGTGAGACGCCCTGCATATTATAAAAAATCATTTTGATGGCAGGTATTTTTCCAGTTGCCCTTTCCCCTGCCACACACAACCTTTTAATATGATTGTTAAAGCTAGCAAATGCAACCTTTAAGCCATAAATTGAGCACTGGTTTCTGCAGGTACTAGCTGCTACAAGAAACTGCATCTTTAATTGTTTTCTCTTACTGACTGAACTAACTGACTTGATGAGGTTTCAAGAAAATGTTTTATTAAGAGCATATTTTAATAGAAACTTTTAATACAAAGAGGTGAATGGTCTCACATTTGTGTATCCTACCCAGTGCTCTTGGAATGTACTCAGCATCACTAACAGATCATCTAAAATGCCATACTGGATTGCCCCACGAGACCCTACTTGTGTGGTTATGCATGGTATGTTTTCCTTTCACACCCAGGTTTTCCCATCAACATGCTACCACTGGGGAGAAGCTAATTTCTTTTAATTAGCACAGACATGAGTGTGTTTGGACAACCAGCTCTTAAAAATACTGACTGAAGTATCCAATTCAAGCCGGAACATCCACTCTATAAATGAAAATGACCTTCACACTAGTCAATCAACAATCCTAAAGTGCATGCTTTGAGAAAAATACAGTAAGCCACAGAGTGAAGTACAAGAGAAAGTAACACTGAGTGTGTAATGTATAAGCAGATTTTTGCCTTTTGTTTATCTCGTTTTCTTTTAAAATTTTCCATGTAACACTAAAACCCTAACTATCTTATTTTCTGGATTTACAATGCTTCTGTAAAAGCAGCCACATCGAAACTAAACACATGTAGTGTTTATCAGACTTGTTAAATGATATTCTGTTATTTCCTCAGTTAGCAAATCTAATGCAGATTTCCTTGCAATGGTATCAAGAAGAAGAAAAAAGAAACAAACTGGTGCATTCCATCTCCATAGGAGAGTCCTCCTTCCCCCTTTTCCCTCATGTGTTTAATTTCACCTTACCTTGAAACAACAAAAAGAAGCCTAGCTATCTAATTCCATGACACGAGAAGTGTACACAGAAAGTGTACAGAAAGCATCAATATTTCTCCATTCATCACTGGATAAATACCAAGGTGTGATGGGTAATACTGCTACCATATGGCAGGATGCAAAACTCAGATCTGGTTTAGAGCAAGCAAAACATCTGTGCTTCGTTTTCTGTGGAAAAGTGAAGTCACATTAGAAAAATGATCTTGTCCCAGCTGTGATTAGTTCTCAAGGTTGATGGCTGTGGTAGCAAAAGACAAGTCATTTTCAGTGCTGTCCAAACAGGTCACGGCTAGCCTGGTAACAGCAGAGACCCCTCCTGAATACAGCCAAGTCTACTGAAATTTTTAACAGTCATACAGACCAGCTTTAGAAGACACTTTAGAAGTTAATACCAGGATGCAACATTTTCCTCGCTGCAGAACAGAGCTAAGGTACTTCTTCATTTCTCCAGGCACACACAGAACTCACTGTCTCCTGAAGTCTCAGATTTTTAGTGGATATTCATAACTCTTTGGAGAGAACATTTTGTTTTGTTTCAAAGAAAAAATGATTTAATTAAACTCTCTTTGAGTCAAGAGGAACTATCAAATTTCACTAGGGACCTCAGGAATAAAAGACAAAAATCCTGGTGGTTTTGCTAGGACCCATGGAAGGGGACAGCAGCAGATGCATGAGACAGAGGGTAATTTTCTAGGATTATTCCTAAGAAAAGGCACTGCAGCACTTGTCAGCACGAGTAGCACAACATCGTAATCTGTCAAATGCCAGAGATGAGAATGGCTGACAGTAATACCCCTTGTTTCCTTCAGTATGAGTCCTTAAAGCTGTTCTTTGAAGATCCATACTTCTTAGAGTACATTTTGCCAAATATGAACAAAAAAATCAAACTACACGAGTCTCCCCAGCACAAAGAAAGATTTGTTTAACTTGGTCAACAATCTATTCTGAGTTATTTGAAGCTTTACAAGTAATTCTATCAGCATCTGAAGGTGCAAGAATGGAAGAGGAGAAGGGTGGGATATGCTTATGCTAGGGCTGTCACTGAACAAGAGTCTATGAAATCTCAGCTTTCTCACATTAAGCCATTTCTAGAAGTGATGTAGGCATTCAGGAGGGCATACTTAGATGAAAGTGCTTATTTAAAGGCTTGAAGGACTTTCAGACAGTAGGTTATGGGTGTTTTTAACATTATTATCCTTTAAATACTTACAATTCACAGAAGACGTTTTTCTAGCAAAGGGCAGACTTAGTGGAGTAAAATAAAACATGGATTTTACGTAAGCACTGAAGACAAAACGAAATAGATACAGAACAGAACCCAAGCACAAACTCACATTTTTGTCATAAATGTTTCCAGAACAGGGCTGTCATCTGTTATTCCCAAGACTTCTGACATGTGGGAATACACCCAGAAACAAACATTTACACAGAAACACATTATAGATGTTACAGGTTACAAATGTTTGCTTGTAAACATTTACTCTACAGCCTTTCCCAGTTTTGACTTTTCAGGAGAAGAGTACAGGCACAAATGCCTGCCATCCAACCTATGTGAAGCTCTTCTATGAGATGAAGTGCACACTCCATAATGATGCTTTGTGAATCTGGAGCTGATAGGCTTTTACTTGCCCTTGTATTCATCTCTTCCCACAAAGGAGATGCAAATTTTCCAAATTAAACTAACTTTACGGTTCACAGAACACATCAGTCTCTTTCAAAAGAGGGTTTCACTACAAGAGCTGCAAGGAGATGGAGAAACATTGCCTTTTTGGTCGCTGGGCTGAAGTTCAGCATTGGCCTTCATCTTCCATTTGTACATAGCTGCACTGTCAGTCACACAATCAGGAACTCAGGCACTGTTTGGGCATCCAGCTTTGTGCTCTCCTCCTTTGGCAGCCAAATAACTTTGGTTGTATCATCTTTCCCTTTCCATCAGATCCAAGTCACATTTCCAGCCAAGCTTTCCCAGCACCCCACCCACCAGGTCAAGTTATCTTACTGCTGTCATGATGCTTTAAAATATACAAAGGACAAAACAACTGTATTTTTTAGTTACTGCGCAGTCTTCATAAAAAATTCTAGTAGTTTTTGTAACGAAAAATCAAGTTTGGGTAAAAACATTTATTTGGATCAACTTGTTAAAGAAGGGAGAGGAACCCTGCAACTCCTTCACAGCATCCTCTAACTCACTTTAGCCTGAGCAAAGTAGCTCTGCTATTTGCTTACAACTAGGCATTTCATTTCAGGCATTTCAATCTTTAGTGAAACCAAACCAAGCACGATTGGCTGCACGTAATTCTTCCATATTACGTGATCAAGGCAAGGATCCCAAGGTCTGAAATGCGAGCACCAACCCCAGCTGATGCAGTGGCAGGTTACCCAGCAGTGAAAGCCTGGTGCCATCTAGCTGTCAATTCTGTTTGCTGACATTATATATTCCACACTAACTTGGCCAACTCCTGCTCCCGTATTTCAATTTCCTCGTGCCGTGTTCCTTTCTGCCAGTGAAGCAATCCCACGACTGGTCTTAGGAACCGAAGCAGCACTATTCTACCGCTAGGGAAGTTAATAAGAAAAAAATCTGTGTACCAAAAACTTCAGCTTAAATCAGAGCATAATAAAAGCGCGAGCAAATAAATTTCCTGCTGTATCCAGAAAGCGGAGCAAGATCAAGGATAATTTACTTATCTTGTAAGTTAAAATATCACCTTTCATAATGGTATGAATGTAATCTGTTGTGACAAATGCCAGCAGTGAAAGGACAATCGAATCACGAAATAAAACAAGGAATATAAAAAAACAGGGAATATGCTGTCCTTCAAACTCTACAAATTACTATATTCACATCATGAAAGCGAAGCTGTAATTTATAACAAAACATAGCTACAATAGTAATACACGCAGTGATAAAACCCCTATGTTCTGATTTACAAAAACACCTCTCTCAAAGTCGCGCGCTGGTGAAACGCTCCAGCAGCCTCAGATTTACCCAAACCTAAGCATGCTTTGTAGCTGGGGAGGAGATCGGTCCGAGAACGGAGCAGGGTGGGCACAGGGCAGCCCGGCGCTGCCTCTGCCCCGCCGTCATCCGCGCCGTGCCACACCACGCTTTAACACATAAATAGCAAATCAGCAGCCCGCGCTGACAAAGAGCACTGCTTTAATCCACAATTATCCTTGTAACTCTTACTACTCCTTTTATCATCCATTAGCTTTGATTCCCATTATCCCATCAAGAAGTGTGTCAACGCTTTTGTCCCTGGGGATTTCCCACCACCGCCAGGATCTGACAGCCAAGCCCGAGTGCTAAGCAGGATCATTACCTCTTAAATCCACTTATCTGATCCACTGAATAGTAAATTGAAAAGCTCATTAACAGCAACAATCTGATTTGTTTTCACATGTGACAGGGTCATTTCAAGTCAGCATGAATACAGTGCTTGTAATAAAAGCTACTTCTCCCCGGTAATGTGACAAATCGTAAGCTAAAATAAATGTGATATTTTAAACACATTCTTCAAGATCACTTTCAAACCGAAACACACTCTTAGGATGTAAAAATAGAAGAGCAAACAACCCCCAGCCACAACACTGAAACGCCCTCAGACTTTTAAGCGCTATAAAAAATTAATGATAAAGCATTTCGGACGTATAATAATAAAATACTCTTCAGCAACAAAGGCTGCGCTACGTATTCAGAAGGAGAAAAACACTGTTGAAAGGGGGGTCATAAAAGGATGTGAATTGCATGTGGAAGTGATCTCATCTCAAGCCTGTCTGCATCACGAGATGCCCAGCCATCCCCGTGCAGCAAGGAGAGCACGGCGCGTGGCTGCAGGTCCCTCTGGAGACCCCGAGCAAGGAGCTGGATCATTAACTTGCAGTACGAAACAACCAGGTGAATCCTTTACACAATTATTCCCCAATCCTTCCAGCTGTGGGAAGCGCCAAGGTTACATAGCCGTGCTGTGATGCTGCCACATAAAGTAAGCCTCTTAATAATAACAGATCGGATCGCTGTTATCATCTCATTTTTACATCAGTTACGAATGAATGTGGAAAATCCACAGGAGTGCTAGCGCTAGGCCGCAACGTTAGATGAGCTTCACAGGTACAAGCTGATGATCAAGGTCCTTAAAGCAAGGGCAGGCTCATACCACCACTTCAACCATGGGTGACTGCAGTAGTCATGACAGTCAAGAAAAAGAAGAAATCAGTAAAATACCATCAATAACGATAATAACAATTTCAAACATATTTTATCAAAGAATCACAGACGCATCAAGGTTGGAAAAGACCTTTAGGGTCAACAAGTCCAGCCATCAACCTGACCTATCAAGTCCCATCACTTCACCATGTTGCCCAGTACCACGCTCACGTCTCTGCCATACCTGGGATGGGGACTCCAACACCTCCCTGGGCAGCCTGTATCAATGCCTGACTTCCCCTTCTGTGACAGATTCTTCCCCATGCCCAACCTGAACCTCCCCTGGTGCAACTCGAGGTTGTTTCCCCATGTCCTGTCACTTGTCACCTGGGTAAAGAGACAAACTCCTCCACTGTGCAACCTCCACCAGCTAGCTGTGGAGAGAGGGAATGAGGTCTGCCCTCAGACTCCTCCAGACTAAGCAGCTCATTCCCTCAGCTGCTCCTGTTAACTCTTGTTTTCTAGCCCCTTCATAGCTTTGCTGCTCTTTGCACCACACACTCCAGCAACTCCAATAGCTTTCTTGCTGTGATGGGCCCCAAACTGACCACCATACTCCCAGTGTGGCATAGCAGAGGGCTGGCTCAGGCTGCCCATCCCTAGAGGTGCCCAAGACCAGGCTGCCATCCATCCAGCACCACGCAGCCCCATCCAGTGGGTGGCACCCAGCCCATGCCAGGGGACTGGAAACAAGCCGAGCCATTCTATGACTCTATGAAAGTAACTTCCCTGGTCCTCCAGGCAATAGCAATGAAGCGTTTAGAAGACAGACCCAGGGATCCTTCTTTTTTGGCCCCATGCGTACAGTTAAAGCCACCTGTGTGCAATGAGGGTGTTGGGGAAGCCGGCAGGCCCACCAGCTCTGGTGCCGCTCGATCTTTTACCACCCGGCAGCATTATGGGTTATTCAAATGACTGAACTCTTCACTTCCAAACTACTCCAACTCTAGCTGCTACATTTCAAAAAGAAAGAAGAAACATACTTGTGGAAGCCATGTTTTGTAAAGCAAAGCACCTGCATGTAAATGCAACTTAAAGAAACAGAGAAAAAAATGTGATAATTCCGCTGAAGCTTTATTTCCCTGACTCCTCTGCTCTTTGGCCCCAGATAAGTTTAACTTCGCTTTGTCTTTTGAGGTCTTCTCTTTTTGCTGCTATCATTATAACTCTGAAGAAGCTAATTATGTCAATTCTTAAATGTGAAGCAGATTACAGAACTGGGAAGCTCAGAATATGAGTTCCTAAAGGTTGTATGGCTATATAATGACAGTCACAGAAATTCAATAACGGCACTGTATGGAATGTACTCAAACACACCCCATGAAACAAATTAAAACAGAGCAATGAATCTCTCATACTGTGCAAATAAGAAAACACAAGAAAATGTTGGTTTCTATACGTTTCATAAGGGCTATTATAATGAATTAAGATTTTGGATAATGAATCTTCAGAAAATTACAGGAAAGTTATTACCCGTAGGCAGAGCATAAATGCTTAGGATATTATAACTTCCTTGAAGCTCTCCAGGCCTTGCTGCAGAGAACTATCACTGCAACATTAAAGTATTTTGTCATGTATACTGAGGGAAGCAGCTCTTAACCGCATTTACTCTGAACTGACAGAAGCCGCGCTGCCCCTGAGCCCCGAGCAGCTGTGCTGGGAGCCCCCCCTGCCCACAGCCTTCCCCTGCCCAGCAGCTGCTCTGTGCTTGGGCTGCTGGCCCACCTCCCTGCCCAGCACCTCTGTCCGTAACCGCTGAACTCCACGCTAATCAACATCTGCTTGCCAGGCATAATTGTCACTGATTTAGAAATAAATACCAGGTATTTTAAGCTGTAGCACTTAGCAGCTCCACTACATGCGGTACAGATCTTGCTTCCAAAGCCCAATTCACAAAAAACTGAACCCATTTCCCTGATTTGCAGCCCAGGGTGCCAGGTCCATCACTTACACCTCCCAGCCAAACTTAGGGCTTAGAAAGCCTCACCACTGAAGCAGGGAGGAAACAGAGGAAACCTTGGTCTCCCCTAAAACCTCCATTCCTGACCAGCTGTCTTAAAGAGGTAAGATCTCAAAACACTTGTAACTCTGAGTCTGATCTGTTGCTATACAATTAGCTCCCTTAACAAAACAAACATACAAAAAGCAAAAACGTAAGAAATTGCCCCAAATAATTTCAGATCTTTGATGAGAAGATTAAGGTGGGCACTGCACTACATAAAAGAAAATAATAAGCAGGCTGCTCTCCCCTTCATTACCACATGTGTTCCTATGTATTAGTTACATGAATGACACATCACCTCCTGCCTTGCCCACAAACCTGCCTGCATCAAAATACCGTGTACAGCTATTCCTCAATAAAGAAGATTGCTACTGTGAAACAGTGTTTAAAAAGTAGGGCACCGCTGTCGCGACTACGTAGGATGCTGAGGCAGAAAAGGTAAACATGCAGCATGGCTCAGAGCCGCAGTTACAGCTGCAGAAGGGACTGACACAGCGTCCCAGGCTGCCCCCAGCTCCACAGCCCAGAGGGGCAGACAATTCCCAGCAGGTGTGGGTGCCATTCTCTGCATGAAGTGCCCAAGCTATGCTAGCTTTCCACCACCTTAAATGGAAACTGATCTTTTCACGTCAATTATTTTCCCTCAGCTTCTTCTTATTAATTTATCTACTGACTTTTTCCTTTTCTGATTCCTCTGTTTTCTGAAAATCTGGACAAAAACGTACAGCTCTAGTGAACTCCATGTGGGTGATGTCCCACCAACTACCTGCTGTCACTGCGAACGCAGCATGAGAAGCACGCTCTGGAAAAAAGAGGGCTCAGTTTATCTGCTAGGTCTTAGTTAGCCCATTGTTAAACAGCTGTTTAGCTTTAAAAGTCTCCAGACTACCATTCTTGTAAAGGACTGCTACAGATTTGTACTCCCACTGTCTCTTCTTTTACCCCCCGAGGTTCAAGTACAAATATTATTCTGAAAACTGATAAGCAGCATTAGTAGCTATTACTTTGGAACATCATCCCCGAGATTTTTTGTTCTGCTCTGCGTTTTCCATCGGAGCCACACACTGCACTGCGGAGGTGCAAAGCCATCTCTGCACTCACGCATCTGCTTGAACAAGAAAGTGAACTGCTGCTTTAAAATCCTCTAATGACTGAAACGAACCATTACTGTATGGATTACAACACAGCGATGGATTTCTTCTTGCTCTGGAGTCACAGAACTCCAAAAGGGGAAGTAGCAGCCACCCACGCTCATGCTTGCCACTGTAACCATGAACATTTTCCAGCTTCATTTTATTTAGCTGTTTAATTGTACCTAACGAGCAGCCCACTCTGCGTGCTTACCTGCAGTAAACTTCAGCATTCAATATCCTTTAACATCCACACTGCTTTGGCACTTAAAGACAAGTCATAAAAATCCCAGCTATTTATTATATTCCTGAAATTGCTATTTCTAAGAGGATTTCACTGTACGGACTTTAACACAGCTGCAGGTGTTCTGCATCTCAAGATCAAGCCCTAAGCATGCGAAATTCAGTGATCTCACATACTTTAGAAAGGTTTTGCACTGGAGCTGTACATCAGAGTGCTTTCTGCACATCTATCCCACGGCATAAGGAGAGGTGTTACAGCCACCACAGCTAATACCAGCAATTTGAACAACCCTCTTTGGCAAGCCAGAAATAAGATAATTGTTCGACATAGGCTGGCTCTTCTGAAATACTGGAAGCATTGCCTGTAATTATAGACATCTGTCATTGCTAGCCACTCAGTAGTAACCCTGACATCAATATACAACTATAACACTAAACTGCCTGCAGGCATAGCAATGGAAGCCAGATACGAGAGGCGGGCAATCATCTGCCTCATCCAAACTATCTGTCAAAGGTTCCTAACCACAAATAGCTCTTACGTTTTGTATCCTTAGGATAATATGTTGATTTATTTTAGATGCTCTAATATTTACAGTCCGGGCCATCTACTAAAATAAAGAAACAAACCTTATGGCTAATGGAGGCAGTTACCGTTCAAAAATCATCATGAAAGGTCATAGCTCACCACTCAAATGTTAAACACTGATGGCTGCCTTGAACATGCACCTGTGCATAAACTTGCCCCCTCCCTCCTCCAAAATCAAACGCGACCATTTCCAACAACAATTCATGACGACTGCGATTCTCTCATCAGCCAAGACGTTATCAAATGACCTGGAGAAATATTTACATTTGGAACAGCCGCAAATATCTTTGCAAAAACGGGTCCAGCCTCTCCTGTAGCCACACGGCTGAATTCCAGCTCAGCAGGTCAGCACAGACAGGGCTTGGGGGCTGCACGGCCATCGTCAGCGCCCAATTCTGAGCAAGGAATTAGCATTCATCATGCAAAGCCTGTCTATGGATTGGGCGCTTCATCGATGGCTAGTGGGAAGCTGAATTTACTCCCAGCCAAGGAATAACCTTTCCAGAATTCTGCAGATCAACGTGGATAATTTCCTTTTAGTTTTAAGGTGAAAATCATGCCGAAACTATCAATCTATTTTTTTTTTCGTCTTCATTTGAAAATCAATCTCAGAAAGGGGCAAAAAAGATTGTAGGTTTAAACTAATTAGGAATTAACATCCTTGCAATTATCATAATTTGTTATTAACAAAACCGAGATTTCTAAGTATGATTCACAACAGCCTCTGCTGAAGAGAAACTATTAATTATTAGACAGACAGTTAGCTTACAAGTGAGCTGCATTTTAAAAACCTCCTTTAAAATACAATTGCTAAATGCCTTACAGTGCTGTAATGTGAGACAGGTTCAAATCTTATTACTTCACTGAAATTAAAACCTAAGTTTTAATACTGTTCAAGTCGAACAATGATTCCACACTTTATTGCTTTTGAAATCCCTTGATGATCATAGGAAAAAATGCCCTCGAGAAAAAGAGACTCTGTTTTCGATAAACAGAAAATACAGTTTGCACTCTTAGCCTCTTTGTCATCACAAAAAAAGGATTTAATGCCAATTCTTTAAAAAAAGACTTTTTTTCACAAAATGTGCACCTTGTGTGCCATTTGTAAAATCAGCTCACTTTCTTTTATTTATTACTGCAGCGCGGCAAGGCAATAAAGCAGCTACTGATAGCTAATAAATTACATGCCTTTTAAAACAATTCTCCAGCTACAAAAACTTGTAACTACAAAGGCTTACATTTACATGGTACATCGTGTGAAATGTTGGTATTTATGTTCTATTTATCCACATAAGTCAAATCTGACCCTTTATTAAACAGCTGAGTCTGAAGCAGGGGCTGCATGCGAGATTAAATCACCGTAACTTTATCAAGCTCCCCTACAGGTTGAGAGAACCGGACTTAAAATGTAACAGAAAATTGGCATAAACGGTTCAAGTGCAAACCATTTTAAGATGGAACACATTTTTAAGGATGACCTTCAAACTCCCTTCAGGAGAAACGCAATCACCAATTATTACACGATGAGAAACACTGACTTCCAAATGTAAAAATAACAAAGTTTTCAATAATAGTAGCGACATATCACTGCAACAGAAAGCAATGCTTTGCCATCACATACCATGAAAATCAAGATTTGTTTTTTTAATTTAAGTAAACATCCGGGCCTTGGGAAGGTGCTTTTTGCTTAGAAAAGATTTGAAACAAAAAAGCCCCTCATACTTATTTCTCTAAAAGATGCCTTACATCTCCATGGATCTAGCAAACTTTTTTTCCCCCCAACTTGCCTACTAATTACAGTTAACCTGCACACAACACTGAGGTACGTGGTCTTTCTACTCCTGTTGTGCGTTATTTCCAGGATGCCGTGCTCCTTATTTTCATACACTTGCTCCTTACAATTTGGCTGTCTCACAAATCATTCAAGCGAGCACCACATGTTTTGTCTCTCGCACACACATTTAAGATGTGTTTCTAACAGTCAGTTTCCTCCACACACTGTTATTCTCATGGTATCTGTGGCTCTGGTATAGCTTTGCTCACTTTTTCCTCACTGCTGCAGTCCCAAAATGGCAGTTCTTTTACGGAGCATGAAAACAAAACTTTAACTACCTGCTAATAATCACCAGCACTTAAAATACCCCTCCTCAATGTGAAGAGGACGTTAGTAAAGGCACCGCGCGATTCCCAATTCCTCACCAGGCGCACCGCCAACCTCCCATCAATCACTTGGAATGGAGATGCTGTGGGGCAGATCTTTCAGTCTGACTGAGCACTGCTTGATGCAAAATGAGATGGGAAATAGTTTTCAGACACTTTTCGGCTCCCTTAATCCTCAGGCCACTTTTCCCTATGGTAACCAAAGCTTTACTTTGGTAATATGTGTTTTCTTGTATTTTATGTAGATAATCACAACTCCACATTATCAAGAAGATGACAATCATTAACTAAGGCAGACAAAAAACAGCTTTAACCAACCAAGAAGCAAGGGAGGGATTAAAGCCCGCGGTTGCTGAATTCAGATCATTCTATCTAGTTATGAAGATGAAATATAGCTGCAACTTTAATATGATACAGAATAAAGAGTGAATGACACCTCAGATAGCGATACCAGAAAGGTGCCCTGTGCAGAACTGGATGCCTAGAAAACACTGCTAAGAGTGGAAAAGGAATTTAACACAACTTCCAACCAGGAGTTTGGTTCAAGAGGGGTTACAGGTCCATATAAATACAAAAATAAATAACAATACTCAGACATTGAAAACTCAACAACAGGAGGTATTGGCAAACGTAAGTTGGAAAGTGGAACACCGAAATGAAGCGAGAGTTTGACAGAAAGGAGGACACAGTCTTCCTTTCCACAGGCCTTCCAGAACAGAAAGCATCTCAGAGATGCATTTTGGAAAGAAAGCTGTCATTATCAAACTTTGCTAAATTTCTGATAATAAAAACAGCCACAGATTGACAGAGCATCCTGCCAGGTAAGAACTCCCAAACAGGACCATACTGTATGGACAAGTGTAGACATAGATCTTACTCTGGATTGTCTTCAGGGAATGGAATTAGAGTTACATTAACTGAAAAACTCACAAATCTAACCAAAACTAATGACAGCGATCAATTCAGAGTGGTGAAGAATCTTGATCAATAACTATTCTCAGTCATAAGGGTAGTTTTAGACTTTATTCTCTGATGCTAAAGTCTTCTAGAGGAAAAATAAAGAGCGTAACACTGAAGTTGTACAGAGAAAAACATGCAGCCTGAAGTACCTTGGCTCTGGCTGCAAAAACAAAGACCATCATCCAGGCTAGGAGGGAAAACAGAACAAATCAAAAGGCCACAATGTCCATCATTTGAATCAGCCACACAGGAATGAACACAGTAAAGAACACCACGGTCCCACTTATGGAGTCAAAAAGCAGCAGCAGATGACCTAAAAGGCAACACCTACAACAGCCAAATTTCATCCCCGTACATCTTTGTGCCTCCACCTTGCCATCTCCATTCTGCACACAGATCTTCACGTGATGCCATCATTTTACAGTGTGATGGACAGTAATGGTCTTTAATAATATACAGAGCAATAGTTGGGTATGTTTTGCTGGCCTCTTAAGCAAACGAGATAATCAAATCCATGCAAACATGAGAGATAGCAGAACACTCAGATATGACTGTTTTACAGTAAAAGAATCTCAATCACTTCAGAAGCAAAGCAGGCTGGGTTAGGGTGCACTCTGAGATTCTTACTCATCTTTAGCTTAAAGAGATACTGCATAATTCTTTTTTTTTTTTCTTAGTTCTAAAAGCACGCACATTTAGATGACTATGTAAAATAAGAATATTAGAATTAAATTGGTTATTAAAGAAAATGCATAAACTTGAATGCAACTGAGCTGCTCAGAGCTCATCCGAAGATTGTCTATCGTGTTAATGCTACTTAAAGTACCATCTCCCATCCATACTCTTACCAGATTTAAAATGATATTTGGTTTAAAATCAACTATATATATTTCTATATATCATGTGATAAGCTGCCTTATTGTGTATATGACATCTATACAAATCATTTAATACTTAAATTGATATAAAAATCCTGCTTCAGAAATAAAACTTTGCTCCCTTAAGACTTCTTTCTCAATAGAGCTACATGCCTCAAGAAACAACTCGTCAGCAGTGAGAATGCTCTGGAGAAATAATATGGAACCTTCCTCATGGCCTTCCTAACTGCAGCTCTTTTGATCCAAATTGATGCCAACTACTGACTGCTCCAACAAAGAAGATACAGATGAAATCTATGTGGAACGAGTAACTGAAATGCTGTTTTTTTCTCTCCATGCTTCAGAAGCATGGGAAATGGCAGAAGACAGACAACTGCTTGCCTTCCTACAATGCCTAACAAAAGTACACACAACTCTGAACATTAAAAAAGGATTCCTTAATTGTAGCCTCATGAACTCCAATTCAAGTCTGCAATGCACTTAAAGCCCCAGAGTAAGTAAAGATAAGTTATGGAACATAAAGCTGTGGAAACAAATGGCAATCTCATGCCACACTCCATTCAGTTATTGATGATGATGTCTTAAGAATATGAGTGATTTCAGCTAAGGGAGGACTGTGTTTTTTAAGAAACATCCCTAAGTACATTCTTCTCCTTCCCATCAGCATCACAATGTAATTTAAGATGGTTTTATAGTCGTTTCTTACCTTACCATCCAAATGCCTTTAAATGAACCACACCGTACAGGAGCCAGCAGTGTGCCCTCACTGCAAAAAGAAAAACCAGACAGCAGCAGGCTGAGAACAGCCAGCAGGTTGAGGGAAATGTTGCTCCTCTGCTCAGCACTGGCAGGACTCCCCAGGGCTGGTGCTTAGCTCCCCAAAAATGGATTTATTTATTTGTAAGTATAAATAAATAAACTTCTTGCTTTTGCCCACACCTTTAAATGCAGATTCACAAGAAGCAAAGTTTTCCTAGAGGATTAACCCATCTTTTCAGCAGAACCAGAATGGCACAAAGGCACTGAAGCACTATTGCTACATCACTGCAGAAACCAGCATTAGTCAGAACAAAATGAAGCAACGTGAGAAGGAGCCCAGGCATTCAGCACTCACACAGCTGCACTTCCAGGACCCCACACGTACCCCAATGCAACTCCTCCAGCAGCAGGACCTGACACCATCATAGCTGGTGTCTGTGCCCACGTCAGAGTGCAGGCACAGATCTTCCAGCAGCACAGTGAGAAGCCAGAACCATTAACACAACACACAGCCCATCACAGTATTCTCCCCCACAGTATTCAGAATTATTGAGAATAACCGCGTACACATTCACTGTAAGGGAAGGAAGGAAGGTGGTTAACTCTGACACTCTAAGAAGCCATATTTCACAGTAATGCCTTTAGCCCATGCACACCCAAAAGCTACGTTAAATTCTTAATGGCTTACTTAACATCTACTTCTGTCAATTTCAGGCACTGAGCAAATTCTTCTACCTCTCAAGAAGTTTTTTTTTTTTTACTCTTTTAATTTTTTGGCAACACAACTTTTACTACCTGCATTGCAAATGTTTCATCTTTTAATCTGATTGAACTGGGACAGATAGATCCTAGTAAGCCCCTTCACCGTATATGCAGTTCCTGACCATCTGATTGGAACTTCTGCAGTTCTTCCCCTTGCAAAATATAACTCCAATGCTAAAACATTCACCACAACATTACCAGTCATCCTCAGAGCTGCAACAGAAGCCTGTCCTTAGGCTAGCAGCCTTTCCTTTATTCTCAGCTTCACAGGAGTGAAACGAAAGCCTGTTCTCTTGTTAGATTTCCTATTTGAACATGTGTGTTGTTGTACACTTTTGCACACAATTATCTGTCTAAACTCACATCACAGAAAATGCCACTAGAGGGCTCACATTATTATCATATTGCATCCTTCCTATGGAATCTCCACTCATGCAGTTCTTCTAATCGCAGGAAAAAACATCGTTGCCAAATGTGCTACTGGGTGATGGCTCACCTTATAATACACACTGACAACGATCAGTAGTCAATTGTACAGATAGAGTGTTAGGCCAGAAGATGGTAGCTGTATTGTCTATGCAATATAAGCAGTTGAAACCCTTGCTTTCTGTACAACACAAATCATCAGTAAGTGCAGGTCACACTCAGTGTCACACAATGTAACGTAACACTATAATGACATACTAGAGATAGCCTTTCACATTTAATGGTGACAATTTTTTTTTTCTTTCTAGGTTCTGCGGGAATGATTACATTCACTAAGTCCAAACGTGATAAAGATGTTGTCTCTGAATCACTTCAATAAGTGAGAACCACTAAGAGCTCCACCCTGCAACACGATGGTCACTCTATGCTGCGCTACTTACATTGGCAAGAGTAGGTGGCTTCAGGCCCCATGCTGGGTCAGACCTTAACTGCTCAGTATCATTAGTTTTCTGCTTCAGAGCTCCACACACAAAACAACAGCAGCATTTAGGACTGAGGTTATGTTTCTCCCACACACAGAGTAGGAGACGAGAGCTGGACAGAAATCAACAAGGAGGAACAGAACATTATTATAATTATATGCATGCTGTAGATAGGCACAACCTGTTTTTGTTCCTGTCCATATTAAACTGTGTGCCAACAAGAGAGCAAAAAGATGGTACAGAAATATATCTATGAATTATTAAAAGAATTAGGTCAAAAATATTTTGATGTCAAGTGGAAGACTTTAAACAAGTGTTTAATTTTGGAGCAAAATGTCAATACTATGCATTTTAGACCAAAATATTAGTTGGCTGCGATCTGTCTGACCTAAGAATAAACTAAATAAAAATTATGATTAACAGAACAGTGTGAGAATGAAATTAACACTCTATGGCAGATGAATCCTCTATTGCACCTGTCCTCCACTGTGCAGAAGAACATCAGCCTGCCTCTGATTATTTCTTTTTGACATGATTTATCGCCTACTATTCTTTAAACTTGATAAAGCAAATTAATCTTTGACTGCAGGAGCCACTGGAGGTTGTCATTAGTCATGTAGTTTGGTGAGGCTGCATGTGTTTCATTTACCAGTCACAAAGAAATGAAAGCCCAGCAGCCATCACTGGCTGCTTCAACTGTTTTCCCGATCCACCCAAGAGAAAAGATAACAGCATTCAGTACACAGGATTTTAAGCAGCTACTCTAGAACTGACCCAGATAAACAGAATGGAGTATTTGCTCTTCCAGAAGGAACACAGATGCACTAACATTTATGCTCAAAGAAAACAAACAGTTGCTAGCAAGAAATAATTTGATCTGATGGAAATATTACAAGCTGGCATTCTTTTCAGTGGTATATTTTTATGTTCCATTAAAAAAATAAACAATTATTAAAAAAGAACCCTTAAATGATTAGGTACTCGTCTAGAAGATGTACCTGAAAAAACTGAGCAAGTCTAACACAAATGCAGACTGAAATACGCTCACATGTATGGACTGATGTTGGACTGTCCACATGAGATCCCCCACCTCTCCCACCCTGGCACATTTTCAGTATTCTTTCCACTATGCTCAGTCTCACCACAGTTTTCTATGACCCAAGTCATCCCATTCCCGCTTCCTTCACACCGCTCCAGAGCCACCAGCTCTCTCTCTGCAGCCTCACAAGAGGAACAAATGACAAACCTGAACTGTTTCACTGGACCTTCAGAGAAGAGTCATTCTGGCTAGAGAACAACCCTCTCAGATGCAGCTCTCCAGTATCAATGGCAGTCAGGTCTGAAATGCAATTGCACCGGTTGGGCAGTGCCCTGGAGTGTTTCTAGAAGAGAAGAGCCTGAGGACAATTTAGGGGTGAAGATACTCCAGCTTAAGCACTCAAAAAGAAAAACATCATACTTCACCTGTAGGTGACCTGTAGGTGACTTCCCTGGGAGAGGTCAGGGCTTATCTTCATGGAAAAGAAGGAAGGAACAGTAGTCCTACTCAGAGGAACAATTCCAAACCAAACTTAAACCACATCTGGCCATTCTACGTAGAGTTCAATACTCGGTGAGGAACAGAGAAAGGGCCACAGCTAGCAGCTCCAGGATACGCTCTGCCGAGTGTCACTGAGTTTCAGACACCTGATGGACACAGACGTAAGAAAGACAACGTTCTTACATTAGGCAGTATTTTGGTGCAGTACATATGTTAAACAATTACTGAGCTCACAACTATCTGTGTACCATTAAATCTAATGGCACAAAACCTCACACGACCCAGGTGTTTCCTCCACCAGCTATGACGGACAGGTCTACATCTTTAAGATCTTTAATTAGGTGGTGAAAAAAGCTGGAGGGACTTTTCTTCAGTCTCTATCTGCAGTTTCAAAGTTAAATTAAGATCTTCAAACTGCTGTTAAGTAATTTGATGCATTATGTATTTATTTATTTTTAAACCCAGTACTGTAATTTGAAAGTGTTTATATGGAAACTACGTTTTGCTACTAACCCAGCTTTGTACTCAAGAATTAACAGCACCAAATGCAGGCAGCTGAAGGAAAACTCCTCCAAACTACCGGCACAGCTTCTCTGTAGATGCTAGAGGAACAGAATAAACACTCAACTGTGAATTATGAATAGCAGTTTCTGATACAAAAAATGCATTTTTTTTGAAGGTGCAAATCTCTGTATTCAGCAGCTGTTCTGTATTTTCCTTAGTTGCACAGATAATTCTATGTTTATTTAACAGGAATACAAGTACAATAACTTGCCATTCATATATAAATACACGCTTACTGTTTGGCTTCAATGAGAAGCTATAAATTTCATCTATTGAACATTAGCTAAAAAATTACATGTGTTTATCATCTGGATTATTCTCAGATTAATAGAGATAAATGACAAAACATAATCAGCACCAACTCTGCAACTTAATCATTGCATCTGAGCTATAGGAAACACTTAATTACTCTCATTTACTAGGTGCAATCTAATGAGAAGGCATTAGCCAAATGAAAAGAATGCAGTACAAACAAACAAAATAGTTATACCATCATTAAAAAGAAACTCTGACAGTGCAGGTGACAGCATATGCAGGATAAATTACCATAATGTCATAAATGCTGAGCTGTCAGCATGCTAATGCAGTGATCAGATACCCTGGGAATCTCAGTACTATAGCTGTCAGGAACAGGTATCATAAATCACCTCTCTCTTCTGTTCTGCTCATTACCACAGCTTCCCTATACATGGTTCTCAGCACAATTCAGAACAGGCAGGAAAGAAACAGACACCCTTGTATAACACTCTACCACAAACCTGCTTTCAGCATCCTGCAGAAAGGAAGAGCACCTTTGTGCAGAACTCCGTGTGTAAAGCTCTGCATCCATCTGTACCTGAGTTTCACAATGATGGACAAAAAGACCTCACTGCAGATTCTTGCCCTTTGATCAAATTATAAAACCAAATCACAAGAAAAGCAAAGCAGATCTTCCCCTACTTATGCAGTTGCTTCTCTTAAATTAAGACCATTAATTGCATAACACACACAACTTAGGAAACAAACACGCTTCAGCCACAATGGTGAACCCAAGCACACTGCTGTGTCAGTTCTGCCTGCAAACACTACTCTGAGATGCCTACTTCACACACATAGGAAACTGCACACTCATTTTCTTGCAAAATGTATTTTTCCTCCATTATATGCATTGGGGAATATAATGAAAATATGAAAACATGAAACAAAGGTAAATGTTTATTTCTCCTAGATAAGCCAGGTATTTAATGCTGGCTGAACAGATGTGCAGTCTAAGATCCAGTGGGATGATTATGAACATCCACGGCTCTCCTGAACCAAACGATCCACTGAAGTCATCCTTCAGGCTAAAGGACAGCTGCAGAACATCTCTAAACACATCACTACTTAAACACTATCTAGCACTACTGACCCCCAAGCATATGTAGGTTAAAATATGCTTTAGGATCTCCCTTTTTTGCTCACGGAGGGGCAGAAGTAGAGCATCCATGGCCAGCATAGCACATGATGAGAGATGATTTTACTAAGCAGGAGGCTGCTTAGCGTGGTGTACGAAGCAAATTGAGCAAGGCACTGAAAGCACTTCTGTAACTTCGGACACCGGTCACAGGGTATCCAAACAAAAGGCAACAGTAAGAGAACTTACGGTCATCCTGCACCTGAAATCCTGTACCTTTGACAGCAGCAGAATCGGAGTGGGAGAATTTTGAAGTCCTTCCATAGAGTTTCTGAAGACACGGATGTAACATTAAACCACCAAGGAGCTGCTGCAGGTAACTGAGAAACCTGCACACTGGGTCAAAACCCCAGTGATGGTGCTTCACCTCATCTCTGGAACTAAATGAACCCCCAACTTGCATTTATACCCAAGCATCATTCAGGTCACGCCAAGTTCACATTCCTCTATCTAAATGCACACACTACCAGGCCACAGACAAACACAGAAATGTCTCCTTTTTAACTTTTTCTACCGTTATCTTCCACAACAGACAACAACTTTTTTAACCACGCTAGGGAGTTGACTTCACATGCCTGCAAAATTAGGTCTCAGGATTGAGAAGTCCATTGTAAAGGAGCAACAAAGAAAATAAAAAGGCAGTCCAAAGCTAAAAGTGAATGCAGGTGCACCCGCACAGAGCACTGGCCATCCATGCTCTACAAAGCACAGCCAGTGGGCAGGATGGAGCAGGGCTGAGCAGGGGTCTGTACAGTTCTCAGCACGAACACCCACATGGGTTGTGGGTCTCAACTAAACAGAATTACAAGAACTGACTCTTATTCATAGTGTAGGTATTCAAATTTAAGGCCTGTTTGTGGGTTGGGTTGTTTTTTGGTTTTCTTTTTTCTATTTAATCAGATAATACTGCTTTTGAAAAACATTTGCTTAATATTGTTTGCACAAGAGAAAACCACAGTATCCGCCTCCAGTGTTTGGACACAAGGATTTTTTTGTTACCAGTTGTGGCACAGTGATGAAAAAATCCCTGGAAAAGGACTGAAACAATATTTGTTTTTCACCTGACCTTTCAGATTTGCTACGCCGAGCACAATAAACATTCATTAAACTTTGAGAGCTGCAAAGTTTCAGATACCTGTGGGTGGGTCCAATTGAGAGTTCTTATATACACACCCATTCATCTTATCTCACCTTTATTTTGAGAATCAAAGTCATAAGTGATAGAAATGCTAGAGAAGGTGCAGCAAGTTTGAAAGATGAAACTATCTGATCTGTAACAGAGCGACCATAAATCACCTTTAGATTGAGGGAAGAAATGAACCTTAAGAGCCTGAAATGATAAATCTGAGAATTAAAGAATATTTAGCTTCTCAAATACAAGAGGAAATATCCTGCTATTAAGAGATTTGATTTTCAGGTGTTAAATTCCTGCAGATTTCCACGGCACCAATAACTCTCATCAGACCCCAAAATTAGGACAGTGGGCTTTTCCACTTCTGAGTCTTAAATACTGCAGCAGATAGGGAAACCTAACTTTAATTTTTTTACATTCGTAAAGGAAATTCATAGAGGAAAAGTCTTCTCCTTCCCAATTTAAGATGAAAGGGGAAAAAAAGAAAAAAGGAAGC
This sequence comes from Perdix hodgsoniae, assembly GCA_035772895.1. NCBI lineage: Eukaryota > Metazoa > Chordata > Aves > Galliformes > Phasianidae > Perdix > Perdix hodgsoniae. Next base: position 569,142 of record JAPSGF010000053.1, read on the forward strand.
AGCAGCACATGAAGGAATCTTGTTCACACAACCACACAACATTCTGACCTTGAGCTGCAGTCTCAAAGGAAACGGAAAGTCTGTTTGTATTACGCAGATATCACGTATGTGCAAATACATCTGACAGAGAATTATTTTAACAGTGCATCTTATGTAATTCAACAACAATTCTTCATCTGTTTACTGGAAAATACTGAGTCATTTGTTCACCAGAAGGATGGAAAATGACAGAGAAAGGAAGGATTAAGAAAAACTTCAATACTTCCAGGTAATAAAACGTTTCTGAATTGATTTCAAAGATTCTGAATTGAATTCAGGTGATGTTTTGTGCGCTGGTAATTGGTAATGGCAATCGTCTGTATAAGCATGCACAGAGCTCTAGAATTCCTGGTGGACATAAAAAATAAAAATCTAAACCAACAAATCCTGATTGCCCTCAACTGACTCTAAAAACAGCAGTTACACAAGTTAGATCATGTTGTCACGGGTTCAAAAGAACAAAATAGGCCAATTTCTGTGTGAATTAATCACTCCTTCCCAATACCTCCCTGCAGTACCTCATACAAATTATCAAATACTTCTCTGAAAAACCAGCAGCACAGGGCCAGCCAGCGCTCGAGAGTGGGCAGGGAGCTTCTGCAGGGACAACAATATTTGTATCATTAAATCCTGATCAAATCCAAAAATAAACCAGTTTTTTTTTTTTTTAATATGAAACTCGACGTTTCTCAAGTTTTACAGCTCCAGTGTTTCTTATGTTCTATTTTTACAGGAATTAAATGCCATCTTCTTTTCCCGAGGTCTATCGAGTAAGGAGACAGAATGAAAAGTAACACGTTGAATTCATGTACCATGTGGATGGACTGCTCTTACACGAGTTTGCTGATGGAGAACCTCGATTCAAACTGTGAGCTAATTGTCAGTTAGCCAGTGACAAATGCATACTTACAGAAAATGGAGTACAGAAAAAGACAAAGGGGAGTTTTAAAGAAGATGTGATTACTGTCAGTCGGTGAGGACAACAGGATGCGGAAGACCCACAGTACATTTCAAGTCTTCTCAAGAAAATAACATTCCTTGCCTCTCAGAGCTGACACATTCCATAATTCTGTGTTTATTATTTTAAGTAGGCTTTAAAATCAAATTTTCAGTACTAACAACAGAAAAGAACAAATAAGAATTATTGAAGCGCATACAAAAAATCTATATATTATAGATGCGTAATAGGATTCTTTTCTCTATCATAAGATATTGCAGGGGTGGACAGATAAATTGCTGTCTATATTCATAGAATAATAATGAAAAAACACTCTTTAAGGGAAATCCTTCCAGATCTGTAAAACACTGGTGACAGCAACAATCAACTAAAGAAAAAAGCAGTCAGTCCTTGACTGATACCCTCATTCATTTTTATGATGAATGAAGTACATTAAAGGGAAAACAGATGTAAAGAAGTCTGTTTAAAAAAAGTGCCATGCATATTCATGCAGTACTGTGTGACAACAGACAGAATTAAATCTGAGTGGAATACGATCTGCTTCTTAGGTAACCTTGCATATAATCAAGTAAGTAGCTTTTCAGCATTGTCACTGAGTATCAGTAGAAATGAATATAAAACTTCAATTTATCTGAGAACAGACAGAAGACTTGGAGGTCTGTAATCTCGAATATTGCTTTTAACTCAGAATTTTGTTTAAAAGCTGAAAAAGATATATGAGCTGTGAACCCTAAGGAATGTAAAACTATGCCTGCTAGTTAATGAGAAGTCAAACATTCGTAGTACAAAAAAAAGAGCTGTATTGAATATCAAAACACTGACAACATTCTCATTTAAAACAATGTTGATTTCTCTTCATAAAACATTTCCTTGTTCAGGTTTGTTTATAACACATCTCTTTGTGAATCCTGTTAATGGCAAACACAGCACTGCCAGTGACCTTCTGTGTGCAACACACTACAGTCAGGCATTATTAAACCTATGAATTAGAAATTACTAACATTTACTATTTAATGAATCGTAAGCACTTTTGCTACTTTCGGAGGAAATGAGCAAATTATAATGTCTCTCTCTTCACAAGAAACCCTCTTTGGGCAACTATCAATTGAGCGTGGCTGTAATTGATAACCTAAGCTGATTTTACATTCTGTTACAAATCCAGGTTCAAAAGGTTAATTATGGCCTGGCCACAGCTCATCCGGAAACATGAAGCTGATTGCTGGATGCCCACTTAATGAAGATGTACTGCATGTATTACAGAAGCTCCCTGACAAACGATCGGGACCTCTAACATCACTGCAGCAAGCATTAACATCCACTCTGTCAGTTTAACTGTCAACGTCATATTTACAACCCCAACACTCTCATTCAGAAAACATATTGCTCCTTTTTCCTGTCAGATACTTTTTGCTTCATTTTTTTACTCCACTAATCTGGGAGTCAGTAACAGTGAGTCAATCCACAATGCGTTAACTATTAAGAGGGCTGCTCCCAAAGCAATGCCTGTTTTACTGTTAGTCCGTGGTGTCAGAGATGGATGGTGGTGGCATGGCAGTAGATGTTGAACCTTCCTACCTGTCCCACATTACACTGTGAGGCAGAGCAGCTGAGGGGCATTCTGACACAATGGAAGTGCGTGTGAAGCAATGGTGAGGAACTGAATTCCTCCACGGGGAACAAATGGCACCCACTGCCATTCAGCAATACTTGCTCAACATTTATGGAGACCAAACAGAGGAGATGAGTACAGTGAGAGGTGCATTTCAGCAGTGGTGACAGCGAGGTCATTCCAGACGGCTGTAATCAGCTGTCAGACCATGAAATGAAGAATGTCTTGATCAGCTCACCTGTGTGAACCGGTGGATTACAACCAAGGAACTGTGTATGGACCTGAATATCGGCTTCAGTGTGTTGGAGACCGTGTTGGCAATGCTGGAGTATCTCTAAGTATGTTCCAGATGGGTCTCAGGAATGCTCAAACAGGAACAGAAGAACACCGTGTGCAAGTTTGCCGAGACCTACTGAACCAACACAAGGCTGAAGGTGACAGCTGCCTGGATCACATCACTACCAGTGATGAGATGTGGTGCCAGCACTACGAGCTGCAGTCAGGACAGCAGCCCATGGAGTGGTGACACGTAAATTCCACATCAAAGAGAAGATCAAGACACAGCCCCAAGCAGCAAGGAAAGTGATGTGTATGGCCTTTAGGGATAGGAAAGGGGTGATCCTTCTGGATTTCCTGGAATCCAGACAAACCATCAACTCTGACTGCTACTTCATGAAGCTGACTATGTAGAAGGCTCAAACTTCCCAAGTCAGGCTAGAGAAGATGGCCTTTCTCTTGCAACACGATAATGGCAGGCCCTGCACCGGTTTGATGATCACAGAGCACACTGCCAGTCTTGGCTGGACTGCCCTACCACATCCATCGTACAGTCCAGACTTGGTGCCTTCCTACTTCCATCAGTTAGGGCTGATGAAAGATGGACTGAGTGGTCAACGTTTTCCTAGCAACACCACCTTCACAGCAGCTGTGAAACTGGGCCACCTCCACAGGTGCAGATTTTCACAAGCACAACATGCAGCTCTTGTTCACGGCAGGAGAAAATGCATAGCTAATGGTGGGTACTAGGATCCAAAATAGTGTTTAGTAACTGAGAATTTTCTCTATCAAATAGTGTTACAGTGCTCTTTGGCTCTCTGTTGTAGTTTCCACGGAAATAAATAGGAGGCATTACTTTCAGAGTGACCTATGTAATACCCAACAAGCTTAACAATCAGAAGGGTCAAGACTTGGCAACTTTTGCAGTCACCTTCCTCTCTAAGACTGAATTTAACCATGCAAATTAGTCTCGGTGTATTTAAATGATACCCATATATAAAATAAACATATTTCAATGGCATCTGAAAATTACCATTATAAGCCACTTATAAGGTTAAAGGTGACAGAACAAACATTAAATTCTAAGTGAATAGCTAATTGATTTCATCCACAAGACCAGCTGATAATGAGATTCTCTTGCATACTCTGCACAAAGCACAGAGTTTCTAGTGCTGGAAAAAGATGTTTACAATTTAACAACAATAAAAATAGCAGAAGTTTCCAGCAGATAAATAGTTTTGGCATTTTTTAGCTCATTCTTTGTTCACAATACAGTATTTTCATGGAGATGCCAAGCATCACTGTTACCTGTTTGGGTGCATTGGGAACAGTAATGGTTTTTCAAACCAAATTTTCAAACATAACTGGACTTCTGTTACACATCACAGATTCATAAAGTCCTCTTCTGACCTATGGTATTGCACTTCTTATGCAATATGCAGCTGATGACAGCTCTGAAAATCAAACAAGTAGTTAAGAAACAATACCAACCAATTGCACTATTCCAGCTAAACCAGTGGTGATGTTCCAGCTGTAGAAACATGACTCCTTCTGAAGAAACCCTCCCCTCTTTTTCTCCCCAAACTGTGAATCTTAAAGTTAATTTTCCAGTTTCATTTTAAAATAGAAAAAAAGACACAAATCCTAGAAGTAACAGCCCTTCAACTTAATAGATTCAGAAGCATTAAGATGGGATTTTGAAAAGAAAATTCTAGAGTGAACTTATATACGATTCAATAATAGTAAACACAGGTTAAGGTATATAAAGACACCAAAAGTATACTGAAGGGAACTGGTGGATGCTGAGTAGGTTCTTACCAATACAGGCAACCACGTCACTTAATCCTTTTATAAATCGCTCAAACTTCATTTTTAAACCTGTTAATAGTTCTGCCTCCACAACTCCCCTCTGGGAGGCTCTTCTGGAACCTCTACCTTTCGATGAGTAGAAGCTGTTTTTGAATTTCTAGCCAGAGCTTATTGATAGCCACATCCATTTGTTCTTCTGCCAACAGCATCCTTAGTTTAAAAAGCTCTTGTACTTCCCTAGCATTTTTAGCCCTGTCCTTTCCTTCCCCCATGCACACTCATGGTGATCAATTATGTCCCATCTCAGCACTCACTTACAGGGCGAATCCAAGGAGCTCTCCATTTCAAGTTCACAGCCTTTCTCCATGCCCACTCTATTTCAAACGAATCTCTCAAGCAGATGTGACTGCTAACACAACAGAATTCTTCTGACATCCCACACAAAGAGTTCCCACAGTTGTTTATTTTATATTTGCAAGGGGACAGAAATTCTCAGATAATACATTGCTGCGCCTCAGGTGCTGTGCAATTAAGCCATTAGAGCAGAATCTTCTGTCATCAGCTCACCCTACCTGTGTCAAAAAGAAAGCCAAATAAAAATTCTGAACTGTCAGGCCAAAGAAGATGAAATTTATTTAAGTGCCTGACAGTGCAGAAAAAAAAGAAGTCATAGGAAACAGTACATTTGCAACTCACTGATAAGCCATACAACAGCTAATTCATCCACAGAGGCTTGCCTGATTGTGAGTGATGCCATATGAAATCATCAAAAAGGCCAGTAAACAAAGTCAGTATTCAGTATCAACCTATTTCCAGTACTGAAGTGCTAAAAAGTACATGGAGCATAGAGGTAATAAAAGAAACAACATAGAGAAGACTGAGAGAAGGGCTTGCAGCCACAGCAAAATCTGCAAAGAAGCCCAAACTAGCAGCCCTGAAACAGAAACACAAAACTTAAACAGTGTTTTTTAAACAAATCCAGACATTACCCCAGAACTGCTGCTACTCAGTTCTCTCTGTGATCTGGAATTATTAACTGGTATCTTTTCTTACATTTTCATTAGGTTTTGTAGGAATCCGATTAGAAAGAAATAAAACGAAGACAAACATTACATGCACAACTCTCCAAAATTGTACTGTCCACTTCACATAGTCAAAACATCTTAAAATGCATCCGCAAAAAAAATTCAGTCATAAATACATTTCCCAATGCAGACAGGAAACACAGTTCAGCACATTCTGCTCCAATAGCAAACGCTTCCTTTTGTGCCCACATGGCCTGGACTGAATATGAAACAACTGCTGCAAAGGCTGGGGCTGAGCACACGAGCAGCTCACCACACCTAACACAGCACTCAGCCACAGCAACTGTGCTGTAGCACACCAGCAAGCTACCTTTGGGAGCCTCTGCTTTACAGAAGCTGCACCCCTGATCTACAGGTACTTACTGCTGGAAAACGTGCAAGTTGATCTTGGTTCTAACATCACCTCCATCACACCGTTACATCTTTACCTTCTGGAAATAGAAGGGGACATAAAGCCTCTTAACTAATGATGTATGCATTAGAATGCTTACAGACTTTCCAAATTTAAGGCTGGAATTTTCAGAAAGTAAATGCCAACCTATTTGCTAAATCACCACCACATTCTTGATTTAACTGATATGCAATTAAACCAACGTTCGCTAGCTTCAAAAACAGACATTAAAATATTATGATGAAACATCATCAATACCTACTTATCTCAGGAGAAAGCAGATGGACCCACAAAGCTGCAGTCAAATACCTGAGCCTTTCTTCTTAAAATGCTAAAAAGGAACTACAGGCAAAACTTCAGCCTGTTGTAACAGAGTAAAAAATTCCCTGAATGCACGAGGATGAAGTACACAGTAGGCAAAATTATCTACTTCATAATGGGAAATGGAGGACACAGCCAGCTACGTACTTACAAAGCGAGCTAAAGAGCTGGCAGCTGATATGTGTACTGCCATTTGTTGTGTTTCTTTGCTGTGCATAACCATATTTACCGTCAAAGCCACCCCGAAATAAAACTGCTGCCCTGAAATATCACTGTCACTTCTGCTAGAGACTGGCTTTCTGCAACATGAAGCAAGGACGCCTACTGCCATCAAAACCCATTCACTGGAAGCAGTGCAGGAAAATGCCATCCTGTATGGAAGGCTTACTTCTGTGCACTGTTAACAAACCCAGGTACTGTGCAGGGAGTTCTCTGAGACAAAACTTCACCAAACTAGCTTGCACAAAGCCACACTTCGCATGCACAGCCACTCTCACTCATTAAACAGGTGAATAATCCCACGGAGTTCCGCAGGACTACAGCTGTGCTTAAAGCAATTGCTTAAGCAACGTGCTGACCGGCTGCATTTCTGAGCACCCTGCAGAAATGCCCTGTTAGCCCAGTTCAGCTACATCAGAGCTCCACCACCACGTGAGACAAGGGAAAGCACACAGAGAAAAGCAAGAGAGGCCAAGATGGGCTGCTTCACAAGCAGCAAGGAGGGACTGCTGTGAATGTTTTTTTGCCACTCTGCACTCAATACGGCTAATCAATTGAGATAAACTACTGAAAATATTCCATCAGCTTGTATGCAATAACTCCAGTTTAATAATTATTGAACACAGTTGTAGCCAAAGCACTGCAACCTTAAATCAAATATCACTTCATATCAGGAGGTCTTAAGGGACGGTTTTGTCTAGCAGTGTATGTGGCATACTTAGATATTAGCATAAAACTACAGTTGCTACAGTTATTTTCAATATAAAAGGTTGTCTACAAATCAAAATTAAATCCCCTTCACTTTATTCAGAGTAAATGGCTGCATAAGGATGCAAACAAATTAACTGAAAGCTTGAAAGTCAAGTTCTCAATTACTATTTAGCAGCAACTTTACTGTATTTGAGCATTATTTACTGTACACTTAGCTGTTTTAAAATGCAATCCAATACTGTATAATAAAAAAACAAATAGCACAACAAATGATTGACGATAATGCAAATGTATGAATACCTGGGTCTGAGCAGTGCTGTTTCTGGATATATTGCCAAATACTGCACCACCCTGATGCCTCATAAATCACTCACGAAAAGCCAAACTACACCGTTTGTTGTGTAACTGCTCAAAGCCAGCATCCCTCCTAAATGACTGCAATGACTTCAGAGCAGTTTTTATACTCGGTTATTAAAAGAAGTTGAGAACTCTCACTTAAATAAAGCCATTTCTACTGAGACGGGAAAATACGTAGAGCTGAGAAGGTTATGAACAGCAGCCATTATGACAGAATAAAGACATGATGAGTTCATCAGTTTAAACACTATTGAACGCACACAGCGTTACTGTGTTGACCTACAGCACCCAGTAATTAGCAGCATTATGAAACAGCACCGCAAGGCTCCACATCAAGACACAAAACAGCTGCATTATCATAGAACGACGTGTATAACATCATCTTTATAATAATGATAAAGTGCTCTATGCAGAGTGTTCTATTTGCAGCAGTGATTCATTGTGCTAGGGGAAAAAATGCTGACACTTTGAGAAGATATTTTCCCGTAAAAGGTTGAAGTCCTTAAGCAGCAAAAAACACCAACGTCCATCATCTTTAAACTCTATTGATTTCTGGTGAAGATTTAAAAGGCTGTTTACTTATTTCCCATCATTTCTGTCAGAGCTGTAACAGTTCTCTTCCCACTGAATAAACCTCTCATGATCCTCTTGGTGATTAAGGTCAGACAAAATGTCAAACTCCTAATGCTAAGTGCTTTCACATTAAAAATTAATACCAAATCACCAAGTAAAATCCAAACAAGAAGTCAGACATGTAAACAGTACACAATGAGGGCAATACTGACCATTACAAAAAAGAGGTATAATGCATACATGAAAAAACATTTGGCAACAGGTAAGAGCACATTCTTTCACTTTTGCATCTTTAACCCCCTTTCTTATTTTAGAGTTATTGTACTGTGTTTGACACGATCCTTTTAAAAACCCTTTTTCCATTAAAGCTTGCAGTCATCTCCTCTATTTACTCTCAAATGCCATTTATTATACAACCCAAGTATTACAAGGATTGGTTCTATTTTATTCTGAGCTTCAGCCAGGAAGAAAGTATTACCTTCGCAGCTGCTGCTGAATACAAAGCAACTATACAGGTAACCAAAAAACAACCAAGGGGTCCCCTACAATCAAAGGAAAATAACTTCTAATCATCTACACAGTATTTAAAACTAGAGACCACCGTGCATGTGAGTATCTACATGCATGAAAAGATGGCTACAGAATGCAGCCCCAGAAGAGGCTTCCTATGGCCTGTTATCCAGACCACTGCTACTAGAGGCAACCAGACAATATTACTTCATTCATAAACTTATCACGTTCAATCTTAAAACTAATTACTTTCTTCAACCTTTTAAATGGTTACTTGTATCCTGAGGAAAAGCACGAAACCAACATGTGCAGAGCCAAACTTCCAGGGTGATTGGAAGCCTGCAAGTAACCCAGTAATGAACTGTGAGAGTAAATCTTCAATAAGGTACAAAGGTGGCCAAGGGTGAAAACAGTGGTTTTGTGTAACTAACTGTGAGGTTATTTAAGCAAATTTTTGTAATTAGTTTGGCAAGCTGAACCAAAGATTGCTCTAGTTTAAAAGACAACAAAAACATAAATCAGATATTCACAAGTGTTAGAGTGAGGAAGGAATCTCTTTATGTTCAGTGAGTTCTAAACTAGAAAAGCAAAAAATACATGAAGTCTTGTCATGTTCTCTCCAGGTGCTAAGGGGCTGCTCAGCCTTGTCTTCATGACACCATATTTGCAGTTTGCAGTGGAATCATCTCAATTCATTTCTGCACAACTCTATCTACAAAACTAAGCGAGTATTCTGTGCTCCGGCCCAGAAATTAAAGAAGAAGAGTATGTACGTGGGGTGGTAGAAGCAATATGGCTTCATCTAACTCTGAGAAGCGTCAGTTCACTTGTATCAGTAAGAATAACTAAATGAAGACCAGGCTACGATTTCACTGCACAGACAGATGGCAAGAGCTGTGACAGTAGGGAAGGAGGATGATTCTGTGACAGGCTATGTAGTACCAAACTAGGATTATCATTAAAACACCATGAGCTTTCAACACATTTCATTAATAATCTCCAAGCAGAATAAACCAGAGTTGTTGCTCTTATGTAATAACCATACAGTTAGCTTTTAAAAATCAAAACAACAACATACAGAGCTATCATTTGTTACACGTCAACTTTCCTTGAAGCCTACTTTGTTCCTACAAGACTCTGATATGGAAAGATTGTTTGAAGGATCCAAGTCCCTGACTGCAAAAACGCAACGTTCACACAAGTTCCTTACACTTGGTTTATTGGAGAGACTCACAGAAGAAAACTGGGACAGATTTCTAGACATTTTTATGGTGTGGATTCTGGTTGTGACACAACAGTGAAAAGTGACCACAAAGAGAACCATGCATTTCACAAGGAATTCAGATGTGCTCACAGAACGCTCAGGAAGCATAATGAGAATCACAGCTCTTAGCCACGTGGGCTTTGAAATTCTGTAGCACAAACTGCCACAGTTGAATCAAACAACCATCATCATTGTATCTGCTGTACACTATGGACGATCATGTTAATTGCAAAACATCAACAGAACATGCAATTTATGGTTATGCAGCTTTATACAGTACACGTGGACAAGCAGGCACATTACACAGACTCACAGTCCAAGCCTTTGTTAGTCAACGAAGTGAAACATACTCAGAATGTCGATTACTGAAAGGGGTACAACACGAGCTCAGCGCATCACAGATACTTCTTAGTTATTGCGACTTCAAAACTTGATCTGCAAATTACATTTGCTCTTACTGAAAGAATAAACATTATAAAACCCAAGTTTAATATACTAGCACATTTTCATATATAATATTTTCATGCCTTATCCTAGAGAAAACACTTCTCACAGTGTCACTTCCTGCAGTAATATATATACTCCTTAATATTTCTTAAACACTAATTTTAGATCTCAGCATTTTGGTGCTGCAGGAATAAAACTCACACATTTGATCCAATTATTTCCTATGATTTAGACTTGTCCTATCTTTATTTGTTGTTGCTTTTAAGTAAAAGTCACTACGCACCATGGACCTGCACACCTTTCAAGCAGTCAGTCCACTTCCTGCTTTAGAGACACAAATTTGTGCACAAGCTTTTTGCTAACACATTTTGAGTAGGACAGCCTAATGACACCATTATTTGTGTACAAAAATGGTACAGTACACTGAATAAAATAATTAACACTAAGAATTTTTCCAATGATAAACATTAGGTAGAACTACAATAAATCTCCCTACACCCTTATTTGTTGCCTTCCATGACTGGCAAGAAGTGTGCTGGTTCAGATCCCTATATCCAGGTCATTTTATTTTATATATAAATCAATGAGTTTTAAATACAGAAATATTCCTCTCATTCCAAACAAGATGACCACTATGTGCAGAGGTGCTTTCTTGCTCTTCTTCCACTCCATCACTTTTGCTTGCATAACAGGACTGATTAACCAAGAAAAAAGCAGGACACTTCCAACACTGTGTAACTTCCATTCTAGCTACTTCACAAAACGATATGAAGATCTGAAAACATGAAGACCCGAATTCTACCAAGCATAAGAAAATACAAACACCAGTCTTCCCCTAGCTTTGGAATCTATTTTAACTACTCAACTGCTAAGGCCAAAAGATGAGGCAGAAAACGTGCTGCAAGGTTGTGGAAGAAATTGGTATTACATGGCATTCTGTAAGAAATAAAAGGTTCAGCATATACCTACTAAGGATGGATCAAGGGATCTACATTTCAACCCCAATTTCTACACCACATACTTACAATGAAAATAAAGTGCTGCCCCAAAAGCCCCCCCCTCCCCCCCATTTCCTTGTTTCAGCTCTCAGAGTCCCTGAAGTTTGCAAGTTTTACACCATTGTAGACAATGCTGAAGCTCCTGAGCAAGTTTTCTAACAGAAGACTGGCTCAGCATGACAGGTCAACTTAAAGTAGTAGTTTTGGCAGAAAGACATCCAACAGCAGTGAACTGAAAAAATAAAGCCCATATTCAAGAATCTCTCTCTTGGACATCACTAAGAGACCACATGGTCTCTCTACTGCACTGTTGAGTAGCAGGAGATAGACCACCAGTGAGTAGCATGTGTTCGGTTTTCCTTAATTAGTAGATATTAATTGAACTTAATATCATAAAGAAATCAAATTAAACTAAAATTTGAAAAATACGATAGTCAATTTTATTTTTTCCAAAGCCAAAGGCAGAATTTCTGTTATCTGAGCCGGAGAACAAGATTCAGGTCTGGACCTCCAAATCTAGCACACATTTCCTGTAAGTTCCCATGAGAAATACTCCTGCCACTGTGAACTAGAAGACACACCATACAGCAAGCTTCTCCCAAAATCCTGGAAGGGAAAATGCTGGCCCTACCCCAAGGCAGCAGTGAGATCCCCTCTGATTTTAATGAGCTTTAAGTAATACAGTTTGATAAGAATTTATAGTCCGGATACTTGCTGAGTTTACCTTTTAAGTTAATTTTCATCAGTCTACAATGATTCAACATATAATATAAACTCTCAATATCTTGCTCTCAAAAACCTTCTTGAGAAACTGAGTCACATTAATGACTGCACACATACCTGCTAAGGAGCTATTCTTCACGTGACTGGATAATCCCAATAGAAAGCAATGTAAAGCAGCTGTATCACAGAAGAAAATCATGAAAATATGATAAATGATAAAACCAAAGTTGATCCTCTCTCTGTTCCAAAGATGTGCCTACCTTGACGCTTGGCAGCAGTTTTCTGTCACTCAAGTTAATCAGGACAGACATCTTCATGGCAGAAGTGTATGCATATGCATCTCCACTTCTTAAAGGCAGAGCACAAAGTCACATTCAGTGACTATAAACAGACAAAACAACCGCCACCCTTATTTTCTGAACGATCCTTATTACTGGCATTACTTTCTATAAAACTAAGTTTCCATGCTATTTAGAGACAATTAAGAAGAGAGACTGTCAAAATGAAAACTCCATGTGCAAGAAAGAACAATAAAAAGAGATTAATTTCTACTGTTATAAGCTCTAGATTAATCATAAAGGAATAATATTAGAAACACCTAAATTACTCTTCACTAATAACATTGTTTTCCACACATAACTCAGCTCCTAACAACAGCCTGCTCATGTACATTCATATTAAAATGTTGCAAACCTTCTGCAGATGCTTTGAAAATTTTGTGGGTAATTTGATTTATTTCTTTAGTTTAAGGAAAAAGGAAATTATTTAAACTAAATGAATTGGAAGCCTTTAAGACCAATTGCTAGTTGGCTGCTCCTGGTTTGTGCAGGTTTCCACATAGTGATGCCACAAAGGATGTACTTAACCTTTGAAAACAGTGGGACTTGACTTTTTGGCCCCATTTCTGTGGAAAAGAAAGTGGTTTTCTCCTTCACTTGGCAAAATTCAAGGATCTTGAGCTCCATGAACTTTTCTGATACTGAGTTTCTTTTCCAAAAGTTCTTCCTCGTATTTCAAATACCACTCAGTACTACAAATTTCTTCATCACTTGAATGTCAACATATTTGAATCACTGGAATATTCTGAAAACAGAAATGTGTTTTTCAAAGAATCCATTGTGAGCATTAAAAAACTGTTGGAAGTGTTAAAGTTACATATTCTAATTAGTTTGGAAGAGCTAACACAAATCATGCTTACAGAATAACAATAATAAAATTGAAGTACTGGTTAAATATCTAAAATAATTAAAGGAATCATTTTTAGCCTGGCATAATTAGCTAATTCACTTTACAAGCATTTATTAAAATGAATTCACATGTTATATTCCATAGGTAGTTACACAATAGTGTTTATACAGGAAAAATATAATGAACCAAACTCTTTGTATCCAGCCCTCCACAATTAAAACGAAGACTCCCCAAGTAATATCAATCTAGGATAGACTAATTAAGTTTGGTTTGATAACCATTCATTTCTTCTATTGCCTCTGAGCAAATTGTTTATTAGAGAAAGTTATTTTACACAAATCAAATCAAACTGGGTAAACCATTATATTTGAGAGAAACCTTAGCCATCAGTCAATTAATCCATCATTTTCTCCAGACACTTTTGTTTAACGAGCAGATCATATTATCAACAATTTAGATATCGCATGATTCAATTATGACGGAAAATTTATTGACAGCTTCTCTAATACCTTTGTTATGAATAAATATTAAATGTTCTCCACTTTTGATGAGCAAACTAAATGCAGTAATACGTTAAATCTAAGTAGCCAGAACTTGAATCAAATCCTTCGTGAACAGTGTTTTAAAAAGTCTTTAAAACAAAATAAGTTGAATTATTAGACAACGTATCCCAGGATTTTTGAGAAACAAGCAAACAAGTTCTGTGAGTTCCACTAGCTGCCTAAGTGGAAACACAATCGTAAGATCACCAAAGAAGCGTGAAGAAAGACAAAAATCCAAGGCTTCGTTTGTCATTCTGGGACAAAAGGCTCTCTTATGTAAAAATGACACTACCACAAGAAATAGACAGAGCCTCTTTCTGCAATTATATAAAAGAACTGCCTAACCTTAACAGAAATAAGATTCTCCAAAATTAATATGAAGATATTTGCTATTAGGAATCACAACCATTAAAAAACAACACCACAATCCATGTGATGTTTGTAATTACAGCTGTCTCAAAATAAAGAAAAGAATACTACCCAGCACAGATTGCTCCCTAAATATCCCAGCCTTTATAAGACATCTCTCTTTGAAGAAAGAAGAGACTGGCTCATTTAGAACTGAGCTAACCAATTCACGATGAAAGGGCCAGAGGACAACGGAAAAGATCCATCTAAACTAATGCCCATTAAAGAGATAATGGAATTACGTAAACTTCTATCAATATATTAGGATAACATTATTACTCCAAAGTATTTCTTTGCTTGAGATAAGGAAGTTGCTTTAACAGTGAAGGGGACTGTAAGCAGGTTTACAGCTGCAAAGGAGAAGCATGGCAGCTGAATATCAGAGCTGCACATCCAGGTAAAGGAAACAGCACACACCCATCGTCCGTCAGCATCTGAACAGTGAAAACTGCTAACCAGTGAATAAACCACTGACAAAACCTCTTCTTCAGGTTTTTAAAGGCCAATACATTCTATTTATGACAATCAAGCATGTTTCTTTTTTTTTTATTAATACAGACTGCTCTTTATGTACATATCTGAGTTAAAAATATCTCAAATATATGTGTACTACAGACGGTTGGCCATAAACAACAAAACCATCATTTCCTCCTCTATCCTTACCTCTTTCTATTGGACTGCTATCTAACAGTCACTGCGGTTAATAGGCACTGCAGCTACTTCTTAAGGAACTGAGATGACATAGTTAATTTATGCCAAGTGGAAACAAATCAAAGTTGAGATGCACTTGGTTAAAGAGCACGCATCTCTGAAAGCCCTAGTGAAAGTGATTTCACAGCAGGTCACTCGCTGCCTCTCAATAACCACACACTCTAAACTGATTACTTCACTCGTATCTATTAGGGAGTCCGTGAGTTGTAATGCAGAAATATGGACTATTACCATAATTTTATGTTCTAAGAAGAAGGGGAGCTGAGGGGCAGCACTGAGCTCTGCTCTCTGGTGAAAGCAACAGGGCCGGAGGGAACGGCATGGGGCTGTGTCAGGGCAGGGGGGGTGAGGGACAGGGCCTGCACCACAGGGCTGTGGGCACGGCCCTCAGCTGCCAGAGGACACCAGTCTGAGACACGGGGTTTGGATTCCAGCTGGGGCTGTATGGAGCCACAGGCCGGATTCAATGATCCTAACGGGTCCCTTCCAACTCGGGATGCTCTGTGATTCCACTAAAACCCCAGCGGTCAGTACACAGCAGTACATGAGCCTCACAGGACTCAGTGAGACTTCATTGACTTTTAAGGTTTTTATTTCAGTATAACCTCCTAAGTCTCAGATTAAGATCGCTAGCTTTATTTGGAAATCTGCAAGTAAAACTGGAAAGGAAGTTGGAAAACAAACAACTGTATTTTAAAGCTCATTTCTGACACCTGCACACGTTCCTGAGAATAACAGTACAGTATGCAGTATTATTATATATAAATAAACAGCAATGAATAACCATTCATAAGCATGCTTTTCACAATTGACTTCCAAACAGCTTTGCTTGCCAGACAGGCAGATCTGCAGTAGCTTCCAATTGCTTTCCTGCCTGGACATTATGAATTATATAGCCACAGCTAAAAACCAATTCTAAAAAGAAGAAATCTTCACTATACAGCCAAATGAGCTGCAATGACAATTCAGGCAAGACAGAAAAAGGACAGAATTATTTCTCCAGCCACAGATGGTTTTAAATCAACTTAGATGGACCATGAAACCGTACTGTCAAGCTTCATTAAAGCTAATTCCTAGAGCTGTGACATCAACAAGGATTCCCCTTCGAATAGATTCTGTTTTTCCTACGCATACATCAACAACACACCATCAGCTTTTTAGTCAAATGAGATGACTTACCAGTATTCAGAACTCCCTGCAGTACCAGGCCCACTTATGTGGCTTGCTGCAATTGTAAATATAGCCTATTACTTAAGGACAGGTTGTTTTTTCCCTTTAGTAAATACAGAGGGTCTACAAGATTAGAGTTAAGCCATAACTGCAGCATGCTTGACATGACTCTTCAGTGTTAACTATGTCCAGCACCATTTCACTGAGTGCTAGAGGTAATTAACTTAGGGAAAACACAGGAATATGGCTATTTGGACTACGCATCTCAAAAACTCCCTTCAATTTTCCCCTATTTTTTTCCTTAGTAATAACTGAGATGGATATCCATACAGTGAGAAAAAACAAGTAGTAACAACGATTCATACTTATGTCATTGAAAGCTCCAGATAACCACTCAGCAAATGTGAAGAATAAACAAACTTTTCAGCGTGGGGACAAATGTGGACTTATCTGGAAGAAAGTACTAGGATGCACAGACATGGCTTCACTATTATAGGATCCGAGAAGCTTTATTGTTGGACATTATCCTTTTCCACAAACCCTGCATGGTGATAACTAAGCCTTAAGAAGGTTTTTTTTTTTCCCCCAACTCCTTGTAATCCAAATGCTTACAACCCTTGACCACATAAAAATTCAGCTACTCAGAATTTTTCATGAGCAAAATTCGCCTTCCCAAGCAGAGCAACAGCTACATTTTGCTGGAACATTCCAGAAGGATCTAGAAGGGATGAACTGAATAATAATGAAAGATGGCATTGTTCAGATTTAGAAGGCTGTGAAGATTTGGATCCTGCTGAGGAGGCTAGTATAAAGGATGTTACCACATCACTGAGACAAGAACAACTTCATGTCACCATCATAACAGCATCTTTTTCTCTTCAGAACCTTTTGAACTCTCATGGTAACAAATGGGGAATAGAATCTTCACTCGGAACATCTCATGGCAGGAAGGCCTAAGTATCAGTCACCAGTAAATAGGAAGGGCTGTCACTTATCTCTCTTTTTCTGACCCTGCCACAGAAAGCTAGACAGGCAAAAAGATATCTATCTCCACTCTAAGACACCTATCAAAACAGTACTCCCAAACTGGCACTGATGACTATCCCTGCTCTTAGAAAAAGCAGCAGTATACTTCAAACTTCAGGTCTCAGATAGTCAAACATTGCTGTTTAAAGACAAAGGAGAACGTTTCTTTGCAGTAACCTGCCGTCTGGGAAAGCAAACCAAGGAATACAAGTTCAAGAGCTGATGCCCATGGTTGATGAGTTACAAGTGGGCACACACATGTAGAGAATTTTCAAGAGTGTAGAGTCAAATCCATGGTAGGGTCAGGGCAGTGCTATATATGATGTCAGTTTTTAGTAACAGTTACTAGAATCAACACACCTACTGCGACTGGAGAATGCAAACAAGAGTTAGGAGTGCAGAGCTGAATCTCTGGGATCCTGGTTGAGCTACAGAAGAGTAACCATGAAGATCTATCATCACTCAGCAGCCAATGATTCAGGCCCCGTAACAAGATGACACACTCCCACATAGGGATGTAGCCCTATAGCCATGCTTTCCTATTTGTTCTTCCCCATTGTCCAGCACAAAAGACTATAAGCTCCCTGAAACAGTAATTACATCTTCACTGTGGTTGGTAACATCCATTTTTCTATGTACCTTCTCAAAATAGGGCTGATGTATGTGCATGCTTCTACTTTGGTACCTGAACGTAAACAAGGCTTGTAGGTCCTGCTGATGCAGAAGGAATTGATCAGTGTAATAACTTGGAACCACTTCAGAAACCCTGAATGTTTCCACTACTCCTAAGCCAAATGGTGCAACTTGGCCTAGTCATGATAAATCCAGTTATCAAATATCTTATATTCTACACAATAAAAGCTCTGGTTTTATGAATGAATTAGCTCCAGTAACATTTCAAGTCACCAAAGGGACACATCACAGAAGACGTTCATTGTGAAAGAAGCAGCAAGGAAGGTCATTAAGGAGAAGGAGCATGCAAACAAGCTGGGAGAGGAGCAAGCAAACAAGAACATGGCAAAACAACTTACTTTAAGAGCATCCCATGGGATCTCCTGCTGTATAGCAGAAGTTTACAGCTCTTTAAGGAGGGATTGTTAAGTTTACAAATTGAGCTTTTTCCTCCTAAGATCATGAGAACCTGAGAACTTTCACTACAGCTCCTAGAATTCCTAATAGTTTGCCTCCGGTCTGCTTGAAGAATTTAATCAGTTCTTATCAGCTGATGTCTGCTGGTGTAGTTTTTCTTCCATTTCTTTTTTGCACAATATAATAAAACTGAAAATTGCAATGGATGCTGTATCACCCTGCCCTTCCCTCTGTAGCCACGTCAGTATGGCAAAATATGTTAATTTGTCTCTGGAGGTGGATGCTGCAGTGCAGTTCCCTGGTTTTAGCTGCTTAAATATAAAAGAAATATGAAAAGGGTACGATTCATGAAATAAGGAAACAGTAACTTGATCGTAACGAATATATTTGACCTTTAAAGTAGTATCAACAAACATTAAAAACACTCAAGCTGTCCTTTGCTGCCAAGCTTATTTTCCTCATAAGTTGTGCCCCATTATGCAACAATAATCCTTCATTATTCCAGTACAATAATGCAGTCTATCGTCTACCTATAGTTGTCTGGTGTCTATTTAGTTTTATGGCAAGCAAGCAATTTGAGAATATGGTAATAAAGCCTCAATCACAGTAATGATGTATGATGGGCTGTAATTTCTCTGTGCTAATGGGTTACAAACAGTATTACAATGATGACGGGAATCTCATTGATTCATTATATGAGTGCAATAATATCAGAATGACTTAATATAGATCACTATTTACTCATGCACATACTGATAACAACCTCTATATATTTCTATATAGAGATATATAGAAATAAAATTAGTATTAGTCTTTCCACATAAAAGTTCACACGGCACAAAACATTTTGTGTAGAGTTTCCTAAATCAATGTTTAAAGTTGAAATTACTGCATTGAACGGGTTCTTTGAAAAGCAACCCATTGATTTTAATCTGCTTGAAGCAATCAATTACTCCCTGTCCTCTTTATTCCAAACTGTAATGAAAACTAAACTGCGTTGTCTTGAAAACTAAATGTGAAGATGATCATAAACAGAATTTAAACTCCATGGATTATTCATATCTACCCATTTAGATTTGCCATTTCCATTATGAGTACATTTGCCATGAGCATTTAATGGACATCTAAAAGGGAATTCATTAAAGCAGGAGCTGTTGGCAGCACTTATGGGCTTCAGACTGCTTTATGTTTGCCTTTAATAGCTCACTATTATAAAAGTGATATATTGTGTTCATCCCATTAGTAGTTTGTAGAAAGGTCTGTAAGACATAACAAATCCTTTTGAGTATTGTCAGAATCAAAACTAAATCACAAGGTATTTTTTTCAAGCAGCGTATTATGATCCCAACAATGTACTATATTAGGTCATCTAAACTTTGATGATCTTATCCAAGTAAGAATTTAATGACTATACAGACAGTTTGTTCTCTTTTCTTTTTTTAATGAAACATACATGAATTATTAATGCCATCTCAAATGCACACATTTTTTAAAAACTCACTGTAACTATTAAGGTTAAGAATCCTTAAAAATTAAACATGGTTCCTCCAAAGTACATTCTCACTCGTTTTGGGCCAAAGTCATGTCAAGAAAAGCAGGAACCTCAATGCCACAAATGTGAAAATGAAGACACTGCTGAGTGACCAGTGTTCCCCCACCTCTTTCCCTTCCTCCAGCCACCCAAAGATGAACGGAAATGGAATTTATTTGCAAAAGGTACTTCCCTATTGGGCAATGAAGAAAGTAAGAGGTAAACTATAACTAAGTCCGACTGCCTCAGAATCAACTGCTAAGAGTGAAGCAACTTCTCACACTTCATTATCGGTGGTTCACAAAACAGGCCTATGGATCATAGCTCAGATCTACTTGTCAAGTTCTGTATGCTTCTAGAAATAATAGTATAGATTACAATATTAGAGTATCTAAGTTGGTAGTATGAAAACATAACTAATTAATTCTCTCGAGTACAAAGCAAACAAGTATTTGATTATTCACTGTTTGTGCACTGGAACCATTACCATCACCAGTCCATCACGCTGAGTACAATTCCGTTTGTTAACTTGTGCTCCCTCTGCTGATTTCCAGTTGTAACACATGCTATTTCTTTCCCAATAGACGTTATTTAGTTATTCGTAAAGAAAATGGCAGATTTCAGGATGCGTGCTATGCAAGTGCCTTCCTTTTGAAAGGATTATGTAGAGCACTGTAAGCACAAATAATGAAGTTTCTCTCACTTCTGTAATTTACTCTGAAATACAAACTCCTTTTAAATCCCAGCCGTTTAGGAGAACACCTTTTCTCCTGAGCCTCAAAGCATAAATGCATTCAATTGGTGTTCCCTTACAATTCAAAGGATGCGTGTTCACTTTCGCATGTAATAATTTTGAATTTTATTATAACAACTTGTAAGAAAATGTGGTGCAGTATGAATCTGTACCACCATTCAGATGAGATCCTCTGGTCTGCATTAGGCCATTAGAAAATCCACATCTAGAATTTATGACTCCCTAATAGATGATGGCATTTTCATAGTAGCAATAGGAAACAACACATCTTATTCTCACAGCGGACTGAGCCAATACTGCACAGGAAAAAAGCCACATTTGTGTGCACTACAATTTCTCCCAGTGTTGGAACCTGCAGTTCATGGAAGACTGCTGGTGAAATCAATTTCTGCAAGAAAATCAGAAATTCTCATATATATTGCTTGGAAAATTATCCACTGCCCTGAATCATCAAGATCAGGGACGGCACAGCCACAAAAAACAGTTATTTTTAATCCTGATTTCAGGTGAAACCCTTGATTTCATAGCATGCTACCAGTACTTCTGGAAGAGCCTCATTGGCCCAAGTTACAGATCCAATATTTTGTCTGAAACACTTTATTGAAGGAAGACATCATACCACAGGAACTCCTAAACTTCAAAATGCTCACGTTATGAAATTATTCTGAACAGTCAGTAATAGAAGCAAGAAAGCTTCCAGCCTAAAGAGTGTGGCCCTGCAAAAAATAAAAGTTTGTCAATGCCTTGAAAGGCTTTTTTTTTTCTTTTAGTTTAAAGAAGCCTGCATATTAAATTATCTATACCAAACCTACTACGGACACTTAACCTGAAATAGTTCATCTCCTGCGGCTTAAGAAACAATCCTCAGTGCCGCACCTTGCTTGGATAGCGAGCCCACTTAAAGACAGTGACTTGCCACCAGGACTTTTATCAATAGTCCCAAGGTCTGATGGTGGCAAACCAAATCCTCCCTGGGGAGAGGAAGGACCTAACGTGGGCTCTGCAACATGACTTTCCAGATTCCAGTGTTCTGTGGAACACAAAAAAAGGAACAGTACCAATGGGTTCATTCTCCTTTTTCCAAAGAGAAAAATCATACGGCTCTAATACCACTATACAGCCTCTCATACCACGCCTCCTATGCTCTTTGGATTCTGACTATCAAAGACAATCACAACAAAAGAAGAAGTCTCCATATCTCCTATTTTTCAAACACTATTTTCCTCACTTGAATTTTTAAATTCCTAAACGTAAAGTCAATCAAAACATTTGGTACATCCAAGAAAACCATACTGCTTTTCCTAACTGCACAATAAGCTGGGATGCAAAGTGCATATGATCCATATACTTGGTAGAAAGTAGAAAAAAAATCCAATTTGATTACTCCATCAACCTGCCCACGTTCACCAATCCACTTCTGAATAAAATTTCAGAATTCTGCCACGCTAAAAAAGTATCTTATCAACTCCATTTAATTGTTTTGGGGTTTCACAGTCACTAAGATAACTTCTGCCTTCAGTTTTTACACTGAACTCTTAAGGAGAAGCAATACCTCTCAAACCTTCAAACACAAAAACTTCAAAAAACAATGGTTGCCTCAGTTTCTCAACTGACTGGGTCTACTGGATAGAAAACAAGGCATTAAACAGTAACTCAGAAAGGTGACCAAACTTCTCAGAATGGCTACAATGCTAAAATATTGACATGAGGATGATCAGAGGCTGGATTACCTCTCCTGTGAACAGAAGCTGAGAGAATTGGGGTTCTTCAACTTGGAAAAGAGAAGGTCTTTCAGTACCTAAAGGCTGTCTGCAAGAAAGATGGGGAAGAGACCCAGGGAATGCAGTGAAACGACAAGGTGCATTGGCTTTTAACTAAAAGAGGGCAGATTTAGGTTAGATATAAAGAAGAAAATCTTATACATGAGTGTGGTGAGGCACTGGCACAGGGTGCCCAACAAAGCTATGCATGTCCCAGCCCTGGCAGTGTTCAAGGCCAGGTTGGGCAACCTGATCTAATGAAAGGTGTCCATGCCCACAGAAGGTGTTGGAACTGGATAAGATTTAGGATTTCTTCCCATCAAGACCATTCTTGATTCTTCCTCTGAATGAGGGCAGCTCCAAAAGTAATGCCCCCAATTTAATTATGTCAGCCCATGACAGCAGAGGTGGATGTTGATGGTATGGCAGTAGGGGCTGAACCTTCAAGCCAATATTCTGCTTATTTTGTTGCTGCATGACGGAGGGCAGTAGAGGGGCAATGTGACAACATGGTGTCTGACATGGAAGTGCGTACGAAGCAAAGGTGCTGCATTTACATTGAGCATTTACAGAAACCAGTGGATGTAAGCAGAGTGGGTGGTGTGTTTCAGCTGTGATGACAGTGACATGAAAGACAAGCCATGCTCCAGACGGCCATGCAGATAATTCTTCTTTGGAGCGCAGCATGCAGGCCCATGTTCACTGCTAGTGAAAATGCATAGCTAATGGTGGTGACTATGTAAAAAAATAATGTTTTGAAGCTGAGAATTTGCTCTACCAAATGGTGCTCTTGTGCTCTTTGTGTCTGTTGTTGTTTCTATGGAAATAAATAGGAACTGTTACTTTTGTTACAATTATGTAGGCCACTTTAAATCATTTCTGAGTACTTAAGTACCAACTGAATGATCATTTCTTACTAATGAATTAATGAATCATTATTCCCATTTAATGAATAATCATGTAATATACTCAAAATTATCAGAAACAAAAAAATGTTAAGAATTAATCAACATCCTCCTTTTTCCTCCATCTTTATGACAATTAAGGTTGTTGAGAAGCCCACAAAGCTATTCTACTCTGCAACTTTCCCACGAGCACTTAGGAAAGAACAAGTCTAAAACAGATGACAAAAATAGGTGTAAAATAGCTACTTAAAATTCAGGAGTCCAAAAAAAAACACAAAACAGTTCTATCACAGTAATGTCTGCTATTCTTTTCCCCACCCCTTTGTAATGACTTGCAGTGACAGAAATAAGAAATTCAGTTTCTGAACTCCTTAAGCCTACCTTGTGCAGAAAGCAAAGCCTAGAAGAGTAACTGAGTGGAAACTCACCAGTACAACTGACTTCAGTGAAAGACCTCACAAGGGTGCTGCACTCCACTGAAGTTTGGGCAAGCACTCTGAACAGCTGGTTTTCTGTGTCCTTAGCTCAAAAAGTCGATTCTCTAGAACAAGCATGTTGTAGGGATTTCTTCTGTTT
Organism: Perdix hodgsoniae; assembly: GCA_035772895.1. NCBI lineage: Eukaryota > Metazoa > Chordata > Aves > Galliformes > Phasianidae > Perdix > Perdix hodgsoniae. Next base: position 593,092 of record JAPSGF010000053.1, read on the forward strand.
CCACCATGCGATCAATAGAGGAACTGTGTGTAACAGTCACAAAAACTAAAAACAAGTTGAATCCTCCTATCACAGAGATTCCCTAATTATAGAGTAAACCTTAAAATCACAACAGAAAAAGGGAAACTCTTTTGTAAAGAATTACTCATTATCCAATAGCCATTGACCAACTTTAAATACTCTCTACTATTCTGATGGCAAATTAACTGCTCTTTCTTTTTTTTCAGTGTCCTTAGATCCCCTCAATGAACTGAAAGCAAAAGCTAAAGTAAACAGAATTCGAAGGCTGTATATCGTAGTTGTGCAGACCGCTACAAAGATGCCTTCAGTATTTCGGGAAATACTTTAAGGCTAAAAGGCTGCACTGAGCAGTATTAAGCAAACCCTCATCTTACACTGCTAGGAAGTTCTCGAGGCTGGGGAGACCACAGCAGGCCTGCTAATCAACAGGAGGCAACACTGCTAAAAGCACTGAGAAACACAGATGTAGAATATGAGCCTCATCATGGCTGGTTTTTGACCTTCTAACAGTTTTCCAGGACACCTTGGAAGTATTTACATGATTGGAACACAGGAGGAGCAACAAAAAAACACCCTAAGATCAACATCAGATACAACATCAAAGAATTAAGGCACTTGATATTCTGTTTCAGATATTGCCCAAGGAGGCTGTGGATGCCCCACCCCTGGAGGCATTCAAGGCCAGGCTGGATGTGGCTCTGGGCAGCCTGGTCTGGTGGTTGGTGACCCTGCACATAGCAGGGGGTTGGGACTGGATGAGCACTGTGGTCCTTTTCAACCCAGGCCATTCTAGGATTCTACGAATTCCTATCCCATGTTGACTTGTTTTCATTTTGTTTGTTTCTTTTTAGTACTTGGTAGCAACTAGCAATAAATCCAGTTTTGCCTGGAACATCTTAATTCACCAGAGATTATCAAAATGCTGTGAACTTACACACAGATAACAAGAGAACACCTTGGAAATTCTTTCCTTGAATGAGCAAAATACCATTCCTGCAGAGATTTCCACACAAATTTTTCTTGGTGAAGTTATTTTCACATAGATGGTCAAAGGTAGGACACATGTACAGCACCACAGCTGACTCAGAGGAAACCCCTCACCAACTCACTTTGATTAAAAAAAAACAACACACTTTGTTGTTTTTTTTGTTTTTTTTTTTAAACCATGATTGGGATATTTTCCTTACTTTGCTGAACTCAATCATGCCAGGCCAACTGTATCTGCACAGGGCACAGAAAGCTAAGGGTAGTGCAAGTGAAAACACTTAATTCAGAAACCTGATGATTTCATCAACCTGGAAAATCTCCAGATCAAAGGAGCTGCAAAAGAAAGGAAGCAGCTGAAGCCTCATTTATATCTTAAACCCCAAAAGGCTTCTTATACCATATCCTGGATTTGACTGCTGCTGCTCTGCAGGAAATAGTTCTTAGCGATTCAGCTCTATTGACTTCCTCTCTTCTAGAGCAGAAGCGATTTCCTGTTGGTTAGATGAGGTAGTTAGAGGACAAGGGCTTGATGAAAAGGGACAGCTTTCTGCACATGCTGCTCCACAATACTTATCTGCCTTCATTTTTAAAGGATCAGCATTCATCTTCTCAGATGAATACATGAATAAACCAGCGTAAGAGGAATGGAAGCTACCTATTCCTGTTCAAGGGAAAAAATCAGTAATGATGTGAGGGCAGAACATAAAAGGAGAAATAGAAAGTACTTCACAATTCTGGATTGTATTAGAACTTGTGCCCGAAAAAATAAGCAGAAAATACCCTGAGAGATTGGCAGCTCACGTGCAACACTTAACATGGGTCAGCAGAGCTTTCTTGTAAGGTCAAAAACAATTGACCTTGAGGTCACAAAGAAGGGAACTCTGTTCTTTATCTAATTGATTACCCCGTTTGCTTCATATTAATGCACTGGAAATGTCATTGTCACGTGGGTAAAATATTACCTCAAAATGAAATCTTTTGAATGAACTCAGTGCTCTAGAACAGTTCTTTTTTAAGAACATTGCTACTCAAACACGTGCTTGCCATACAAACCTAGAATGACAACATTATCTAGAGGAACATTTGCAGGTGATTTTAGTAATACACTACTCAGTGATAACTAAATTAAGCTCTTAAGGAGATGCTTCATCTGATCAGCTGGAAGTAAACAAACAAAACTTTCAGCATTGTTGACCAATGCTGAAGATGAACACAGCACCTAAACAGAAGACAGAGGAATTCACAGCATCAAGAATACTCGAGCATCCTAGGTTTATTTTTTTATTTAGATACACTGATCAAGTTATTTTGAGTATTTTTCCTCTCTAAATTAAACAAATATTTAATTTCATAATTAAGTTTAACTTGAGTCATAAAAATTCCAGTAGCCTAATATTAAAGAATCATTCACTCTGCTGTGAACTCTGATAGTTAATTTTCTTACCGCAAGGTCTGTGAGATTAATTCATTAAGCTACTTAAATAATGAAATAATGAGGGTTAGAGGCCAACATAAAGTAGCAAAACGAATAGATTTTGGATGAGTAAGACAGTGACAGCCACTTTTTTCTCCACTGAGATGCCCTAACTGCTACCTATTCCTTCTTGCTACACTGCAATGGGATACACAGCAGAAGTGAAAAGGTTCATTAGGCAGAAGTTACTCAGTCTGCTTGAAGTCCAATGATAACTGAACTAGTAGAGAAAGTCCATCAGTTAGTGATGTGGAGAGAAAAAATAGCTAGTGTCATTACAACCAGCCCTGTCAAAGACAACAGAGAGGTAGGCCAAAAACTATACATATGTGAGTGCAAAATCTGAAACTCTTCTTCTATCCCAGGAAAGAACATTATACATGGGTCACTCCAAAAGTAATCTCTCCTATTTATTCCCATGGAAACAACAGCAGATATAAAGAACAATTTGATAGAGCAAATTCTCAGCTACAACTCTTTTGTAACACAGTCACCACCGGTAGCCGTGCATTTTACCAGCCCACCCCTTTGCTCCATACACACTTCCATGGCACAGCCATTGCAGACTGCCCCTCTGCTGCCATCTGTCACACAGCAACACAATGCAATGGGATACGGGTGAGAAGGTTCAGCCTCTACCACCATCACAACAACATCCACTTCTAATGCTGTAGGCCAACATAATGAAATGAGAGGCATTTCTTTTGGAGCAGCCCTCATATTAGACTGTATCAGATAACAGTCACTAAACAACGTTACAGTTTCTCTATGCTCGAAATATTTTAAATTTACTTGCAGTCACAGTAAGATAAAAACTGCTGTAAGATGGATTCTATTCAACATGCATCCCACTGCCTGCATTCCTGAATTCCCATTTCTGAGATAAGGTAAAACCGGCGCTCAAAGGAAGTGATTCCAAGGAGACAGAGCAGAAGACTAATTCACGACAATCCCCAACTAACCTGCCTTACTTCAGATCCTTCTGTCTGCATACATACTCAAACACAGACACAAGCCCATTCTCTTCGAGACACTCAAGAACCATTACTGGTAAAAGCTTTTCCTTATTCTTTTCTTAGGGTGCAACAGGTTTTGATTTCTTCTTCCCTGTAAGTAAACTGCTGTGCTAAACTGCCTGAAATGTAACATGCAACCTTGCTATGAGCAAACAAACAAGTGAAAAACTGACCAAATAGAAGCAGCAGCACACATACCCCTTTGTGACACACAATAGCACTGTTTCAGCAGCACGTCACTGTTACAATTCCCTTTCTCTTGTTACCCATTCAACTTGTGCTGGGCCCTCACTATTCAAAAAATAGCAGCCTCTCACAAATATACATTTTAATCACATGCAAATAACCCAATAATGTATTTGCCAAACACTACAGAAGTCAATAATTTGTGGTGGAAGCAGGATTAGGTTTTAAGTCTGCAAGTGAAAGTATCAATTCTGAATCATTTACATATTAGTTTACAAATACTGCTTATAGCTTAATAGCATCATAGATGTAACTTCACAAAGATATTGGCTCTAGACAGTAATTATATCCTCAGCCTAATGTTGCAGTTAATGGACATACACATTTCAATGATAATTGCAATGCCTGAACATGATAATGTGCCTTTATTAGCAGCTACAAAATAAAGCTCAGTTACAGCCACGCACAGAACTGAACTATGCTAATTATTTATTTTTAAGATTGCCTGATTTGTGTTGTAAAATTGTAAAATATAAAAGCACAGCACTTCAAAACCAACATTTTAACTGCAAATGACATTGAACAGCTCTACAAAGGTTCATTCAGGTTGCAGCTGTCGTGAGCAATGGGCCCCAACCTAATAAGTTAGTACAATACACGCGCAGGTAACTCAACAGCAAGTACACAGGAGCTTTTAAATATATACATTTAATCCAATTATTTTTCACATGGAGCAAGGTCTCTGATCCAAAATAACCACATATTTTTAAAAGCAATGACCCACTTAACTTAGCTTGCCCCATTCTGGGACAATTGAATCAACTGAAACAGTAGTCCAGGAGTATTTGTTGGAAGTTCTTTCTGCTGAAGAAAGGAGACCAACCTGAGTAAAATTTCCTTGAGCAACTTTTTGCTGCTTTCCCATTTTCTGGAAAATAAATCAGCCCATAAATGTCAGATGCTCCCAGAGGACGGGACCAAACTGATACTCATATGAAGAAACATTTTGTTCTGATGGTTAATAAATGAACAAATGACCAATTCTTTTGACCAAGAAACTGACCAACGGTGAATGCTGAGCTCCTGTAAGCCCAATTAGCAACTACAATCCCACAGAACAATCCTAAATGTAAGTCTGAAGTACAGATTTGACTGGACTTGTGGTTGTCTTCATGCTGTGAGACAGAAGTTTAGTTCAAGAAATAACAGATGAGAACATCTAATTTTTTGCTCTTTAAAGCTTTGGAAGCAAGATTTTTTTATTTTTTTTTTAAAGCATCACTGAAATTACCAAGAATTTACTTGCCAAATAAATTAACTGTATTAATCTATTTCAGTCTGATCTTTAACAGCATGCTGACCACGCCGAACTAGTGCATATCAACATTTAAAGCATTCTGAAATACACAGTGGCATTTTATAACTTCAGGTTCTGTGTGTAAGCCCAATACTTGCTCAGTTTTGCGGCTGAAACTGTTTAGAAGAAAAGGTCAACAAATTAAAAAAAAAAAATCAGCAACGAGATTTCTCAGGTGGGACATTGGCATCAGTTCTTCAGATTTGAAATCTCCTCCAATACTGTGATCACCGACCAGCATCTGAGTTTGACCGCCACCTACTTTGTTTGATTCACGCACTAGTAATTACGCTCAGTTCAATTCCCAAAGAATGCTAACTGAATTTGGAGGCATTTATGACCAGCCCTATGCAGTGCCTGAACATACTGTAACTATACTTGCTGTCTTTGATAAAGCCTGCTCAGTCCTAATCGGGTCACTCTTTTCTGCACACGCATTCTGCCTCAAAAGGAAAAGGATCTTGCAAGAGCTGTTGAAGTTTTTCAGCAGTACCAGATGGATCCAAGCTGCATTACAGCCAATGCCTGCTTTCCTGTAGGACCTGCAAGGAGACACTGAACCCAACCCAGAGAAGGAAGCTCCTGCTGCCTCACAGAACAGCAGGGTAGCTGTGGAACAATAAAAGGAGGTTTGGCCCAGTGAAGCGAAAAACATTAGTGATGGTATTTTTCTTCTGAAACAGCCATTCTTTAGTCTTCCCAAAATATGCCATGGAAATAAGTTGTACCCAATTCTCACTACAATGCTTCCTTAACAAACTCTAAATGTTAAACTTAAATGAGAGGCATTTCATGCAATCTGAAAAATATTCAGTTCAATTAAAAATAATTGATGCATGGTGAAATAATTCTTCCCAAAGCTGCTGTAAAATCTTCAAAAAATAAAGCTACTTAATAATTTTCATCTCCTACAGGCTAGAGAGAAGCATTATTGCATATTAAAAATTGGAGTGTGGTTTTCCCAGAGGTAAAAGAAAGTTATTAAAACAACCTATTTATTGTTGATATAACTATCCATTTGTGCTACACAAAAAGTAACAATTTCAGTACATTAAAAGAAAAGCTAATTAAGGCATAATTAGTATTTTCTATGTTTTGATAATTAAGGGTTAGTTGGCTATTTCTTCTTAAATTCCTTTTTGATGTACCCCGACCAAGCCTTTAATGAGCAGCTAACGCTATTGAATCCCTGATGGCTGAGGAGTTTAGTGACCACTACTACATTACTTCCATTTATCACTGCCTCTTTACCTATAAATTAAAGTAGCCCTGTAGCTATGTTGATCTACTTTATATCAATTTCTTCATCCATATCAGCTGAATATGTATGGCATTAACCTCATTTGCTAGTTTGGAAAAGCTGAATTAAAATGAGATCTAATTTCTAGCGCACGGAACAATTTCCAAACTGCCTGCTAATTCCCACCACCTGTCAGTGTTGAGATCTTCACCTCGTTGTAATGAAATAAAACAGCATATATATTTTACAGCTCAGAAAAGAATAATCATTCATAAGCGTTAAGATATGATTAATCACAAAGACACCAGGACCCAGGATGTTTTATGAGATGCACCACAATCAATCAACACCTTCGCTTGCAAAGATCCCCGCTGATGTCAGAGGGATTCCCACAGATCTCTGAGTCTCAACCCGCACGGAGTAAAAGCAGTCAGATCCTCAGAGCTGTGGGCTTGGTTTTTGTTCTGCTTGTTGTGGCTTGCTTCTTTTTTTTCCCTCCTTCTTTTTCTGCTAGGTCATACTTCTGTGACTGCAGGCAATGTAATCAAATATACATATACCCAAGAAATATCAAACTAACGTAAGCCAACAGAACACAAGTACCCAAGTTATGCATTAGAAGACAAACCCCTGTTCTGTGTTTAGATGATACTTGGTTACATGTGTTTTTTGCTTTCAGCTACTGCAAATAACAGAGCAAGGAAATGATATTTTTCCTCCCCTCTTAACACGCTGTAGTCTAAATTTTAGACCCTCCAGATATTTTTTTTAATCATAATTCAGATCTACCTCACATGTCAAGCCCGTAATTTAAAAGCTTTGAAAGCACAAACAGATGCAATCCTAAATGTTAATAAAGTAACATCTTCATATTCACCACATAAATAATAAAAAACGCAAGATACAGGAAGATGTTCCATTTGCATCCTCCACAGCCCACTTTACTGTCATACCTGTACATTACAAAGACTTCTTGTGAAACAAGAATCCAAAACTTTTAGGTAATTGTTCACTCTCACTTGCCCTATTGTGACAAAGAAATTAGATGCCATATATTGCACTTGACAAAGATGCCAGCTATCTCTCTTCACGTTTACATGAGGCTGTTACCCAGAAGCAAAATTACCTGGATTGTAACTCCTATTTTCTCCTTTGCATCTCTCCCACTTTTATTTAAAGCTAGAGCAAAGGAAAAGCATGGCTCAGCAGAACACCCTACTGCCAGTGATCTGCACTTCAGGAGGTATCTCTCAAACTACTGCCATCCAGAACAAACCAAAAATACCTGCAGAATACTCTAAACATACTAGGGCTACTGCAGGCTTAGAAAGAGCAGAACACAAAACCATGAATTGCTTTGTGGTGAAGTAAAGGATTTTACCCAAAGGCAGTTTGATTGTTAAGTTTTGAGCTACTTAAAGCAATACCAACTGATTTTCCATATAGAAAACACAACCTTTGAAGCATAACTCTTCTGATTATGGGTCTAAAAATGGCTCTGCCTATAAAAGCTGAGAACAGAGCTCCAGCAATAACCTCCACTCAGGCTCTGCCAAAGAGCACAGCTCACTCTAAAATACTTGCCATTACCGACGTCATTTTCACCACGCTACCCTCATCTGACATGTGAATACCATCCAGCTTTGACCTCTGTGTTTGAAGAATGGCAACAGGAAACTGAAGGGACAAATCTAGATAAATAGCGCCACATGCTGTACAAAGCACACATGGCAAGTGCGCAACTGTGAAAGATACAATTCTTATTCTGCTAGAATGAAGAAACAGTGAACATGACATAACATACAGTTCTATACCCTAATTCTATAGCCTATGCAACGCCACAACATTTTAAATGCGATTTCTTCCTCTTCTATAGAACCACTCTCACAATCTACTAATTAATATTTCTATTTTCAATCGCTCACTTTTTTTCTTTTTTTTTTTAACCAGCGAAGTACCATTTATTTCACTATTCACACCAAACCTGAATGTGCAAAGGAACTAACAAGAACTTAACTTCAATACACATATATACACACTAAACTTTTCTCCAGATCAGTAACATTATTAACTAACTTAGCTATTAGCTAACTTTGCTAGTTAACTTCTTACGAAATAGTTATTAACAAAATGTTGCCAGCAAATTACAGTTTGATTTCCTCTTGACAACTACACACTGCCAGTAAGAGACAGAGCCCTCCGTGACGTCCAGTGCTGTCAGCTGCTAACACAGCCCATCCTCAGGAGAGAGCTGGGAACAGATGTGGTTTGAACCATATTGGGAAGTTTACAAACCTCCCATTGCCTCCTCACCTCTTGGATTAGCAGGCTGCCTTCTCTGCCACCTTCTCATGCTCAAAGATGCTCAACTCCCGATACTCGGTTGCATCAAACCCCACATGTATTGCACGTGGCACATGCTTCTTGCTAAGAAACACAGAGTGAGTGCTGATATGAGTATTTCCACCTATAACAGCTCAGAAGAAAACAGAACTGACAAAATTTGATAGAGCTACACAATACCGAAGAACCCAGTGTAGTATTTAACAGGAATATAATAATATATTTATTCATTCACTGCTCTATTTAATTCAGAAGATAGCATTTTGACGTATTATTTTTGTATTGGAAACACAAAGGTACTTAAAGTGCATCACAGTATCACAGAAGAGATTTCTGAGAGTTTCCTATTTTTCCTTAGACAGTCAGCCCTGGTGGACTGTTTACTAAGAATGCACTTATCTACTGAGCCCAAAGTTATTCCACAATGGGCTTGTTTTTATAGTATGCACAGATGTAAAAATGAGTCAATTAATGAATGAAGTTAATACATTTATACAATATGCTCCACAATTTTGTTCAGCTATTCTGCCTTCTGTAACTATTTTCTGCATGCAAGTGTATGATTAACTGGTGAAACATTCCTGAAGATGACTTCAACATGGCTGAAGCGTGCAATATTTCCATTACACATTCTGTAAATAAATCCATTCAAGCAGTCTTGAATATTTATATAAATATGTATTAAGTTAGTCACTTGATATATACCTGATATTTCTGCTACCAAGTGCAAGCCTTTTTATTGTGTATTTGTAAATACCTGCCAGCAACACACTGCACCATGGGATTTACAACTGTGAGGGTAGAATGCCATCTGCTGCTATACTTGCTGCTACAGCAGGATAGAACAGAAGAATCAAAGTGCTGCCTTCTGTTTTCTCTTAACTACAAAACGTATACAATCACTTTATTAAGAATTGAAAATAAAAAACAAAAACAACTGGGAGCTCAGAAGCATTTACACAGTTCTCACTGTAAGACCAGGTAAAGCAATGGGATATGGAGCACAGAATTCTATCAATGCAAATGGGAGGCTGTTATACCCAGCCTATGAGAGCAAAACAAAAACAGGAAGAAAAAAAAAGAACATGTAATTAGTGTAATCTGACTGCAAAATAAATTATGCTGGTACATACTGTAATTAAACCATTAAAAAAGGACATCTTGAAAATGCATTTGAAGTGAACTAGACTTGCTCAACTGGGCCTAGAATTTAGAAACAGCCCTTGAAGGGTTTTGCACCCTGGCAAACCTTCCACTTTCCTGGGCTGGTCGCTGACAGCACACAGGTCATAACCGAAAGCAGAACATGGAATCTGATATGGTATCAGTTTGATTCATGCCCACTTACTGAGAGGAGAAAAAAAAATACTACCATCACCACCACAATCTTTTGAATTCAACCTACAGTTTTACGCCGAGCCCTTTGGGTAAAAGCTAATTCTTTCTGATCTAATTGCTCTTCAATAAATCAAATGGAAACATTAGGCAGCACTTTACTCGATAACAAACCATTTAACCTTGCACACTGAATGCAATCACACAGCTAGTCATATGGCTATTCAAAACACACTGCTGAGCCAGATAAATTCAGAGGCACTGAACTCAAGGGTGGCTGGCAAATGTACAACTTCTGCATTTTATCTCCTGAGAAGGGAGCTCCAGGTGTGCACTGCTTTACCCACACTGAAATGCTTCCAGCCTTCCCTAATGAAGGCCATGGAACTTAGGCAGTCAACCTCCCAACAATGTCACAGCACACTGCACTGTACTGACTGGACTTTTCCACACAGTGAAAGCCTAATTAGCCAGAATACAAAACCATGAAATCAAAATTCTCAAACCTGATGAAAACTGGACAAAAAGACAAAATAATCTGGGAATTAGAGATCAGAGTAACACCAAATACAGCCACTTTGCCTTTGAATTGCCATCGGTAGGAGTTCTGCTAGTGCAAATACCACTACAAACGTGCTGTACCTTCACTTAGCACTAGAGAATTGTGCCGTATTTAAAAACAACAAACCAGCTTTGACAATTGAAAGGAACACATCATTTTCAAGAGGAGGCAATTCAGTATAACGTGAAACTATTTTGAAGTTAGGAACTGTTCCATGAAGCTGAAGTACAGTTAAAACCCAAAGGAATAAAGGAATTCTTGAGATTGGTACCAATCACCAAAAAGGATACAGCACTACAGCAGTAAAATCAGATCTCAGCCACTGTCACAATTCTTGCTAAAGATTTGCTTGGGGCTCCCAACAGAACTCTCAGTCTTACCTAAGATCAATTGATCTCATCTTACTGACATTCTCTTTATAACATCTATATTATGACTGTCCCCTACAGTTAAGGTGAATTAACTGCTGCTTCTTCAAAAATGCATCTTACTTTTCCCTCTTTCGCACTTAAAATGCAGAAAAGCTAAGTAATGAGAGAAATACAGTGGAAACCACGTAAATGAGTAACTGTCAAAAGAAAAGAGCTATTAAAAGAATAAATCTTGTGTACCCAGCTGTGAAATATAACACAATATAGCAGAACCCAGCTAAATGTTTGAAATAAAAAATTGAAATGCAAAGTAACCTAAAATTGTTTAATGAACATAGCTGTTAAAATATTAACTCCTTGCATACTTAAACTTAAGAGCACGATGACACCACATCAGTAAATTACACACCTGTCCAACCAACCACTCAGCTTCACAGCTTATGTGTCTCAAGGTATGTTGTCAGGTCAATGTCACCACAGGCCAATTCTTTTTTAATGTCACTCTTCAGAGCAGACGTTACCTCTGAGATGTGCTGAGGCTGCTTCCCCACATACGTTTTGTGAAACTGATCCAAGAACCACAGAATTGACAGTTCTACTTTTTCATTACTATGCCTCGTAACTGGGCATCCAACAAAGCCATCAGCTGAAACACACTTCAGTAATAAAAAAGACGAAATGTTTTCAGGATGGACTTTCAAGTTAAATGATATTACCATCACTAATTTCTTTAGGAACCCATCAGCCATTTTTTGTTTGCCTAAGTATCTTCTAGGATTTTGTTCTGCTTAGATGCTAATTATGCTAATTGACCACTATTAAACATAAAACATCAACATAATGCTTTTCTAATTACTCTGTCACTTGAAATTTTTCTCAGATGCATATGTTATGCTGTGGCATATTTGTAAAATACTTTCTGTTCTTGGGTCATAAATTCCTCGCTGCAATAAAAGCAAATTGGAAGCGCAAGGTAAGAGCTGGTCAGGTTCCCTGAAAATTGAAGCTACTCAGAAAGTACTCACATTTTTGTGTGTAGTATATAATGCACTGCCTCTTAAAACATCCATATAGTATTTTCTGATCTAAATTCTTACATTGTAACACATCTCTTTACCAGGACTGATTTCAAAGAATTAACTACAGCTTTAATCAGCTAAGAGTACTTTGTTTTTCATATTACTTTATTTCACTTTCATGTTCTTCTATGATCTGTTCCTTGAAATCTTAGTTCTGTTAACAATTCAAAAAGTTATTCTCACTTTTCCCCAATTCTGAAATATAGACTAACTAGATCAGAGGTCAGCAGGTCACTTCATTTGTAAGTCTATATACGAAAACACTGGATTATTAATAAAAACACAGTACAGACTGCTAACACCATACAGTACCAGGGTAGACGAGGAATGCAAGAAACAGGAAAAAATGCAAAGCTTTTTATCCCATTATAGACTGTACGCCCTTTTTTGTGTTAGCTAGCTGGTGTAAGTATCAGGATCAACCATGCATGCCTTTTTTCATATGCTCCTGCTGAACACAGGTAACAATGGGTGTAAACAAGGATCAAGCGTGGGTCACATCCTTTCTATTTGCCACAAAGCATATACGTAATTTGCAATACTCCCTAGCATATTCCTTAACCTCAAAGTTTGCATAATGGGGACTATAGCACCCATTTTAGATATAAAGCCACCTTTTTATTCCTAGTTCTAGTCTAAAGGTTACCCGAGCTTTCACTGGTTGACTAGCAGCTCCTCTACACTCCTTTGCTTGCAAGGCTCTCTGTGAGTACAAAAGAAATAGCACAGAAAATAGTAACCACTGCTCTAATTAATAAGATTAATACCTGTATAGGAATATAACAACAAAAATATCCAGTAGCTATCCAATCATATCTCATCCCTGAATATGGCAAGAGACGTGTTTGCCTTTAGGCTTCTTCCATTCCTCTTCAGCAGAACCTTGACATGATAGCCTTACTGACCCCTTCACTACCCAGGGTGATGACAGGAAAAATCATGGTCACTGGAATGGCTGCAGTCCACAGAAACTCATACAATTTTGGAACACCCACCATCCAAACAATGGACAAAGACTGAGACAGTCGAGTTCAAATGTTTAGTGATATTAAAACATCATAAAAACAAAAATAAAATCAAGCAATACTTACCAACAGGATAATTCTCCATCCACAGCATCATGCTCATCAGTGCTAGTGTACATTAAACTTCCCCCCACAAAAACACCCACAAGTAGACATGCCAGATGTCCTAACATTAAATAGAAGAAAAGAACAATTAGCAATGATAAGCCATTATGGTAGTACAATGCACTTCCATAAGGCAGAGCTTTCTGAAGGTATCTGAAGTTAACTCCGTGACAAGACCATAGAATGCTCTCAAGAGAACGGTTAAGCTTCTCATCTTCTCAGACTTAAGACCTACCCAGAGAACTCAACCAACATTCTGAAGAGAACGGACAGATAAACTACCACAGCTTACTAAACTGGATGCATTTACATACAAAACAGCACAGAACCAACTCAAAATACAAATCACATACAAACTCAAAAAACAAACTCACCCTGCTCAAGATAAGACATACAATTAATGTAGTATCTCCACAGCTACAAGTTATTTCACAGAATACAACTGCGGTGCAGCTGTATCTACTTAACAGCATTGGGAAACAGTTGAGACTTTCTAGCTTGCTTACTTCCTTTGCTCTATTTAAAATAATTACTTGTAATGTCCAACTAATATCTAAAGTCTTATTCTGAATGCGAAAAATCATTTGTACCAAAGAAATTTTTTATTTTGTTAAGTCAAGCATATTCTTAATGAAAAGATTTTCTAAACCTCTACATACTTCCACAAGTCTCTGCCTCATACTACCTCAGCATTCTTACTGATCTTGCAGATCCTTCAGCTTTTGTATTTAGCATATGCCATAAGGATGCTAAATACTGAAATCCAGCTTTCTAAGGATGGAATTCAAGTTTACAAACAACAAACCAAGAATTATTTTGCCCTCTGTTCGGCTGGACGCTCACCAGCACACTGCAAAGTCTGGATTATTTTAACCTCTCTGGCAAGTTAGGGTGTCCTACTTTTGTAATATCTTTGGCCTACTTCTACCAAGCAGATTCCTGCTTCAGCTTTTTAAGCTGTGAATCCAGTATCTAACAGTATCCTCTCTCAGCAAAGCAGTGACAAAGCTACGATCCAAATGGCAAACTAACATATTAATCTGAACAAATTTCAGGACATCTGAAGACTCCTTCCTCAACTGAAATGCACAGAGACAACAGAACACTACGGCTACTTTTAGACTCCATCTTCATGGCAAAAGCTACTTCGTAATGAATTTCAACAAAACTAAAAATAACAACACAGCTAAGACAAATAAATTGGAACAGTTTCCACACAGGTTACATCAAGTTACAAATCAGGGTTCTCAATAAGTGTGAGATTTACATCAGCTAGATTTCTTACCATCATTACTAGGATTTTACCAAGCGATGACAGCATAACTGACAAGAGTGAATACAGCACATTGATTAATAAAGTCTAAAGTCTTCAGAACATATTCAGAACAAAAAATTACAGATAAACAAATGAGGCCAAATCACAGCTTTAAACCAACATTCTGTTTGGAATATTTTGAATATTTCTATGTACAAGTGGGGATTGCTATAAGAACAGTATCTGCCAAAATCCCTGAGGTTTTATATCAACTTTATTTCACATTCTCTGATAAACTACTCTCCATTCACACAACATCAAGTGTTACTCAATTTCCTCACATTAAGCATGGCTGTATTTTGGGAAACCCAGAAATGAGAAAGCACTGAATGCTCTGCTTAAGTTCCTTCAATGAGGAACCATTAACAGTTCTGAGATGTTCAGGTCGCAAGGATGCTGGAACATGGTTTATCAACAATTCAACAGAAGTAATTGTGCTTCAGCCACAGACCTATGGTACAGTGTATTCTATACATCTAAGTGCTGTAGGCACAAAAAAACCTCATAACAAAGATGGGGTGATCAAATATACACTAAAAGATACTGCTGAATATGGAACAACACAGATGATTTCAAGACAAGTTTGGGTTTATCTTAAATCTCAGTTCTGTTTTTTAAAATTACCACAGAAATACATACATAACAAGATTTGGAACAGAAAACATTTTGAGACAAGGAACAAGTGTCAACTTTTGAGATGAGACACGTGATGAAAACTTCCAAATATCTTCATGCATTTTTGCAGTTCCATTTCCAAATAATTAATATCTGTAAGGGCAGTTGACACCACAGCCCCACAACAAACATAAAATACCACATTTCCAAGCGAGACTTCATCAAACACATCATAGATTGAAGTACAAATAGCTGTTAATGTAAGACATGGAGAGATTAACCCCATCACTAACTAAATACTGAGCAGCTGAAGGGTCTGAGAGAACAATTAGAGCTCAAATTAAATCAGCATTAACAGCTACTAAAGAACAGCTCTTTGTAGACAGTATCAAAAAGCAACTATGAAGTGATGCTGGCCTCTTCAAGCACCATAACAATCACTTTGGCCAATAATCTTTTTCAACATAAAAACCCATATAATCTTGCAAATGGCAGCAGCTTGAGTTCAGTTACATGATGAGATGCAATTTTCTGGTGACAGCCCTCTTCTCTCAACAACATTTAAAAGGTTTTAACTTCTTTCCCTCTTTTAGACCCTCAGTACTTAAAATGCATTTGCTTTTGCTGCTACCTAGGCAGACAACATCTTTTCTTTTAGAAAATAATTATTGCAGTAATAATCTGTAATTATGGTTTATAACAGCAATAATCCCAAAGAAATGAGTCATTACCATAGATCACAAGTAATCATTAACTACTGCTAATGACCCATTTCTTGGGGATTATTGTTTTAGTAAACCATGACCACATCACCATTGATACTGAGAGCAAGACAGTATAATAAAATGGGATCTTAATATGGTATTAACTTATTTTGCAACATTAAAAGCCATTAAACATCTAAATTTAACTACATATATCTAGGGGATGGAGCAGCTATTGTTCTCCATGAGCACAAACATTCTGCTTACACAAAAGAAACACAAAATTTAAACTGCACTAAATATTTTCTAATGCATAAAGGCACAGTCCCCAGGGCACAGACACTGAAAGATTCCAACTCATTCCATCCCCTTGGTCCCCCTTATTGGGTAATGGAGTGTAAATTCAGACTGCAACCAGTCAATGAAATCAGGTCACTCAGTGGAAGTTCTCCCACACAGAAGTTGCTGGGTACATGAGAGAAAGTGGAATAAATAAAATCAGATAAGTAAAAGGTTTCATATGCATCAATGAAAAAATAGCTCCTACATAGAAGGAAATCAAAATATTTGAATTGTCAATGGAAGAACAGCAAAATATATCATAAATATTTAAAAGCATGCAGAGAAACAGCTGTATAACACAGTAAGCTGTCTCACCTTGTCAAAACAGCACCATTTATCCATGTAAAGATGCAACACATATAAGATAATTTATAAGAGTATAAGTATATAAGAAAGAGTCGGTAGTTGTAAAGATAATTTAAGTGAGATACAGAGTCCTGAAATAGGTACCCAAAAATACATTAAAAGCACTACTTACTTTTACAACTTATGCAGTAACAATTAACTTGGGTTTCTTGGAAGTCTGGTAATTTACCTTAACAGAGCTGTTTAATGTAAGCTGAAGTTTTAAAAGTAAATTTAGTTTTTACAGATGGGTAAATGCAAGAAGAAAGAAGTTAAGATCTTCAATTCCAAAAAATGCTCAAATATCAGCTGGCTCCCATTAGGGCAGCTGGGCACTGACAGTTTGATTCTCAGAAATTTAATGAGGTTTTAGAGCTCTCATGCCTATTCTTTAAAAGGTGTAACACGATACTGAAGATGCAACAAGATACTAAAGATATTAACTGTTCATCTATTTAACATAAAGACAACCATGAAAATGTAGTGCAAAGTCACTTGGAACATGAATTTCCAGTTCCAGAAAAGATGGAGAGGCATCTGTCATAAGATCATCATAACATCATTTATCTTTCATATGCAAGGATATTTATACTGGCACTTAAAACAATTTAAACATTAAATACTAACCTTCCTGGACTATGATTTCTAATGGATTCCTACTAGAGGAGTGCAATAGTTTTTGGTATTTTTGTGCATTCTGGTCAAACAACTGTCCAAGAACTGTACAGGTCTTCTCACATCCACACCTGCTAACTGCATAGTTGCTCCAGTTGGAAAACTGTAGCTGTATCATCCAGCGGATCTTCCAGGCTATCTCTAAAATAGAAAGTAACCACTCAATCACATCACCTGAAAGCTCCTTCTTTGCTTTCCCATCCAGATCTTGCCCAACTGTCACTGAAATTCTGAGCCATAGCACCTGGTGTACACAACAGACAGATGTAAGCTCTCATTTTAAATACAAACATATTCTTCCCCACCCATCAAACAATATTCTATTAGCACTTGTCTTAATGTACAGTCAGAAAGATCCATCAGTTAGAGCTGCAGGAGGTTACACGCTCACAGTAATATCAGGACTGTCTTAAGAATGATACAGAGTGAAGAAAAGCAGAACAGAAAATATGACTTAAAATGTCAAAATGCCTGAGACATGGCACAAGAAAACTAACTGCGTATACACCAAGCTACTGTTTCTTCCTGTTTCTAGCTTTAGAGTGCTGGAAGCACACAACTTTGAGTCATTAGGAACCTTTAACATACCTCACGCAAGTAATACCAACCAACAGCAGCTTAGCCACTAAAAAATGAGATGAAAAGAGATGCATGTGTCTGATCTTGGCTAAGTTGAAAAAAAAAAAAAGATAACAATGGTGAAGCTGAATGTACTTCCTCACACAAACACACTGAATGTATCTCAGCAAAAGAAAACAGAAAAAGCAGATGTGACTTATTCTACAATCTTGCAGCCTGATGCAGTAACTCATTCACAGGTATCCATGAAAGCCCTCAGAAAACTAAATCCTTTCAGTAATCTGAACTTATTTTTTTCTTTATTCACTGCATTACAGTGAATAAGGGCATTTTCTACACAGGACTATAAGGCACACAAACTATTAAAAAAAAGAAAGATATGAGCTAAGAAATTGTTAGCCAGTCCATTTTAATCTGGGCACTCCAGCTTGTACTGTGCTGTCTTAGGCTTTCTAATGCATGGAGTTTGCTGCTTTCCCCCATCACTCTAAAACCCAGGGCACTACAAAGAGGCTAATCAAGCAGCATATATGAACAGGTCACTGCTGAAAAGGTAATATATACCTAATTTACAAGGGCTGCTCCAAAAGTCATGCCTCATGTTTTATTGTGTTGGCTCACAATGTCAAAAGTGGCTGGCGGCGGGATGGCAGAAAACAATAAACCTTCCCACCAGTATTCTGCATTACTTTGTTGGCCTGTGACAGATGGCAGCAGCAGGGCAGACTTACACAATGGTATCTGTTCTGGAAGTTCATATGAAGCAAAGGTGTGGGACTGAGTTCCTCCATGGGGAATAAATGACACCGCTGACATTCAGCAATGCTTGTTGAACATTTTCAGAGACCAAACAGTGGATACAGCACAGTGAGGAGGTGTGCTTCAGCAGTGGTGACAGCGATGTGAAAGACTAACCATGCTCTAGCTGGCCATGCATAGCTGCTACATCACAAAATGAAGAACATGTAAACCAGCTCATCCTCACAAATCAGCCAACTGCGACCAAGGAGCTCTGCAGGGAGCTGAACATCAGCTTCAGTGCACTGGAAGCAACGTTGGCAACATTGGAATATCACAAAGTTTGCACCAGGAGGGTACCACAAACACCTACACGGGAACAGAAAGAATACGACGTTTAAGTTTATCATGAACTACTGAAGCAGCCTGAAGTTGAAAGTGACAGTTACCTGGATCACACATCATTACTGGTGATGAGATGTGGTGTCACTATCAGTGCCAAAACTGCAGCCCACAGGGTGACAAAACATGAATTCCCCATTCAAGAAAAAGTTCAAAACACAGCCCTCAGCAGGTAAGGAGATGCCCACGGTCTTTGGCATAGCAAATGGGTGATCTGTCTGAACTTGCTGAAACTGGACAAACCATCAATTCTGAGTGATACAGTGTGACACAGACTGAAAGGAAGGCTAACCTTCCAGACTTATGCAGAAGACCATGACCTTTTCCCTGCAATGATAAGGCCAAGCCCCACACCAGTTCGAAGACCACACAGGTCCTTCACAGTCATGGCTGGGAAGTCCTACCACACCCATTGCACAGTCCAGCTTTGGTGCCTTCCAACTTGCATCTGTTAGGGCTGATGAAAGATGGACTGTGTAGGCAACATTTTTTGAGCAACACCATCATAGCAGCTGTGAAACAGTGGGACACCTCCACTAGTGCAGATCTCGACAAGCACAGCATGCAGCTCCTGTTCACCGCAGGCAAAAATGCAGTTAATGGTGGGTACTAGGTTCCAGAACAGTGTTTACTAACTGAGAATTTTCTCTATCAAGTAGTGCTAGTATGCTCTTCAGCTCCCTGTTGCAGTTTCCATGGAAGTAAACAGGAGGCATTATTTTCAGAGCAATGCGTGTAGAAGGAAAAAGAGGCTTTTTTAAGAACACAAGGAACTGCAAGAGGTAAAAGAGCTAGAACCAACATTTGATTTGACCTGGATTTAATAAGCAGAGTAAATGATATCAACCAAGTAAGATAATGCTCTGGCAATCAGAATCAGAGTTTTAGACATAACCAAAACATAATATGCTGATACAGCTGAAAATTAAACATTCTATGTTACAGTTCCAAAAGCTGCAATTACAATTTTACCTTACTACTACAGGAACACACTCCAGTCTGGAAGTAATGAATGTAAGCTTTTGTTATCTCAGGTGCATACGTATCTAGGAATGGGGTTCTGCTGTTTTCACAAAAGTTACAGATGCTACCATTCTTTGCCAAGGAGTTAGCAAATAATGAATGCTATTTGGAGTAAAGTCCCAGTGCTATAAGAAAACAAAACACACTTTTGTTAAAGCACCCCAGCATGAAATTTTAGTTGTGAAATACAATGCTTTTAGTTTGAACAGTTTTATTCACTCACCTAAATACTGACAGACCCTGTCAGAATTGAGATGTTATGGAACAAACCATAGACCACGCTCACAGTGACTGCAGTGTGCTACCCACAGACACTCTAGCCTACAGGAGCAGCATCCTACTCCTGAGTGTTATCTTCCACTGCTATAATGAAGACCAGAGAAACTTTCCAAAGGAAACAGTAAAGTAACAATCACAGTATTACTCAAACAGTAGGCACACCCAAAAAATCTGGAAGATTTTTAAAAAGTGTGAGAATCTTGATCCTGTCTTTCAGGATCAGGTCTTTCCTCCATGTCTTTCTCAGGTATGCAGGGACCTCTCACAAATTTAGACACTATTTCACCTAGTTTCTGAATTCAACTTAGCAGCTTAGCATACAGGCAACTGTACATATACATGTACACAAAGATGTACACAAAGACAAAAATTCAGAGACAGAAAGATGCAAAAACAGAGCTTCAAGAATCTAGTCAGTGTAGACACTGTTCAAAAGGGAGCACAAGTTAAAGCATTGTAGACCTGGACAGAGGGTCTAGTTTGCTTTTTTTTTCTTTTTAGGGTAAGGACTAGAGCTGGAGGATTAATGTCTAGGTCCTATTTCAGTCATCTATTTCTCCTTTAAACCTAGTCCCATTACAGAACTCTGTAGGAATAATGGGAAGCAGCTGCAAAGATCTCAGAAGTAACATCACTAACAGTATATTTCTATGTGATTTTAGAAGCTGCATCGCTAATTTCTATGTCAAGTCTTACCACATCCTCAAAAAACACCTACATCAACAAAGCAAATCAGGATCGACTTCTTTGTCTTTCAAGAGTAGAACAGAACAGAAAACTTCAGCATACGTTCCTAACTGTAGGCCAGTAATAATATAATTTGCTATGAGCTGGATAACTTCTGGGTAATCTGTCACTAACTCTCCTAGTTGATGGTTTGTCATCAGCTGAGCCAAGGACAGAATTCATGGTGATTACCGGGATCAGATAAACCCTAAATTCAAAGAAGCAAAAAAAATTTAACAGTTTAATCTAGTAGAAATTTTCTCAGCACTGTGGCTGATCAGGTGACAATTTCATTTGCACAGCATTTCTGCTTTATTTTAAACAGTAAATCAGAGCAAACAGATGGCAGGCTGAAAGTGGTTTTGATAGATACAGTAAATGAATGACAAACGGGACAGGTAAAAACAAGCCCACAGCTGTTTCAGCATTTCAAATAAACAGAATCACAAATAGGCAGACAGATACCTGTGGATTTTCAAGTATTTGTTTTGCTCCTTTGATTAAATTACCAAGATACCTGGCACGTTCTGGATTGCTGAATAAAGATCCCCTTGTAGAAGCAAACTCAACTAAGCAAGAAAGCAGCTCATAAACAAAATAAATGTAAAAATTATATTTATTTATTTTTCAGAATAATATTATCTTACTCCTTGAATCAAACTAATCTACTCCATCTGTAGCACATTCAGTACCTGAAGATTATTCTTTCAGCAACGTCCAGAAGATCATTGTAGACAATTATGGCTCAGATTTAAAATTCTCTTTTACAATAGGCTACAACTTCATCAAAATAATTAGGTGGATGCTTTGTATGTGGCAGTCATGCTGAAATTCAGGGGTTTTGAACACTTTCAAATTTAGAAGTGAAAACTAAGGCCATAGTTCAAAGAAAACATTGTTACTGGGCACTGAATCAGTACTTGTGGGACTCATAATTTATATGTTAATGCACAGAATGCAACAGTCATCTGAACAAAGTGTAAGTGTAAAAAAAAAAAAAGACTATTGTCATTATTTTAGTGTAAATCATTGTGTCACTTACTGAGACAACACTAGTGGAAGGCAATGATACAAATCAAAAAACAGGTCCAAGGTCTCCGGCTCCAGGAAGACTAAAGAAAAAGATAAGTAGGTTTTATTATTTTCAGACAGCAATAGTTAAGTATTTTTAATGGAATCATCTGTTTTATTCACAAAAATACTGAGCGAGATACTATTCATTGCACAATACCACATAAAACACCATTCTCTTCATACTGCATCTGTCCTACAGCTCAAAGAATATTTCCCTGAAACTGCACATGATGCAGCACACCCTCAGCTGCCTGCAGAAAGCTGCTCTGTACCAGATGTAGGTAACTGTGATGCCTTTGGGTTGCTACAGCAGAACACTACAACAGGCACCAGACAACAAGGATTAGTTTGAGGCATATGTAAGCAAAGGCAAGTCTTTAACTAAAGGTCCACAGGCTACCCTAGAGTCTGCAAGCACACATTTCGGTAGCCTCTCCCAGAAAAGGAAACTTTAAAGACTGAATTACCAAGTCACCATGCAAGCACATCAAGCAAACTACAGCACTACTTCCTTTTGTGAAGAAGTAAAAAAAGCGTAGAAAAAAGATCACTGATAATTCACCACTATGCAGCCCCACAGAAGATGTAACATCTTAAAGTTGTTCAGTTTATAAGTACTATATTTCTACAGGCAAAAAATAAAGTTAATATCCTTACATACTGTTTACATTGAATGAGGAAAAGGGAGATCCTTCAATGTAAAATTTAAAGTATCTGAAATAAAAACTTGGAAAAGTCTCATAGCCAATTACAGTCACTTGAACAAATTCAGCCTTTCATCACTGTTTCCCTGCTTGCCACACATATCTAATATGCCTCACGCTGTGATAAAAGCCTACAGCACATTAAGTTAAAAGGAATGAAAACTGATGAAGAATAATACAGTTGAAATCAAAATAGTATCAAACACTACAGTGTCATGATATACAAGTAGGGCAGCAAAGATGGGGAAAAGCTGGCAGGCAAAACACAGGAAGAGCAGCTGAAGTCCCTTGTTTTTTCAGCCCAGAGCAGAGCAGACTGAGGGCAGCTCTCACAGCAGCTGCAGCTCCTCACAGGGAGCTGCATGGCATGGAGATGTGTTGGGGGAGGGCCTGGTAGGGGTTATAGGATGGGTCTGCACCAGATGGTGGTGGGCAAGGCACAGGCTGCCCAGGGCAGTGGGCACGGCCCCAGGCTGCTGGAGCCCAAGAATCATCTGGACACCACTCTCAGACATAGGACGTGGGTGATTCCATGTGAAGCCAGGAGTCAGACTTGCTGATTCCTGCAGGTCCCTTCCAACACAACTTAGTCTGTGGTTCTAAGTAAACCACATTTAAACCTCCAATCTTGGTTAAGGGAGACAACATAGAAGCTTTGTCAGAAGTAAAGCAGACTTCCAAACAGGTTAATTTGGCAGGAAGAAAGACAAATTAGCTCACAAAGAGCTCCCTGTTGCTAGTGCTAAACTGCCTCCATTACCCAAGGTAATGAGCTAGCTTGGATGTACCCATACTACAGTGCCATCTGCACTGCGCAATTTCGTGAAGTCAATGCTTTAGAGTCTAAATACCAGAATGTAACACTCCTGCTGCCTTCATTAATGAATTCATATTCTAGTGCAAACAACCAAATTTAATACATGATTTTCTCAGCATGAAGAAGAGGAAATAAATTAGACATGCTACAAGTGCTGTACCTGTTCAAAGTGTTCTTATCTGAGGGATGAGAACAGGGTTCAGTGTTTAGTCAATCTGATTTACTGTGAATACCTGTGTTACAGACCACACTCATTATTTCTGTCTGTAAAAGTAATAATAGGAAAAGCATGACAGAAATAGCAAACATTCCCTAATAACTCACCAGCAAGAAAACTACACGTAGAAAATATTCTCAGTCTACAAGTATCACGACAAAAGAAGTTACACAATCCAGTGAGCACAGAATGCTTCCAACTACAAGCAATTATGACCCTTTCTTACTTCCCCAGCTTCCTGGAATCTGCACAGTGCATAGGCCATCTGCAGATGCATCAGCTGAGTTTCCAATGAAATCAAAATTAAGACAATTTAGTACAAGCTTCAAAAGATGCAATGCTAGACTTTGTTGCTGTCGATCACGAAGGGTTAAAGGTTTTGCCAAAAGCTATGGAGGAAAAAACATCTTGTCAGGTGACCTGCATAAAACATGTTTTAGAAACTATATTGAAAAGAAACTTCAAAGTTCACAGCTGGAGAACACAGCAAGAGAAAAAAAAAAAAGAGGAATCCTTCAAATGTAAGATATGTAGTTATCCTTAAAGACAAGGGAAAAAATTACTACTACCACCTGAGATGCATCATACACATCAAGCTAAAGCTTTAAGCCTTATAAATTATAGTTAAAAGCCCAGTGAAATAACAATTTAAAGTAGTTACAGATAAAACAGGGCACGTCAGTGATAAAGCCTATAAAAATACTGTTAATGCTCATTGCAAAAATTAAACTGTAAGGTTTCATGCTTTGCGATAACTCCAGATCAGCGTGGAGCATCTATCATATACATCATATGGGAAAGAATGTCAGCAACAGGTGATTTTTCAATTCAATGCCTATCACTGTCCAACCTGCTAAACAACACTATTTCACTTAACATACTCACACTACTCCTTTGCTATGTCTAGAAAAGCCTCCCATTAAAAAAAAAAATAAGAAAATGAACAGTCTGAATGTAATGTGAATTCAGCTATGTACAGTATCCGTATAATACAGCTGTCTCGGTTGCAGTAACAATGCAAATATAATGCATCTGTAATGTCAGAATAAAAAGGTACTTGTTAAGCAGAACAAGCTCTTGGGATTCAGAAATCTACACCGAACACACAGCAAGAACACATTTTTTATTTATTTCTCACTATAATAATGAAAATTTAATATTATAAAATTATATAAAATTATAAAATTTTATATTTTATGCAGGTGAGTTCCTCAAAACACTTTGAAACTCACAGTGATTGGGATTTGCACCTGGTTGTCATAACTGAGCTATTACAGAGCATTTATTATTAAAGAAATAAATTTGTTTTTCCAATTGCAACTAGGCCTTACCACTGACTCAGTGGGAAGATCTGTGTCTACTTTCAAAGATGATGTCTGCAGCTTCAGCATCCTTGGTACCAAAATTCATTTTTGTCACAGCAAAATCATCATTTTGGCAATGCTGAAAAGCAACTCAAGTTCAACTAACAAACTGTTTTTTCCACCAGCCTAACTTTTCACTGGAATCAATTTTGTATCATTTACAGCAAAAGAAACCAGAAGTAAGAAGTTCAGAGAGCTCCCAGCCAAAATTTCACCTGCTGCCCTGCCTTCAATAAGCTTAAGCATCTAGAAATTTGAAGGCTTACGTCTCTTTAACATTTAGTGTGAACGTTCCTTGGATCTCCAGAATGGGAAGATACAACCTCCCCTTTCCACTGCTGAGGAAAGCTGTGCAATGAACTATGGAGGAGCAGAGAACTCAGTTACACACCTACCTGCTCTCATTCTTTTTCAGATATTAAATCATGTTCAAATTCACACTGGATGAACTTCACAAGTATTTGAAGCTACCATTGTTTGGGGATTTTTTTCCCTAATATAAATTTAATTTGCCAGCAGATATACAGCTTAATTTTCTTTGCTACAGGAATTCTTAATTTAACTAAAGAAATCTCTTAAGCAGCTAAATTTTGTATTTAAATCTCCATCTTTAATGAACTACACACTGAAGAGTCATACTGCAATCATTTTAATAATAAATGCAAAATCCAATTACAGTATATTCATAAAAATTACTGCAAAATGGTGAAGTACTATACTTGAGTTTGTTTTTAATAAAAAAAGATATTGCATCTTATCTTTTATTAGACATTCCCAATGTAACTTAGAAACTACATTAATTTGAATAGTACTATGAACAAACTCAGACTGAAAAATGAATATAACAGACTCAATGGCAAGAAATTAACTGTAACTTCCTGTTCTCTTGCTGAGTTGCCAAGATCACTGACACAAATGTACACAACAGATCACTTTAGAAGTAGACCTCCAAACGTCTCACAATCTCCAACTTTTCTGATACCTACCTCTCAAAGTATTAGGTTTAATACCTACGCAGATATTCAGAAACATTGATCAGAAATAACTTTTAAGACAGATCTGTTATTCCCCCAAAAGCTTACGAAGGATATTTTCATATCCATTAAATATATAAAATCAGACTGGTTAATAAGCCATGACATGCAATAGCTGCCTCTGAACTTATATACCAGAAGATGCTGTATTTCCCATATCTTTACCTACTGCTGTGTCTGACAGCACTTGCTCTAAATTTGAGGTGTAAATTTGCCTAGTGAACAGTGCAAAGTGCACTCTGACTTTGTAAAAAATTCTCTCAAATTTTCAAACACTGTGTACACACACACAGTATATACATTCTTTATATGTAAAGAGTTCAGTTATCTACCAACACAGTGGGATAAGAGGAAATAACACGGAAGGAAATGCAAAACAAAACCATTACTGCCTCATTCAACTGTTTTAGAGGGAAGAGTAGTTACCTTTCCTCTCCAGATTCCCCATATCACAGAATCGTAGGGGTTGGAAGGGACCTCCAGAGATCGAGTCCAACCCCCAGCCAGAGCAGGATCCCTACACCAGGTCGCACAGGTAGGCATCCAGGCAGGCCTTGAATATCTCCAGAGAAGGAGACTCCACCACCCCCCTGGGCAGCCTGTTCCAGCGCTCCGTCACCTCACCTAAAGAAGTTCTTGCGCACGTTTGTGCAGAACTTCCTATGCTGCAGTTTCTGGCCGTTTCCCCTTGTCCTGTCTCCACACACCACTGAAAGCAGTCTGGCCTCACCACTCTACCCCCCGTACCTTAGATATTTATAGACCTGGATCAGATCTCCTCTCAGCCTTCTTTTCTCAAGGCTAAACAGACCCAGCTCACTCAGCCTTTCTCCATAGGGGAGATGCTCCAGGCCCTTCCCCATCTTTGTGGCCCTCCGCTGGACTCTTTCCAAGAGATCCCTGTCTTTTTTGTACTGGGGAGCCCAGAACTGGACACAGTACTCCAGATGAGGCCTTACCAGGGCAGAGTAGAGGGGGGGGATCACCTCCCTCGACCTGCTGGCCACGCTCTTTTTAATGCACCCCAGAATGCCACTGGCCCTGTTGGCCATGAGGGCACACTGCTGTCCACCAGGACGCCCAGGTCCCTGTCCGCAGAGCTTCTCTCCAGCAGGTCATCCCCCAACCTGTACCAGTGCATGCAATTATTCCTCCCCAGGTGCAAGACTTGTTTTTGTTAAAACTCATCCCGTTTCTTTCTGCCCAGCTCTCCAGCCTGTCCAGGTCTCGCTGAATGGCAGCACAGCCTTCAGGCATGTCAGCCAATCCTCCCAACTTCATATCATCAGCAAACTTGCTGAGGGTGGCCATTATCCCCTCATCAAGGTCATCGATGAAGATGTTGAACAAGACCAGACCCAGCACCGTCACCTGAGGAACACTGCTGGTTACAGGCCTCCAACCAGACTCTGCACTGCCAACAACGACCCTGTGTGCTCTGCCAGTCAGCCAGGTCTCAACCCACCTCACTGTCCACTCATCTATCCCACACTTCCTCAGCTTTGTTATAAGGATGTTGTGGGAAACAGTGTCAAATGCCTTGCTGAAATCAAGGTAGACTACATCCACTGCTTTCCCCCCCATCCACCCAGCCAGAGACAACATCACAGAAGGCTACCAGGTTGGTCAAGCACGACCTCCCCCTGGTGAACCCATGACAACTGACTACTCCTGATAACCTCCTTTTCTTCCAGTTGTCTGGAGACGGAATCCAGCACAAGCTGCTCTATCACCTTTCCAGGGACAGAAGTGAGGCTGACTGGCCTGTAATTGTCAGGATCTTCCTTCTTGCCCTTCTTGAAGTCCGGAGTGACAATGGCTATCCTTCAGTCCTCAGGCACCTCCCCCGTTCTCCAAGACCTCTCAAAGATGACAGAGAGCAGTTCAGCAATCACTTCTGCCAGTTCCCTCAGCACCCGTGGATGCATCCCATCAGGTCCCATGGATTTATGAACACTGGTGTTGCCCAGGCACTCTCAGACCACCTCTTCCCTGACTAAAGAGAAGTCTTCCATTACCCAGACCCTTTCACTAACCTCCAGGGTGTCAGATTCCCAAGGAGGAGCTTTTTCGTATTCCATATTCCATATTCATTCCATTCCATACTCATACTCTCATATTCCATATTACTTTCTAAAATGTATAACTTTTGCGATATGTTAAACACAGACTAAAACAGGCAAAGTAACAGCTACAAAAAAAACCTCTGAACTGATTAGCAACCTCCCATATAACAAAAAGCATCTTGCAGATTTGCACTCTGCCATTGTATCTTTATGAAGCTACCAAGGTACCTACTTATTTCTGCTAAAAACTACTCAAGTGCAGGCAAAGTCTCACAGCTCAAACAGAAATCCAGTAAAAATAATAACAGTAAACACTCCAACAAGTAGTTAAAAATATGTCTTTTTGACCAATACTCCATAACAGCAATTACATTTGAACTAGTTCTAGAACTGAACAGTTCACCACAACTGAGGTTAATGTCTGAAACGTCTGACAGTGCTGCTCTTCACACAGCGGAGTAGCAGTGTTTCCCAATCAGGTAAGTGGAGCTGACACCATACAAGAAATGTACCTCCACCACAGTTTTAAGAAAAAGATGACAACATTAATAAGAACAGATCAATAACAGGGGCTCACGTTTATAATCACACCAGGAAAAAGTGCTCTAGAAATCAGTCAGTCAGTAAGTAACAACATGGCAGCACTATGAATGCTGTGTGACATCAGTAGCTTACCAAAGCCAGTCCCTTCTTCAATGCAGGACAGTCTTTTGTTTTAAACAGTTCTCTTCACATTTTTTCTACTCAAAACAACTTAGTGACATGTCAATGACTTCAAATGAAGTCATCTCAACATGTAAGTGCATTATTGTTTCCTACCTGCAAGAATTCTTCTACATCAGCAATAATGTCTTTGAAGAAAAGCTGGTCCTTCAGTTTGGGTTGAGAAGTCACATAGCTTAGAAGGTAATTTCCTGTTTAAAAAAAAAAAAAAAAAAAAGGATTTTGAAATCAGCAATGTCTTCTGTTAAAAAAAAAAAACAAAAACACTAAGGAGGGATTTTTAAAAAGTTATGTCTTATGTTTAATACAGTGACTAAGTTATGCTTAAGCATTCAATACAGGTAAGCATCTAGTAACACAAAGCACATCACATACACCATCCTAGGACAACACGTGACAACAGCCCGTAAAGTCAAGGAATGCTGCCAGGAATAACGCTGATTTTTCATAATGGCTTTATATCTGGGGCACTGAATATTTCAGTATGAAACAGCACCTCTCATAACCAGCTCAAGATATACAAAGGTTTCCTCAGACAAGAGACCCTACCCTCAATTCACTTTATGAACAAGTTTAATAAATGCAGAGACCTAGAGAAAAAGAAAAAACAGACTTCCCACTGAATGGTTACTGTGATAACAAGAAGTTTTAGATCAAACTAATAAGTAAACATTGACCACAAACATTACTTACAGACGTCAATCCTTTGTTCAGTAGGTAATGGAGATACTCTGCTTAGAAGCCTAGACAGGCAAGTTGCTGCTAGAACTTAAGCATAGGATGCCTACAGAAAGATACCAAAATATGTAATTTAAAAGTAGGATAATTAAAGGCAGGGTCAATAAGCCATATTCAGTGTTTATCAGGTTTTTGGTTTAAGTGCAACAAAAATTTACAAGAAATTCTGTCTTAGTATTATTTTTGCTTCATGCTAAAGAAACAGTATCAGAAGTGGAATCCTAGAAATCTTATCCCTTTCGATGAAAATCACGCATCTAAAAGTAGTTTTATTATTCAGTAATAATGGTAATAATCCCAGATACACAATTTAAAATGAGGCAAGATTCACTTCAATTAAAGAGAAAATTAGGACTCATAAAATGCAAGCATTCACATGAAGGAAAAAATAAAATACAACACATATACACACAAAAAACCCAAATGCCTTACAAGGCTAAAAAACGTGGCAATAAGGATATCTAGCAAATAAAGTTTTCAGTGCATCCTTCCAAAATGGAACAATCCCATCAGCAGTTGAGATGTACGGTTATCACACCATTACAAGTAGAAGGTAGAGCTCCTACAGTTGATCTGAACTGTGATTTTCAGATCTGG
This sequence comes from Perdix hodgsoniae, assembly GCA_035772895.1. NCBI lineage: Eukaryota > Metazoa > Chordata > Aves > Galliformes > Phasianidae > Perdix > Perdix hodgsoniae. The sequence goes on from JAPSGF010000053.1 coordinate 623,270, forward strand.
ACAAAGATAACTTAGCAAGAAGTTCAGGGAGAGTCCAGGAGAAAACTGGGATATAAGCTTAACCATCAGCATACGAAGTTGTATTAAAATAGCCAATTATTTTTATGAACTCGTTAAGTAATCATTTATACAAAAAGAACTGGGGGGTGGATTTGAAAAACATGCACACTTTAAATATACTCTCTTTGTGTATTAATGCTACACTGAAACCTAAGCCAAGGATATGAATTAACTTCTTGTTGACATGCTAAAACTGCCAAGGATCACACTTTATCCATAGGATAATGAGGGAAACTGACCATGATTTCTTTAATTTTTTTGTTTTAAAGCAAGCTTGAACAAGAAGAACGATTTGCAATGAAAAGTTGTTTGTTGAAAATTGAAAGTGATCTTTAAGAACTTTGAAATGCTCTATATGGATAACCTGGTCTCAAGAAGATGTTACTATAATGTTCCTCACAGAGTTACGGACAGAAACTGCTTGGAACTCAGTCAGGAACTTGCCAGACGTTCTCTGGGTTACCCCTCAAGTGCGAGACTGAGGAAATATGCCAGCTTTCTCTCATAGAATCACAAGGTTGGAAACGACCTATAAGATCATCCAGTCCAACCATCTTCACATCACCACTGCTACCACAAGCACTAAACCAGACCTCACAGCTCCTCATCCAGACGCCTCTTGAACACTGCCAGGGACGGCGACTCCACCACCTCCCTGTGCAGCCATTCCAGTGCCTGACCACTCTCTGAGAGAAAAAGTTCTTCCTCATGTCCAACCTAAACCTCCTCTGGTACAACTTGCTGCCATTTCCCCAGGTCCTGTTTGCTGCCTGGGAGAAGAGGCCAAACCCCTCTTCACCACAGCCTTCCTTCAGGAAGTTGTAGAGTGCAATGATGTCTCCCCTGAGCCTCCTCTTCTCCAGACCAAACAATCCCAGCTCCCTCAGCCGCTCCTCATAGGACTCGTGCTCCAGACCTCTCCCCAGTTTCGTTGCCCTTCTCTGGACACACTCCAGGGCCTCAATGTCTTTCCGAGGTGCGGCCTCCCCAGTGCTGAGTACAGGGGATGATCACCTCCCTGCTCCTGCTGCCCACACCATTTCTAATGCAGGCCAGGATGCCGCTGGCCCTCTTGGCCACCTGGGCACACTGTCAGCTCATGTTCAGCGGAGCATCAACCAACACCCCCAGGTCCTTTTCTTCTTCACAGTCATCCAGCCACTCGTCCCCAAGCCTATAATGCTGTGTGGGGTTGTTGTGGGCAAAGTGCAGGACCCGGCACTTGGCCCTGTTGAACCTCACCCCATTAACCCCAGCCCAGCAATCCAGCTTATGGAAATCCCTCTGAATGGCCTCCCTACCCTCAGGCAGATCAACACCACCTCCCAGCTTGGTGTCATCTGCAAACTTACTGAGGGTACACTCAATGCCCTCATCTAGGTCATCAATAAAGATATTAAACAAGATAGGTCCCAGTACCGACCCCTGGGGGACACCACTCGTAATGAGTCGCCAGCTGGACTTCACTCCATGAACCACCACCCCTTGACTTAGTGAAATCAAGAAAGACAACATAAATCAAGCAAATACAACCATCTCAAGTACAGAAATTCAGCAGAGCAACTTCACTAGGAAAAAAAAAATACTGAGACAAAACAAGGACAAGTCAAGACAGTGCCAGAAAGTCTACGCTAGCTCTATAAACTACACCCATATCCTTCAAAGTAACAGAAGGCTGACACGTCCCTGATTATGACAAAAAGCATGTGAAACTGCTGCTTTCCAACAGCACGATTATTCAAATCCTTATCAGCAGCTGAAAGACGTCCCTGGGAAAACAGGCACGGCATCACTGAGCAGCACCCAGGAGCGCCGCGCTGAGTGCTGTACGCGGCCCGGCAGCAGCCTGCCACAAGCAGCAGCACTTCTGATCGCAGCGTGGAACGTTTTCCAACACAGAGATTCAAGTCCTCGCGAGAAAAGTTCAACGCTGATTTCCTGCTGGCCATCGCGCTATTGTAAACTGCAAGCACAGGCTAAATGAAATTAACCGGACGCTTCTGGCCGCTGCCGCCCTCAGGAGCCGTGGCAGCTCCCGCAGCACCGAGGGCCACCAGCACCTGCAGCCCGGCTCCGCAGCAATACGGCGCTGGAGGAGCGCGGCAGACCGGCAGCAAAGATTAAAGCTCTGCCGACGCTGACAAATTCCCCCAGAATCTGTTTCCAGTCATCAACCGAAAACACCGTGCGGGGAAAGTTCGCCGCGTTCCGCGGGAGAGCAGCGCTGCCGGCACGCCGCTGCCGGGGACGGGAGCAGCTCTCGCACCGCTCGCCGCGCCCCGCACGAGCCGCCCACCGCCTAAGATGGCTCCTGCCGCCCCAGGGCGCCACTCGGGGCCGAAGGCACGCCCGACACGTCGCACACAGCCCGGCGAGGCCCCGTCCCCCGCCGGACGCGTCCCCCCCGCTCCCGTCCCGGCACGGCCGCCTGCGGCGCTCGGACCGCGAGTTGGGCGCGCAGCCCGGCGGTGCCCTCGGGAAGCCGGCACCGAGGTGGAGCTCGCACGCACCGCCACGACAGACGGGGAGCAGGGAAACCCACCCGCAGCCGCGCGGCCCCGGAGGCGGCGGCAGCCCGGCACCGGTCCGGGCGTTCCGACACGGCCGCTCCCTTCGCCGCCTCCCGACACCTGCGGCGCGCAGCCGCCCGCCCCGCCGTCCTCAGCACCCGCGGCCCCCGCGCCGCCGGACCCCGGCTGCCCTCTGCTCGCTCTGTCTGCCGTGCCGTGCCACCTTCCCGAACGGCGGGGAGGCAGAGCCGCAGCCGGGCCGGGGCTGTGGGCAGCACCGAGCCGCTCCACGCCGGGGCGTCACGGGGCGGCCGCTGGGCGGGGCGCGCGGGAGGCTCGCGCTGACGGGGCCGCGTGGGGCAGCGCGCAGGGGGGCCATTTTGTGAGCGCGGCGCGCAGGGCGGGGTTCCGCCGGTGCTCAGCCGGTGCTCAGCCGGTGCTCGCGGGCTGCGCTTCGCGGCCCCCGGCAGCTCCTGCTGGTAGGAGGGACCTCGGTTTTCCGTAGGTACCGCGACTGGGGGTTGCTTGGAGTGATTTAAGACTTATGTTTGGCTTTGCGTAATGAAGCTTTTGCAGATGGCACCCAGTTGGCGATGCGTATGAGGACAGGAGGACCCTGCAGATGGACCTGGGCAGGCTGAGGCCAATGGAGCGGCCATGGTTCAACAGCATCGAGTGCCGGGTCTTGCAACTGGGCCACAACAACCTCAGGCAGCACTGCAGGCTTGGGGCAGAGTCTGGAAGCTGTGCAGAGGAGGTGGATCCAGGGGTGAAGCTCAGCTGAGTGCTGACTGTGAGCCAGCAGTGTGTCTGGGTGGCCAAGGACACCAGTGGCATCTTATATCAGTAACGGCGAGGCCAGCAGGAGGTGATGGCCCCTCTGGACTCAGCTCTGGTGATGCTGCAATTCAAGTGCTGTGTTCAGTTTTGGGCCCCTCACAAGAAAGGCATTGAGGTCCTGGAGCGTATCTAGAGAAGGACAACAGAGCAATAGAACAAGGGGGGAACGGCCTCAAATTGCAGCAAGGAAGGTTGAGGTTGGATATTAGGAACAATTTCTTCTCAGGAACTTGAACTTCCCCTGGTGCAATTTAAGGCCAGCACTTCCCTCACTGTTAACCTGGGAGAAGATGCTGACCCTCACCTCGCCACAACCTCCTTTCAGGGACTTTTAGAGATCCTGTTGCTAAAGTCTCCTCTGAGCCTCTTCCTCTCCAGACTGAACCATCCCAGCTCCCTCAGCCAATTCCCATAAGACTTGTGCTCCAGACCCCTCACCAGCTTTGTTGCCCTTCTCTGAACACAGTCCAAGGCCTCAATACCTTCTGAACAGTTCTCCAGGTGCCACCTCACCAGTGCCGAGTAAAGAGGGCTGATCACTTGCTTCTGCTGATTTATGGAATCACAGAATGGCCCGGGTTGGAAGGGACCTCAAGAATCATGAATCTTCAACCCCCCGCCACCAGGGCACGGCCACCAAGCTCCACATTTAATTAATTAATAATTATGATATTTTTGATACAAACTGGGATGGCATTGGCCTTCTTGGCCACCTGTGCACACTTCTGCCTCATGTTCAGTCAGCTGTCAACTAATAGCCTCCAGGGTCCCTTTCTTCCATGCAGCTTTCCAGCTGCTCTGCCCCAAGCCTGTGGTGTTGCATAGGATTGTTGTGGCCAAAGTGCAGGACCCAGCACTTGGTCTTATTAAAGTTCATACTATTTGCCTCTGCCCAGTGATCCGGAATATCTAGATCCCTAAAGGTCAGTGAAGTGAGTACTGCACAAGTCAGAGACCCAAGAAGATCAGTACGGAGATTATGTAGCATGAAGCCATTCTATGGTTTTATGATTTGAGCAATGTCTACAAGTATCTGCATAGGAAAAGGTGCACATTCATGCAGAATGCTGAAGTTGGGAGGGAAAGATATAATTCTTACCTCTGTAAGTTGAAGTTGGGCAAATTTGCAACAGAAATAAGCAATGTTGGCTATTGTTGGAGTGACTTACCTGGAGACTGGGGTACTCCCTGTCAATAGATTGAGTGTGGCTATTTTCATAAAAGATGACACAGTAAGTGCACGAGCTGTGTCTTGGAGTGGAAACTGGTGAAGTGCGTGGTTGTTACAGACTGCATGTATGCACAATACTGTACCATATGCATGCAAAGCAACATGTGAAAAACTTCTTTACTGTCAGAGTGCCAGAGCACTGGAGCAGGCTGCCCAGAGAGACTCTGGAGTCTCTTTCTCTGTGGAGATATTCAGGACCTGTCTGGGTGCCTGCCTGTGCAACCCGCTGCAGGGAACTGCTGTAGCAGAGATTTGGACTCAGTGATCTCTAGAGGTCCCTTCCAACCCCTACAATTCTGTGATTGTTCAAAATGAGAAGCATTTGTCTATTCTGTGTTCTGCTGAAGGTGAACAGTGATTCTTTGCAGCACAAAGCCAAACTGAACCTAGGGTAAAACACAACAACGCTTATTTGTTCAGGCATCATAAGATGCGCCTGGACAGTAGCACAGGAAGGAAGGAGGTAACAACAACTGAAGTGTCACAGAGAGTAGGCAACGAAAACATTGAATGGTATCACTGTGATGCCAGCACAGGCTGGGGAGAGGTTAGCAGTGAAAACCAGCCACGGAATGTATACGGACTATTGTGATACATAATACACAAAGAAATTTTGATCTTCTTATTGGGCACACTGTTGTTTGATGTTTTAACTTAGGAGTAAAGATTTTTGTCTGAACATCCCCTGCTGAGTCTCCCCAGTGATTTGTAGTCCACGGCACTTTTATTCTGCTTGACAGATGACAGGATGAGTTTGTGTAGAACTGCTGTTTCTCTCCTGCTCTGTCTCCCACATTATAAAAATGCCCATGTGAAGGCTGGTAGACCAGAGATGGCAAACTGAGTAAATGGAAGCTGCTTCAGAACAAAAGTGAATTTGATGTATTCTTAGCTGGAATCACTGTCTAGCAGAGGGGTCAAGAAGCAGTTATGACACTCTAATTGGGCAGGAATAGTAATTTCTTTGTACATGAACTATCACAGTTGAATGATGATATCATCTTTGAATCACATGCTTTTGTAGAAAATACATCATTAATTACTGGAGAGTGAAGCAAAATGAAAATGATTTTAAATGGAGTTTCTTGATCCCGTGCCCTCACAACTGGCTGGTGCTTCTGAAAGTCAAATAGCTCAGACTGCTCAGTTTCCTAATTATTGCTGCTCAGTCCAGTGCACCCTTTTTCATCCTTTACCCTGTGCTGAAGCAGAATCATTTATCTGCAGCCACTGTCTAAACTAAAGGAAAAGTAAAAAAAAAGTGTGCCAAAGGACCACAAAAAAAAGGGGGACTGATGATATGCAGAAGGGAAATAAAGGATTTCAAAGGGAACTGGGGAACAGATCATAGCAGAAGGATCACCAGGGCTGAGAAATACGGAATGAAAGAGTGATGTGGGGGGCAAGGAAAGTCAGCCATAAGTTATGATGTGGCAGCTGTGGGAGATTTTCAAACGCTGTGGATTCATAAAGTGTCCGAAGAGCCAGAAGCAGCTTGCTGGTGTAGGTCAGAAAGCTAACAAGTTCTTACACAGCCTTTCAAGACCTTGACCCAAAGATTAGTTTCAGGTCTAGTACTTACTGTGACTCCTGCTCGAGGTGATGGGCCATTACATATGCTGTGCCACTAGATCATGCAAAGACATGAAGAAATGAGGTTAATAAGTTAAACAGTTGAAAAGCTGTGCACAGGCTAAGGACACTACAGGCAGCTGAGCATGAGGGAGCTTGTGCCTTCTGCAGCACTGAGCCAGCCTCTTACCCAGCCACATCCACCCAGTCCTCATCAGCCTTGGTCCCAGTCTGGTCCAGCAGATGAGCACAGATAGAAGCTGTAAGCACAAAGCTCGTACCACAAAGCACACAAGTGGTGCTCGCTCTGCAGCACGCACAGCATGACTGTGACTATTTCTTCCTTGGTTTAATCAATTTAATCATTTAAATCTCTCAGATGTGGGCTATTGCACTTCTGTATCCAATTTCTGTTAACGACAGACTGATTATTTTAAAGGGAAAAAAAAAAAAAAACAGTCTAGCTAAAGAATTATCAGATTCCTAGACTAATACCTAACAATCTCCTGAGATTTAACATAGCAAGTAAGAATGTCAGATTGTGAAGCTGCTTCAGACCGTGTCCAAGCCCTAGCATTAAGGACAAATCTGTGTTAAGGAATGTAATTTATTTAGAAGCTTTCATGCAATTCCTTTATCCTTACTTGGGAGATGGAAATGACACGGTGAAGATGCTTGTGTGACAGGCATTGACGGGAGGAGGTTGTGCCATGAAATTCAATCCTGCTCTTATGGAAGATAAAAACAAAATATTTTCTTCTTCCGAGGAAGTTGAGCTAAAGGAATGTTTTAAATCTGCTGCACCAGATACAGTAATGAGACCTCCCTGCAGCTTTCCCTCCCCTATGGTTTGCAGCTCAAGTCTGTGTCTCATTGGCAGCTAGGTGGAATAATGCCCACCCCCTCACTTTGCTGTTACTTTGTGTTGTGTGAATAGATCTGTTGCTACAGGCAGTGCACTCACCATTAGATCCATTCCTTTGCAGTGCTGCTTACAGAGGGTTGAATCTTCTCTGTCCTTTTTTTAATTTAATTTTAAGTGACTTGATTAAAGCATATAAACAAAGTCAGCTGCTTTTTGTCTCTACAAAACCAGAATTAGCAAATGGTCAGGGTATCAATGTTCATTTTTTTTTTTCCCCCCTGCATTACATCAGGATTTTCCCTAACATGCAGTTTTCCTATTGGAAGGTATAGCTAATAATTGACAAGAAATGATTAAGTTAAATTGACAAGTAAAGATTAAATACATTAAAGAAAAAGAAACTCTCGGAGATAAATGGAATGGATTTAAATTAGAAGGCTTTGTTATAGAAAGGGTAGGCTTTTTTAAATACACACAGTCCACCCATCCAAGCAGTTGCAGCCTGTTACTGGATATGGTTCTGCTACACATTTTTTCTTTCAACTATTGTTTGTTTTTCTTCTCTTTTTCACTTTGCACCATTAATGGCAGAAGGCCCTGAAGAATTACCACTGGTCTCTATGGCTGATGATTTCAGGATTACTTTGCTGTGCCACGCTGTAGCCCTGCCAATATGCATGGCCACAATTTAGTGAGTGCTTTAATAATCTAATTCATTCATCTGCAACACAGATTGCAATTGATCTTGAACATATGTCTGAAGATTGAATAGTTACATTAACAATCGTCCATTTAGAAATACAGTGATTCCTACCAGACAATTTTATGTTAAAAGCAATATATAGTGAATAAACAAAAAGCTTACTAGACGTAACTCTAAGAAGACCCGGAAGAGCCCATAACAGCAAAATCAGATTAAATCTGAAGCCATTTGATACTCCTAATTAAAACTAATTAATCTTTGCAGTGACCTAGTGGTGTGGTTTGTATTGTAAGTTGTCAGTATTCCAGGAACTCTGAGCCAAAATAAATTATTCTATGCTCTTTTCTTACCTGTACAAAGATCAATAATACCTCAGGGCAAACACAGTCTATAGCCAATCTCTTAATGTAATTTATATTGAAGAAAAATGTCTCATGGCGAAGAAAAGCACAAAGCAGCACAACATTAATGGAGGTGTTTGTGATGCACTGTGTATACATTTTAAAAACTCTGCAAGGTGTGTACAGCAATCACTGCATGTTTTTGTGCGTTTGATAACTAAGATTACAAATAATGAGGGTTAAAATTCAGGTGCCTGAACTTTTGCTCCCTTCTTTGTTACTGAAGTCTCTCATTAATTTACTGCTGTTCACAAATACTGGTTCTCCACGTGTCTAGTGCATTATATAAATAAAAATAGAACATTGATACAAATTAGAAATTTAGTTTAACTGTTGACATTTTGTTGTTGTTGTTAGAAAAAATTAAAAATGTTGAAGAAATTATAGAATAATATATATTTTTAAAATTTAATATTAAATTGGATCCTTTCAGGGCACTTATTGGGTACGTGCTTAAGAATTTTATTTAACAGTCTAAATGCATGAACTTAAAACTGTTCTTATTTCAGGTAAGTATCATGATACACTTCAGCCACAGTTGGATTTCAGGGAGGTGGGATGCACAGATGAGTGCAGTGTTATCAGAGAAGCTATTTACAGCACAGGGACTACAAGTAAATGTAACGGTGTGAAAGGTGTCTGACAATGCACATACAGAAATTGTTATTCAGGGCTGTTTCAGTTTTCGTAGTCCCCAGATTCATATTCTTCCTCATCCTCGTCGTCAGAACGGTCATAGTAGTCCTCATAGTCAGTGTCATAGCTTGCACTTCTACTGCCAGCAGTTAAGGCAAAAGCAGAAGATGAACCTGCACAGCAAGACATCATGGAGTCCTAATTAATTTAGTCATTAATAGGAGTGAACGGGACCGTAATATTTTGTGTTCTAGCTTGTAGGACTGGCACAATGCAAAACAATAGCAAAGCTGTTTCTTGTATCTTTCCAAACTCTTATTGGTAAGATACAGTTTCAATCCTGACTTTTTGAAAAGCAAACTGAACAGATAAACTGATAAATAAATAACTAAATGAACTGATAAATAGATAAACTGAACTGGTGGTTCAAGGACTGCCTCAGCTGCAACAGTTCTGGGTTCAGAGCTTCCACGAACATCTCAGGGCTTCTGTGGGATGAGGATAATGCAACTGTGTCTGAGATCTATGACTGTAATCCTCAGCATTCTGTTTTCTTCTGGAAGGAGATATCATTTGAAGCAAAATATTATGCTATTAGCACATCATTATTTTTCTCCTCCAGAATTCATAGGCACTTCTGCATTATAAACCTTTTGCAGGCTGCTTAAGCATCTCTCTGTTCTTCACACCAAAAAAATACCCAAAGCAAACCAACCCAAACCAAAATCAGAAAGAACAATGTACCATCAATGACTTTCAATCTCGCAGAGGCGTATGTGGCACCATACTTGTTTTTGGTATGGCAGATGTAGATGCCTTCATCTGATTTTTTGAGGCCTTGAATCTGCAGCCAGCCTGTCACACCGTACTTGTGAGGTCCACCTCTGGCCTGTGGGAAGGGAAAGAAACAGTCAAATTGAAGTCAGGTAGTTAGAAGGCAAGAGGATATTTCTAAAAATAATCGTGGCCAGATTTAAACATCATTGCAAATTTTGCTTTGTTTACTGTGTCCTGCCATCATGCTTTGATTCTGTGTTTGATTCTGCTGCCATATGTTCTAACTTTTCATTGTCTCTGTGCCTCTCAGTTCATGCTTTCCTTGCTTTCATCTTTAAACTGCTGCCCTTTGCAGCGCTTTGATTCCTGGTCTGCTTCTGCTTCCCGGCAGTCCTCCCGTCTCTTGTCCTGTCACCACTTCTTGCTGCAGCTTCAAAGCACCGCCACTTGTTCTCCAGCTCATCAGTTTCTTTAGGATAAGTGTGGCATTTGAGCCTGGGCCAAGCTGAAGCTCAGCATCCAGACATAGCATGAGCTTTCGTAGTTAGTCAAAATCAGTTTCCACTGACTGACTCCTGCCAAAGCCTTTTAATGGGGGGCTTTATTTTTCAAACAAGTAACACAAGTACAGATCAGTTAAATGTTAACAGAGATGCTTTCATGCTCACTCTCACCTGATGAGACAGGTTAACAAGTTAGCCTCCGAGTTGACCACTGTTTGGATGTGGCTCCTTGCATGGTTGTTTCTGAGCAACTGTTAAGTTCACTAATCCCACTCATCCATGCTGTCTCTGACTACATTTCTAAATAACTCTAAATTACTCTTAATACTTTTCATTAGTTTTTTTCTATGCTTTTTCTATCTATAATTTTGTTCAGGTTGTGCTCCTTGTCTGCAGGATCTTCTTGCTTTTCAGTTGTGTATCCAGAAAGCTAGATTTGTCATAGTCTGTTCAGATCCTTTGTCCACTGGAGGAGGCATGCAGGTACAGACTCCTTCCCTACTGCAGTCTGCAGTACATCTGGCTCTATTAGCTCTTCTCCCCCAGAATGTTATTTCCATTAAAAAGAATTAGTGTTTTGATTTAATTTTAGCTCAAACCTTTGGGCTCTTTCTACATTTGCTCAAAGCGCATACCAATGCCATTCCACTCTTCCCCTGCAGACTAAAACACGGTATCCTCCATATAAAATGAGCAAATTTCTGTTTGCCTTTTGAACACCTCAGGGACTGGACGCTGGTGGCACGTCTCCAGAAACAGCATCTTGCAAAGAACTTTAGATATCTGCCAGAATGATGCTTCTGCATAAGGAACAGAAAAATAGCTGCCCACAGCCGTCTCTCTCAGAGTGCACCTTCTTTTACACAGTACCCTATGCAGTTTCTCCAGAACTATGCCTGCATAAGGAGAATGTTCCCTTTCTCTGAAGCAGGACGGATGGTACCCACCCTGTTATTTGTTCTGCTTGGACTGCCACAGCAATGATGCCTGCACTGGCCAAAATCAGAATCTACAACGTAATCATAGGGCCCCTGTAGGAAATTTGTTTATTGCAACAGCATTGCATCCTGTGGGAGAACTTTACCAACACATCCCCCTACTCTCACTGCAAACCATAAGATGCAAAAAATGCAGTTTTTACCTGTACTGAGATGTGGGCGTCATCTCCTGGTAAAAACATTTTATTCCCTTTTTTTTTCCATTCAAGGTGTGGCATAGGATAGGCTGACACCTCACAGCCAAAAATGACATCGTTGCCTGTGAAATTCTGGACATCCTGAGGTGGCATAGAAATCACAGGAGCTGCAAAGACCCAACAGTACTGCTTTAGGAGACCGTGAGCAAAAGCCAACACAAAAGGATGTAACACCAGTTCTTGTTTTAGGTAATTTTTCCACCTCACACAAAGTTTGGAAGATTCCAAAAGATTCCAAGCAGCTTTTAAAGCTCAGAAAACTTCACATCGCATTGAAGTGTGAACAGGTATTTTAAAGACTTATTTTCAAGGATCTGCTTGTCCTTCCTCTGTGCACATGGTCATGGAAGTTGAGATCAAAGTTCAGTTTGTGCCATTATGGACTGGACTCAAGGCCTGTCAGTCTGGCACAAGTAACTCATCCAGACTTTCAGAGGAAGGTACAAGAAATTTGGTTAGCTTAAAAGATGAAATGCTGAGCTGACTTAAAGCTTATTGAAACTTGTTTGTCATCACCTCGAGCTTACTTTGTTGTAAAGCCTCCTCTTCCTGTGTAACCCATGGAACTCAGTAACACCATTCATGGGTTCCACGTTTATCCTCACTTGCTATCAATTTCAACTGATTTCCTCGTGTTTGGAGACACTAGTATTAAAAGTAAATGAAATCTAATTATTTTATAAGGTTTTGGGCTTAGTGAAATTAGTAGAGTTACACTTACTTGCTTCCTGTTATTATTTTACGCTCATCCTCCTCATCCATTTATTTACTGCTTCTTCAAATTATTCTTTTTCACTTTTTCCCGAATAAAAAGCTATCAACAACCACGAGAGGGAGCCAGACCAGGGATTTGAAGACGTTAAATAAACCATCACCTGATGCATTCAGGAACTCTTCAAATACATATCCATCTACAGGCATGTATAAGCACGCTCCCTTTTAACAGGACATGGTGTTATTTAGTAGCAGAGAGGAAAATAACTTCTTTACTCTCACTGCAACTCTACTGTTCTGGAAATCTCACTGCATTTTCTCTCATCCACTTCTGGTCAGTGAGAAATGTTTACTTTCTAAGGTATGTTTTCCATCTCTTTTTATTTTCATAATAGTTTTTTTTTTTTAAAGAATTTATTTTCTGGGCCATTACACTTGTATTTAATTATTGCTTGTACTTCATACAGATGCTTAGGAACTTCTCCTAAACAATCAATATGTTTTACTCAAAGCATTTCAGTCGGTATGTAGGCACATATTTATGCTTCAGCAACTGAAATTATAACATTTCACTCCACGTTTTGAAGCAGGATTTCTAACGTGTCAGTTTTTAAGAACTGATACCTGTGCTGAAAATATCAAATGTACACTGCTTAAAGTTAATTGAAAAACAATTACACAGAAAAGTATCAACTTCCCAGTTATAAATTCCTCTTAAAACCCTCCTGATGCTCTTTAAAAGTGAGGTTTTCAAACTCAGTAGGGTACCTGAGCCTGGACATGCTTGGTCTTTTGTGAGAGCTGTATTTTCAGAACCTGTATCTCCTTGTAAAATTGCCATGTTCCAATCAACACCACTGACTATTTAGCACGGGAGTTTTTTGTCCATGAGCACAGGATCAGACATTACAACACACAGTGGAAGATTAAAACTCAGCAACAGCACCGCCTTTAACGATGCCCCCGCCTGGTCAGGGGTAGGGAGGACTGCAACTTCGATCAAACAGAGCTGCTTTTTCTGAATTGGAACACACAACAAACACTTGTGACATCTACACAAACTTGAAGTGCCTCCAGAAATGAATAAAACAAACCCCGTGTGTCTTACAACACCGGTTTGCTGTGTGTGAACACAGAGAGATGAAGTTGCAATTTATCAGAAGTTTAGAAACTTCCTAACTGAGTGTTTCAGAGTTTGCGTTCAGCCAAATTCTCCCATCTGCATCTGCATGGTTTTGCAAAAGTGTGTCCTTAAAAGCAAGTCTTTGCTGGTATGATAACCAGTTTTTAAAAACAGGTAAGTTTTTCTTAATAATTATAGACAGTGTTCTGTTGCTTCTGCGTATGGAAGTGAATGCACAGCAGTTGTGCCTTGCCTTGGACAATTCCAGTCACAAACTATCCTCCTGTGTTACAGAATACATAAACCAGAAAGCCACAAGCCAGGAGAAGTCACAATGCTGCTTCACCTTTCATAATTGCCTTTAACCACACCAGACAATTGTGTAATAACAGGTTTTTGTTCCTTAATTCGCATTCACTCCTGTTAACCTGGATGTGATTTGATGAAAATGGCAGAAAAATTGGTGGATGAGAGGTTTTTTGTGTTTGTTTCTTTTTATTCTAAACATTGAATTACTGTTTGTTTTTAACTTTATACGTTTAATTTAAGATTTTATGTTATTATGCGATATGGCTAATTACAGAGAGAAGCATTGCTGGTTCTGTTACCTCATTAAATGATCAGCAGGAAGGCTTTGAATGGGGATAGATTAAGCGTGGAGAATCTGTATATAATCACTGTACTCAGTAACCTTGGTAAATTATTAGATAAACCGATCAAAACTAGCATTTAGAAAGAGAAAGGCTTTCTTTCAGTGTTACTTTAGGGAGCTAGGCCTTTTTCCTCCCCTTTTTCTGGTTAGAGATGAAAGATAAAAGGCTGTGCTCTTCTGATGAAAGGAGTTTATTGTTATTTATTTATTCATCACTTGCTGTATACAATTAATCCTTTTGGCATCAATAGGAAACAGCAGATGCTTTGAAGGAAAAATAGCAAAACAAAGTACTTGGAGTTGACTGAAGGTTATATTTATAGATTGGTACCAAAACCCCCCAGTGTTCAGTGTTTATTTCTCATGCAAATTGGAGTCAGTGGAAAGCACGCTCCATAGTGAGGAGGCTGCTGCTGTTGGAGCCAGGCTCCCTGTTGCCTTTTGTCATTGGCCACTGCCATGCAGTAGCCTAAATCACGGTGCACTTTCACATGCCCACTGCATGCTGCAGGTAGCTGCAGTGGCAAGGAGAGGGGGCTTAGTGGTAGGCTGTTATGGAGGACCAAGACATGGTGGCCACATGGTAGCACCTCTGTGGCCCAGGCTACTTTCAGGTCCTAAATACAGCCTACAAAAGCAATACAGGAGCAGCTGCTCTGAGGAGTGAGAAGAGGGGCACTGCTGCTCTGTCTCCTTGCTGCCCCAGCACACACCACAGGCCCAAGGGCAGTTGCCATTGGGCTCGGACACCAGCTGCATGCTTCTCTCTGCAGGAGCCAAGGTGATTTATTTTCTTAAACAAACTGTGCACAGCACTGAGATGGCTATGAGCATATGCCCAGGCATCTGTGCAGTTCAGTAAGCTGAGTCATCGTAATAAATATCTCAGTATTTCTGGAGAGAGGGTCCAGCCTTTCTGGGGACCAAAGGAAGCGGTAACATAGATACTGGGGTGATGCCTTTGTGCAGAGAAGCTGATCTTGTTCATCGTGCTTAATGAGCAGCGTTACACACCTCGGAGGTAGCTCCAAGGCCAAATCAAGCTTTTTGGCTGGGTCTGTTTTATTAATTAGAACAAAACATTGCTTTAAGGTGTTCAGGCACACAGGCTTAGATCAATTGCTATTTGAATGGCACTTCCAACTGAAATGTCCCCGAAAGGGTTATGTTGCAACAACTAGTGCTATTTTAATGCCAGATAAGAAAACATACCTAAGGGCAAACAGGCTTTCAGTCATACTATAAGCTGCTGTGCACTGAGTTTCCTGAATGTCTCTACAGACAAGTCTTACTTCCCAGCTTAATACCTTAATGGCAAATAAGTGATTCTCTAATGGATGCTTCTTTTGCGACTAGAGAAAACGAGAAGAAGTCTGGTATTAGCTACTCATCACTTTTCCTTTTAAGCATTCCATATCTAGTGTCCATTCGATACAAGAGTGCAGCATGTGGTCCAAATTGGAAGCAATACGTTGCCAGCAAGGAATGGGTAACACGCACCTGAGTTACTTTCATATGCAGACCTTTGCCAGAGATACAATTTTGGATTCCTAAGTATGACCTATTTGTGACTCAGAAGCCTCTTCTACTGACATTTGAGAAAATATTTCCTTTTAAAAGAAAAAGCTTTTTCCTTTTCCTTCTATATTCACCTGGTTTAGGTGAAAGGTGCCCAGGAGCAATAATGTAAAGAATGAGAGCAGGAGACAAGATTCCTCTTACAACCTGACTAGAAGTCCTTCCACTAAAAATTGCCATGGAGGAGTATTTATTCACTGTAAGTATCTTTAATAAAACTGTTTGATTTTATCCTAATATATGGATTTCTATTTCATAGGTACCTACATTTTGTGATTCATTAATTAGATTGCTTTGGATGTTTTTGTAAAAAGCATACATATAATTAAGTCCTATCTTCTTTTTCCTCTCTTCACCATTCTCTATATATACATACAGATACATGGGTATGAATGAAGTCTGCTCTGTCATTACTGCTTCAATGTCATGTCAGTCTTCATATAATAATTTGCCCAGTCCTCCCAGACTATTTTATCTGTTCATCTACTCCCAATTACACATACAATTTTTGTAGAAAATATCTCATATTCTGCTTTTTTAGTGCAGATCTGGACCGTAGATCTGTGCCTTACTAGTTGCCATGTGATATAAGATCCACTAAGCAAATACAGAGGCGTATTACACACAAGATTAAGTACTGGCTACTGAACCACAGTTAACACAAAGTAGTATTGCAAGAAAATAATGATAACTAGAACAAAAATGCAGCATTGGTTCATTGAAGTTAAGACTGGAGCATCTATTAACATATTGCAATCAGAATTGCATCTTTTTTTAGTTTGAAAATAACTCTGTACAGGTTACCTGATTCACACGGTCCTTTATGTTTCATGCTGATATTTCTTTTAGTTGCATAAGCCTTGTTGAATTGACAGATGTTCTCATAGGTTTTCCCGTCAGATCCGCAGATGCTCTCTTGAGACTTGCACACACACTGGGGTTCAGGGACTTCCCCAAACCTGGCTTCATCGGCATCCAACCTGCACTCGAGGTTATCCCCACACTGCCCATAAAAATGATTGCCCTGGTCCAAATCACAGATCTGACCTTCCACATTTCCACATTCAGAACAGCAGCCACAATGGTCCACTACAGTCCCAGCCGGACAGTCTTTTGGCTCAGAGCAAAGTGCCAAATCACATTTTCCACAGCTATCTCCTTCCTTTAAGAGCCTCCACCAGCCTCGGTGGTACAAGGCAGGGAAACTCTGAGAAACCTGCACCAGTACTACCAGCACTGCTGTAACCACCGGGGGCTTCATCTTGAGAATGTAACGAACAAGCAGAAAAGGTCCTTGGAGTAAAGCCAGGAAAAAAAAAAGAGAGCTTGTGAGAGAAAAACGTCACAATCCTTTTTTGTTTTAGAATATAAATTCTCCTGCAAGCACAGGCTTTAAGAAGAAATTAGCATCAGATTCCTAATCTGGAATTGATAATAAAAATGCATACAAACCCACCAGCTTTTCCCTAATGCAGTTTGGAATGCGAGTATTGCTTGCACGGAAACCAAACTGCCCCTTCTGACAGCTCTCTGAAAAGCTGTTTGCTCATTGTCTCCTTGAGCCAAATTTGCAAAGCATTGCTCTACTGAAACAACATTAGGTTGCAGCTGAGTAGAAAAGGGAACAGAGTAAGTTAGTGCAAAATGAAGAAATTAACCAATAAGAGTATTTTATTTTGAAAGAGGTTAAAAAAAATACATAAAAGTGGACAGAAAGTAGCATCTATGCTACCAGCACCCTGGAGCTCAGCTGGTATTCTAGAGACTAGAACAAGGTTTAGCACCAAATTTCACCTTTTAATGATCTTATCTAGGGGTTTCTGAATAAAAATTTACTTACAGGCTCTTTACAAGCAAGTAACAAGCCAGGACATCTGAAACTTGACTTTGAAGTCTTGGATTTGAGAGGATGGGTGCTTAGACCCAGTAAAGAACCCATTGTTCTCTGTCCATTTATCTGCTTTTCAGTATTTATGGGTGTCTGTGGTTTGCAATCCAAAATAATGCAGTCCACATGTTTGGCTCTTGAAACAAAGTCCGAGTGATGTAGGACATGTGCCAACATAAGCAAGCTGCTGCAGCATCTTCAGACGTACCAGAAAAAGGTTTTGCTGAAATTAGCTGCGTCACTTGTTTTTTCAGAGCACTTTTTTGCCTCTGTTTCTTAAGATGTATTTACACCACTGATTCATGAAGGATGATGAAAGTTATGGTGATTTCTTCTCCGTTTCATTTGTGCCTAAATTTCTGCCAGTGTAGGGAGATGGATGTGCGGTTGTTTCTAACCAAGCGTTGTGCTTTTCTCCATAGACCTGGCGATTTAGGCATGCTCCTTAGCATCCTGCCTCATACCAGAAAGTCCCCCTTCCTCACAGTCCCAAGAAACTGCAGTTACCACTGTTCAAACTATATGCAGCTCAGTGGGATGCATCTTACTATCTGCTGGAAGTAGAGGTGAAGCATGCTGGACTTAGAGAATCTGTAAACACGGCTCACTACCACTGCCGACAAACGTCTTTGTGTGTTTGTTAGTTCAAGACAACATTTTCACGACATATGCATAAGACACTGTTAAGAAAGAGTAAATGAGAGAGAAATCACACTTGTACCTACTTGTCTGAAATATTATATACAGGTAACTTTTTCTGCTCCCTTTATGTCCATGGTGCTGTGACTTAAGCACCACGAGTGATGCATTTTGTTGTATAAGGCTATACACCTTCTGTCTGCATCCATAAAAGCAATTTCTGTAGGGAAAGATGTTTGCTTTCCATCCAAAACATATCCATGACTTTTCCCGGGTTCAGTTTCGTACCTTCTACATCACTTGTGCCTCTTGCCTCAAGTGGTTTAAGATCACTTTCTTCTCCCAGACTGCATATAGTGCAATTTCCCAGCATTGGTAGAACATCTATTCGAGCCAGCCTGGAGTGACTTGCAGGACCCTTTTCAATGCTGAGTGATGCCTGGCCTAATTCATTTTCTGCACTGTATGCTGATTTTGAACACAGGATAAGACTACAAAAGAGTATAGTATGTGTGTAATTGATGCTTTTAACATCGAGAGGCAGCAAAAAAAGAAAACACCAATGAACTTAATGGGAAATTGATTTCTTGTCCCACTTTCTTATTCTGTTTAATGTGTTTTATTTCACACTTCCTTGTCAAATTCTAATTGGACATCTAGTTTTGTATTATAGAGTCTACTCATCACTGTCTATTTTATTGTTTCTGCATCTGTAGGGAAGGAGTAACTAAAGGATAAGGATTTGCCAAGACTCATAAAAAGTAAAAAATGTTTGTGGAGGTAAAACAATACATATAAAGTGAAGCCAAAGCAAGGAGGCCAACACCGCCAGTGTTAAGACTGAGCTTTGCTCATCTTCTTCCAAGTGATATAGGCTGGCTTAGCAATAGGGATCAGCATATTAGTTTAAGGACCAATCTATTAGTTTAGCAAAAGGGATTCATGAGTGCTAGTTTTAAAACTTTCCTGTTTTGCCTTGCTTGGTGTGTGTGGACAGCCTTGTTTTTTGCAATGATCCCGCTTCACAGGAGCTCTAGAGTCACAACAGACTACCTTTATCTTTGCAGCCACCAGGTGCAAGGGCTTTTTTTCTTGCATTTTACATACATTATTTTGGGTTATAGTGCACCAAGATAGAAAGTTGCTCACTCAGGCATAACGCGCAATAGGAATTTGCCAAAATGGGGAAAAGCAGCTAAAAGTCAGCCAAAAGTCACTGTGATGAAGCTGATGATGGACAAATGAGGAGAAAGTAAGTGGTCTACGACCACCAGAGGCCACTACCACGCATACCCAGAGGATATTAGCTTATATTAATGAGTTCTTGGAAAAGAATGAATATACATGCCAATGTATCACGTATGTATATCTCAACTTTTTAAATGCAAAACTAGTGCACTTGATTTGTCAGGTCATCCCGTATAACTAGGAATAAAGGAATGCTGCTTTCTAACACCACATTGGAGAGTTTTCTCCCCAGATTTCAGATGACACATGAAATGCGATTTGAGGGCTGTAAAACAGCAGTATACCAAGAAGTACTTTCTGTGTCCCAGCATTAAAGAAACCCATCATAAATATCCTTGAAAAGGATACTGCATTATGCAGTAATGTAATCTGAGTTCTTGGTGGATCCACCTACAAAATCAGAACTGGGCATACCTGAGGCCTTACTTGAACAGCTGCCACTTAGTAATGATCTGCAGCTGAAAGTTATTTTGGCCACTGATTCCTGAACTCACTTGGGACAAGCTGTGAAGGGAGGGGGTGAAATAGCGTGGTACAACATAGTACATGAGGTACACACTGACACCTACTAAAATGTCTTCCATAAGCAATGCCAGCTGTGGTGAATTGAAAACAGTGCTGTAACTCTCTACTACCCAGGATGGATATGTGACAGAGTCTGAGCCAATGGGAGAAAGGGGGAGCAAGGAAAAACAGGTGGATGCACAGCTGGGTTTGAGTGGCACATCTGTGGCATTGTCACATCTAGTTCAGTAAGAAGATATGTATTATTTCAACTTGTCTCTCAGCCCCGAAGCTTGCTTTGGTGAAAAAAGCATTGAGAATTAAGTCCTAAATTATCATAATCCTAAATTTCTCCTTGGCTCCAAAACAAAAGACAAGCAGCAGTAGATCAGCATTGCTGGTGGAACAGCAAGACAAGGACTGCAGTATGGTCTCCTTTTTGCTGTAAGTGAATTGTTAAGGAAATTGTATTCCTATTCATTTCCTGCTTTCTTCTTGGGGCCAGTGTTATGCTAAGCTGCTGAGTTGTATTTTTATTCTTCTTTGCATAGTAAAAGATGAGGTACATGGCTGATGCAATTTGAAATCCTGTTGCTAGTGATTCTTGAAGTACTGCTTTTTCAAGCAAAATGTGGTTCAGATCTTCATTTTGTATTTATTTGTGTCAGCAGGAGTTTTACTTCACTGAGGGTTTCTGAAGTTGGTTCCTACAGATCTGCTTTCTACACAGACACACACAGGAACCCTGTAAGGAATAATGGCAAAATACCAAGTATTGAAGTTCCCCTTCTATTCCCTCAATCCTGCAGTGGTACCTCTTGTTAAAACAGTTGAAGTTGAGTTTGAAAACTTCAGTGTTCCATCTCTTAGAATGTATTAAGAACCCATTTTTGAGGTTTCTTAGCTGACTCAACATGTTTCTATCTAGGAAACCTTATACGTTACTGCACATGCACATAAAAGAAGCATTAAAGATGACTGCCATGATGGATAGCAGCAGATAAGAGGTAGCTGTGCCCATTGGGTATGTCTTTGTAGTGTATTATCCAATACTATACACCAATCTCATTGCCTCATTTTTCTCCTATAATTTTCAATATTGAGCTTCAGTTAAGGCATTCAGCTCTTTTGAAAACAGGATCTGTTTTCATAGAAATGAGTGGCAAATGGTGGAAATTAATGATGACAGATTAGCCAAAAATAGTTGGATGCTGTTTGTGGGTTCCCAGCAGAAATGCTGACTTGCAGCAACACAGGCAATCCTGGGATCTCCAAGCATGTTCTTTGGTGCTGATCCTATTTGCTGACACGTTGCTTTCATGAATCTCATCATTAGTGCTGTAAGCACATGAAGAATAAGTTAATTCTACTGTAACATGATTATTAAATCCATTAATCAAAGGCAGGATATCCGTAATTAACTTATTCTCCAGCATCAAGTAAATGATTCTACTGTGAGCTTTAAGAAAGCAATTGTTCACAAATATGCAAACATACAGTGGGGCTATTAGGCTATAAGGCTTGTGTAATTGTATAATTAAATTATAAATTTTGCATATTTTAATAATGTAACATATATTTTAATTATGATCTTTGCGTGGTTAAAATGGGAGGTCATTATTTTTGCTTATTTTTAGTTCTTACATCCCACTTAGTAAAAAATAAATAAGTAAAATTCATGTCTGATTCCTGCCTGAAAGCTGACTGTGTTCATCTCAGGCTTTGGCAAGGCTTTTGTTGACTCATTAGATCTGTCTCTACCAGTGGCTGCCTATAGATTTTTGCTGTGTCACACTTCAGCATCATCACTGTTGACAACTGTAGAAATTCAAGTTTCAACTTGCAGTAACAAAAGAAGTGCCTGCTGGCCCTGTTCGAGCACCAAAAGCCTGGGTTGGATTAATGCAAGTTTATTGACTCTTTTTCACACAAATAAGTCTGAATATTCCTTTACTCAAGCTAATCTTTCCTTCCACGGGGGCAAATACTTCAAGGGTTCTTTTCAAGTCCATTTCACTTCTCTGCCATGCTTTAAGAAAACCAAACTTCTGAAAGCTTTGTAGTTTTACTCAGAAATACTCGAGATTCCTATCCTGTAAGAGGAAGGTGATGTAGATACGTTCAGAGAATCAGCAGTTAGTAATAAAGCATTTTTCTGATGTCACTCTTTTGAAAGCTGAGTTGCAGCGAGGAAACTTCCACAGAAAATAGCACAAGGGCACTTTCGTGCATATCTTGCCCACATTTCCAACCTTGTCTTCATTTTTATGCGAACACGTCAGTCACAAATACAGTACAGAAGTGCCATTCTTTTTTTGTGGGAGGAAGCACAAAGGTTTGTCCTGCGTCTGCCTTAATTTTTGAGGAGAGCTCAAGGAAAGGCTCTCCATGTTTTGCACAGATCTCGGTCCATGCAGGTGCCAAGCGTTACTGCAGCTGGTGCTGCAGGTGGGTGTGGAGTTGAACTTGTGTGTCAGAAGCAGTTGCTGCCTACACAGATGGCGAGACAACAGGGCTATCAGGTATAGTGGAGCTTCAAAGACACCAGAGCTTAGGGAAAGCCTACCAACTCTCTTCATATAAGAGCAAATAAAAACTGAAAAGCCCAAGAAAGGCTTAGCCTACCAGCTACAAGCCTTGAGACAGAAAGAAAGCAGTGGAAGATAAAGGTAACGTCCTGGTAAGCACAGCCTATCCCAGGGCTGAGGGTGCAAACCTGCTTTCCCATGTCAGCTAGGTGACAGTGCTCTTCTCACTCCTCTTCGTTGCAACTCACTGGGTGGCCCGGGCAGGTGCAGCAGGGAGCAGCATTTCCCAAGGAATTCCTGACAAGAAGCAGCAGGAAGGAAAGGCCTTGCTGGAAAGGCTGATCCTTATCCCTGACCTGCCACAAATGTGCTCCAATCACTTGGAAAGGGCCTGGAGGAAGAAAACAAAACCAGCATGGTGTTGTCTTAAGGAAATACTTCGAGGTACTTCCACCTAATAAAGGCTTGAAAAGCATTATTAGCTCCGAGGGGCAGATGTGCTTAAGCATGCTTGGCTGTCCCCTACAAGAGAGGCAGCGAGTGGATACAAGAGCTGGTTGAAGCCCAGAGATGGCACTAGTGATGATACTCGTTGCCTGTACCTGGAGTTCCTAAAAAGAGCAAACCAGTCTTTGCTGTGAAAGTCTCCTTTAGAGAAGGAACTCTGAAACTTACTGAAATATGAATACAGAGTAATCTTTCCTTGGCAGCCTTAATGTTAATGGGTATGACAGTTTGCCTTGTCCAGTTTATATAAGAGCAGCTGATAAAAATGACTTCATAGCTGGATATTTATGAGAAGTTTCATTTCAAATAATATAGTTTTTGCCTCTGGCAGTGCTGTGGTTTAGCCCTGTTATTACTGCAAACTAAATCTTTAGGATATTCTAACTATAACTGCAGGGCCTGTTTGATCTACCCAGCAAAGTTAATATTTTCCAAAGCAATGGAAACTTTATAATGGAAAGTCTCATTAGCAAAAGCTACCTATCCCTAAAAGCAGGCAGAGAGAGGAAACTGTGGAGGTTTTCTTTCACCTTCGGAAGGGATGTGCATGCTGTGTGTGGGGAGAGAAGCTATGATGTGAGGCAGAATAAGTACCAAGGAGTTAGACAGCAGCAGGAGGTAAGAAGCTGTTAGAAGCTGAGATAGGAGGAAACTTTGGTGTGGGTAGGCACAGCAGGCAAAGCCGGAGGCAAACACATTCCACTGGAAGAAGGTCTGGGAACACAGGTGCTTCCTCTTGCTGTTCGATCCCTGCAGTGCTCAGGGCTTTGCGTGCTGCCTACTGACAAACAGGTGTGTGTAGCTGGATGACAGCGTTGCTCTTCTCTCTTCTTCCAGAGATCACTCCTCATCTAGTTTCTCTCATGGACTACTGTGTAGTAAGTTCCTAGAAAGCAAGATCTCTATGGTACTCATTACATGCAGATAGCAGTGCAGGGAGCCTCAAAGTCCTGATGTTCAGAGCCAGGGCCAAACCAAAGACCTCCCATTCCCAGAATCTCAACAGTAGCCAGAGCACAGAATCACAGAATGGCCAGGGTTGGAAGGGACCTCAATGATGATGAATCTCCAACCCCCTGCCACACGCAGGGCCACCAACCTCCCCATTTAATGCTACACCAGGCTGCCCACGGCCCCATCCAGCCTGGCCTTGAGCACCTCCAGGGACGGGGCATCCACAGCCTCTCTGGGCAGCTGTTCCAGCACCTCACCTCTCTCTGTAAAGAACTTCCCCCTGACGTCCAGCCTAAATCTCCCCTCCCTCAACTTCAAACCATTTCCCCTGGTCCTGCAGTTATCTACCCCTTCAAAGAGTTGATTCCCCTCCTGTTTGTAGGCTCCCTTTAGGTACTGAAAGGCTGCAATGAGGTCACCCTGCAGCCTTCTTTTCTCCAGGCTGAACAAGCCCAGCTCCCTCAGCCTGTCTTCATAGGGGAGGTGCTCCATCCCCTGATCACCTTTGTGGCCCTCCTCTGGACCCTCTCCAACAGCTCCCTGTCTTTTTTGTACTGGGGCTCCACACTTGCACACAGTATTCCAGATGGGGCCTTACAAGAGGAGAGTAGAGGGGAACAATCACCTCCCTGTCCCTGCTGGCCACCCCTCTTCTGATGGAGCCCAGGATCCCATTTGCCTTCTGAGCCACAAGGGCACACTGCTGGCTCATGTTAAGTCTTTCATCCATCAAGACCCCCAGGTCCTTCTCCACAGGGCTGCTCTCAAGGACCGCTCCTTCCAGTCTGTATGGATGCCTGGGATTCCTCTGTCCCAAGTGCAAAACTCTGCACTTTGCCGTGTTGAACCTCATCAGGTTCACCCAGGCCCACCTTTCTAGCCTCTCAAGGTCCCTCTGAATGGCATCCCTTCCTTCAACCGTGTCAACCACACCACTCAGCTTGGTGTCATCAGCAAACTTGCTGAGGGTGCACTTGATTCCATTACTGATGTCATTCATAAAGATGTTAAAGAGCACTGGTCCCAAGACGGACCCCTGGGGGACGCTGCTCATTACCAGATAAAGCCTACCTGCCTTGTAAACGCAAGAGGGGAACTGCATTTGCAGAGAACTTGGTCTCAGCCTTTCTAGCAAGGCCTTTCCTTCCTGCAGCCTCTTACTTGTCAGGAGCTCCTTGGGAAATACTGCTCCCTGCTGCATCTGCTTGGGCCACCCCGGCTGCAGGGACACTCACCTGCAGGTTCTGTACCAGCACAGACCCAC